>JZKD02S1328109.1:689790-704089 GCA_000966675.3 Picea glauca
CTCATATCGATCTTAGGAACATGGTTGGTCTTCAACCCAAAGTTGGAGTTTCTCCATTCTTGATTCACCTTCCTTGTTTCCTCATCATGAATTTCATGGGATACATTTTCACTTTCAGGAGTCCTCTCTATCATAAATTTTTTCAATCTTTCCATGATCTCCCCTTTTAAACCATCCATCTTAGTATTTATTGCCTCCAAATTAGCTTCCGTTGAATCCATCATCTCTTGTAGTTCATATTTTGTTATTGTCTTATTTTTTAAATCATATATGTCCCTACACATTTCTTCACCTTCATCAAGAGTCCAAGTAGGATTGTCTGGAGGCTTATTTGGTGCAAAATTTCCCTTTTTTCGTGGCATGTTGGCCAAGTATCACTTTAAACCTTGATTTTGAGGTGGTTCTGCTAGACAATCTTCCTTTCATTGTATCTCCAAAATTTTGGCCCTTCTAAGTATGAAATTTTCTTTTTTGTAGGTCTATGATATTTCTTCTCTGCAATTCCACAGGTATGATAAAAATTGGATTTTCCAAGTGGAATTTACGACAACTTCCCCAAAATTTGCTGATTTTTGTCCTTTCCAGAAGATCTCACTTGTATAGCGTGCCCCGCACAAAATAATTGATATAAAATACTGAACCTCATACCATAACTACTATGGTATGTCCAATATCCAATGAAACTAGTCTCACTCAATTTGGATAATCTAGGAAGAAGTTATGATTTTTTTACCTGGCACAGCTGCTTGAGACTAGTCAATAGGACTAGTCAGATACCCTATCTTCCACAGGGTGTATCTCCAAATGTAAGATGACCCAGAAGCATAACTTGTTACCAAAAATACCTTACTAATTTCTTTGAACACCCACCAGATTTTGGGGTCTGAAATGTTACATAAAATATTTTAGAGCGAAAATTCTGCAATGACTCAATTCAGGATGATTCTAGAACCCTATCTTACAAAGGTTGTATCTCCAAAAGTATAAGGCCCCATGAGCTGAAATTTTAACCCAACATACCTTTATCCATCTACTAAATATACTCAAAGTATTTCCTTCTGAATCATTGTAGAAAAAAAGTTATATCAAAAATTCCAAGGTGTCTTAGATGTAGCAGCGAAACCCCAAGACCTTGAGCTCTGATACCATATGTTAGGAACCAAATATCAATATTACATAGAAAAACCTCAGAATAAGTACTTTACACCTTGAAAAAGAGATAAATTTAGATAATAAGCCTCTTTGAGGGGGAAACCTCCTTATGCCCACATAAATGTCCAAATACAAGATGATTCCAAATGAAAATGTATCCTTGGTATATATAGGAGACTAGGAGGTATAATTACAACTAATGGACTAAAGCCAACATAAATAAAATAACATTACTAATGTAATATGCCCCAATTAAGGGGTAATGAGCCACTATTTAGGGCTTAACATAAGCTCAGATGCCAGCCTGGGAAAGACTAAACTCCCTTTCCATGATCCACACAAGATCGTGACACAAACCTCAAAATCCAACTAAGCATTCCACATGGTCAATGTTTGTGTTCCAGAATACTCAATCCTTGGCCACAGGAGGGTATCTTCCCGTTTCCCCTTGGAGAAAAATCCACACTCCTCTCTACAAGGGTGGTCACACCCCTCTCTACGAGGGTGTTTCTAGCATGTCCCTACAGTATCCAAAACTCAACACTTGGACAGAGGCCAACCTTGGAAAATTTATCATTCCCCTTCTCTATGAACGTATTTTCCTTCTCTATGAAGGTCTCTTCGCTTTCTCCTTCTCTATGAAGGTCTACCTATTGGATTTCTCATTCCTTCTCTACAAAGGTCTCTTCTGTAATCTCTTGGGTGCCTTCTTGAGTTCAAACATTTCTTTCTTTTTGAATTCATACCAGATCAACCTTCTCCTTTGGCATCTATAAGAATGGTACTGAAGTAACCTGTAGTTACCTGCATCTTATAAACTATATCTGAGTATCCATCTTTCTCTTCATCTTGAATATTTTTGGTCTGCATCTTTAGGAGCATCCTGCTCCTATATGAATACTTGATACTATC
Source organism: Picea glauca (assembly GCA_000966675.3). Classification (NCBI taxonomy): domain Eukaryota; kingdom Viridiplantae; phylum Streptophyta; class Pinopsida; order Pinales; family Pinaceae; genus Picea; species Picea glauca. The sequence continues at coordinate 691,855 of JZKD02S1328109.1, forward strand.
TGGTTCTTACTTACTGTCACCATATCATAAGTCCTTCTTCATGTTGTCTAACCTCTACAAGTCAAGGCATAAGTTCTTTCTTCAAAGACCTGTAAACTTACTTACAATATGTTTTCTGAGATATGTCACTTAGCTAATCAGTCAATAATAATAAGTAGTAATCAAATAAAACTATATCATGATTTCTATCATAGTAGTAAACATATTTTATTAAGAAAAACTTGTTCAACCGTGTACCCATCTGAAACCCTAATCATGAATAAGACTTTTGAACTCTTTTTCACTCTAGCTATGAAATTACCAAATTTTCCCTTACTATCATAACTAAATACATACCTTTGTCACTCTCATGAGTGATCATACCCAAAATAAATATTTTATCTCTTTCTTTATCCTCTTCTTTGATACTTTCTTCATAGATCTACATAGAGACTAAAATAAAATTAGGTTAATTAACATTCTCACAAAACTCTAACTTGTAATGATAAAGTATTAAGGTAAAGAAGATACTAAAAATAAACATGAATACTTATCTTTTTTGTGTGTGTGGGGAGGCTCCACGAACTCCACCATTTGCTATCTTTCTTCATATCAACTATATTCAATTTAAGGTACATAACCCTCAATTTATACTAAATATTTCTTTGAGGGAGGAGAATCCTCTTCCTCTGCCACATGTTCTTGATGCTTTCTTTTTCCTTTTCCTTGAGGACAGTCATAGGAAAAGTGTCCCAACTTTTGATAGTTGCAGCATCTGATCTTTAAAACATCTTTCTTCTTATCTGGAACTCTTATGGAGTTAGCTTCTTTATTTTTCTTCCTGAAGGAACTTCTTCTGTTCTTTTGAAATATAAGAGCTTTCTCTTTGTCAACAATTAATCTCTTATGTTTGTCTACAGGTCTAGATTCTTCGTGTGTGCAATCTGCCCATAACGTATCAAACTTGGGTAACTTTATTCTTGCACACACTCCTTGTACAAAACGAATACAAAATGTTGGAAACCCATTTAGGGTTGTGGTTACAAGCTCTTTTCACTAATGACATCTCCAATAGTTGCAAGTTGATCTCTATTCTGAGAAACTCTCATAAGATAGGATGAGACATATTTTGAGTTTTCCATCTTCATATTACGAAGTTGTTTTCTTAAGGCAAGATTCTGGCTAATGTCTTTGCTTTCATATAACCTGTTAAGTGCTTCATACATTTTTCTTATTTTCTGTAGTTCAGATATATGAGGGATCAAGTGACCATTTACTGAATTTGAAATGATTCTCTTTTTTTTCTTTTCATTGTTCTTATGCTTGGTCTTTTGCTCTTCTTCCTCTGGATCTGGTACACCCACTATAACATGTTCTAGGAGGTCATTCTCATCTAGAACCATCTGAAACCTATGCTTCCAAGATATGAATTTTCTAGATCCTTCCAGCCTGTCTTCTACTCTCATACCAGTAGCGATTCTTTCTTGTAGTAGAAACCCTAGCCCTCCGGGCTATAGAAATAATAGAAAAATCAAATTTCTTGGATTTGAAAAATGAACTCACCAAAAGATGTGTTGGACTGAGGTGAGTATTATAATATAGTCAGCTTATGAAAATTCCAATTTTTTACCCTTGAAACTCGACCTGTGAAATTCTGGACTGGTACTTCTGGTTTTTTGGTACTTTTGGTTTCCTGGTACTTCTGGTTTTCTGGTACTTGGTATCAGTGAAAACTAGGGTTTCACTTTTTGGGAGATATATCCACTAAAATGGTGCGTTGAAGGTGCCAATGTGTCCCTTAGAAAAGGGAGAACTTTTCTATATGATCTTTAGGCTGAAATTCCTCTTCAATAAAATTCCCTAATTTTCTTGTACGACAACAATGACGTTTTTTTTTATCTAGTGAAAGATGTTCTCTTTATCTTAGATACGATACCATGTTAAAATTTAAGCTATTATTAAGTTTATTTTCAATTTACTAGATAAACATAGCATATATAGGATCACTAAGAGAAACACAATCACAAGATTACACAAGCATTTATCCTGGGAAACCCTCAAGGGGAAGAAAACCCAACAAAACTTCTTTAATATAGATTCAATAACAAAGTACAGTACCAGAATAAATCTCTCTCTATGAGAGACAATCTACCATGATACTAGACTAGAAAATAATCAAAGAACCATAGCCAACTCAATGCCAAGACAATAAACCAAACACTAGAGAATATTCTCTCCAAAGCAATGTGCCTCTCTTTCTTCCTTATTCCGACAACTGGTAACTACATATTCCTTCAATACTTGTGCAGTAGATGAGTGAGTTGAGTGAGTGAACAAATGAGGTGTTAGCTTCCTTTATTTATACAAACTGGCAAGCGCTGAAAGGAGGTGTCTCTTCACTGGCAGGGCCGACTTCTCTTTCTAGGGAGTTAGAACCACTTTAATTTTCCTGGGGGGCGACTTCTTAATTTGCATATTACATTTGACCAATCCACAAAAGGGGATAAGAATATTCTTTGCAGTTACACAATATTTCAACAAATTTCAGAATATGATGTTAAATATTCAGCATGGGGTATTCTATACAAGTTCTCTCTCCTGAATAAACCATAATTGAATAAGGTCTACCATTCTCTCAATAACTTCTTTTTGGGGAGGATTCAAGGAGTGAAAATTGGAGGAGTTTCAAAGAACACATTGAGTTATATTATTTACGGGATCGGTGTATTCTAAGAAGTGAAGAATTGTAGAAGTTGAAGAAATCTCAAGAAGCATTATCTAGTTCTATGTGATGGTTAGTTGATGGTGATGATTTAATGTAAAGTTTTATTATCTCTCATATATTCTTGGGTGGAAGAAAGGGGCAAGGATGGAGAGGTCAACCCTCTCTTGATATTGAAGGATTGTATCTTCCTTTTGGAGGTTTATCCCTCCCTTTATATTTGGAAGTTGGGGCTACCTATGGAAGTCATTACTTCCCTTGAAAAATAACTATTGATTATTTGTCATATATTGTCCATGGTGTATTCTGGTGTATTGATGTAACTCTTATACTATTGCTCATTTCTAATTGGATATAATTGAATGGTTTAAGTATAAGTTGTTTTTTTTTTTAAATTGTACTTGATATTGATTCACCCCCCCTCTCAGTATCAACAATTGGATCGAGAGTGGGTTACCTTTAGTACAGTTTAAACACTAGAAGGAAGATCCTAAGAAGAAATGGAAGACAACATTCCAAATGGGATTCCACCATTTGATGGAAGAAATTTTGAATACTGGAGTAATAGAATGGAAACTTAATTGAAAGCTCTTGCGACATATATTTGGTTCTCAGTTGCTTCAAGATACAATTCTTTGAAGAAACCAAATACTGCAACTCAGAAGGAACCAAAAAGGAACAACAAATTGGCAATAGATATCATTTTGGATGGAATGACAGATTCCATGAAATCCAATGTGGGATCATGTGCATCATAAAAATAGCTTTTGTACAAGCTACAAGACCTTTACTTAAGGGAAGAAGCAACATAAGAAGAAGAAGTTGAAGAAAATTACAACATCTTATATTTGAAAGAAGCAAATAAATGTTAGTTCTTTTGTTTTAATTGTGGAGTAAGACATGTTGAATTTGAATGTCCTCCTCCAAGGATTGAAAGAGATGACACTGAAGAAGAAAATTCCAATGAAGAAGAAGAAAATCATGAAGCATAAGTGATTCAACAAGAAGATGAGAATCTTAAAAAATTGAATCATGTTGAGATTGAAAATAGAAAGCTCAAAGACACGCATAGAAAACTAAGAAGTGAATTGGGTAATTGTGAAAATACAGTTGTTAGCTTGAAGAAATAATTAGAAGACTTTGAGAAACTAAGAGAAGAAACCATTTCCTTGAAAACTCTACTCCAAGAAGAAATAAGAATAGGAGAAGTAAGGAATGTCCAAATGATGAAGAAAAAAGAAGATTGTGAGAAACTTAAACAAGAAGTTGTATCATCGAGGAAGAGTTTAAGAAACTCTCAAGTGCCAAAAGACTTACACATCTTGGATGCATGGGTGAAAATTCATACAAAGAAGATGAAAATACCAACAATGAGGTTGAAGAAAGAGCTACACAGACATTTTATGAGAAGTGGACCATGATACTAGAAAGAAGGAATGATTACAAAAGAGATGAATATCCAAGAAGACCTCCTACCTTCAAGAATCAAAGAAGCTTCAATGAGTATGAAGGAAACTACAAAAGAGTAGATCATGAACCCAGATGGACTACATCACAAAGAAGGTCACTTACTCCCAGGTATCAAAATTTCTTTCTTGGTCATTGTTATACTTGAAAAAAAATTGGACATAAGGCAATTAATTGCAGAATCAATGAAAGGAACAACAATGCAAGAAACATGAATGGTGTAAATAAAAGATATGGAAATAATCGTGGATTTGTCAACATAAGTTTTAATTCATTTTTCCCATTGATGGAAAAAATTATTGTATTCTACAAATGTAATTATCTTGGTCACAAAGCATGAGATTGTAGATATATGAATGAATATTTCCCTATGCCAACCACAGTATGGAGAAGGAAAGAGACTCCAAACAATGAAGATTGTTGAATAGCATTGATCGTCGAAGAATGTAAAGAAGAAGATGAATGGTACATAGACAATGGATGTTCTTCACACATGATTGGGGATCAAGACAAATTCATCATATTTAAGAGAAAGGGTGAAAATGTTGCATTTGGATATGACTCATCTGCCAAAATAATTGGAAAAGGTGTAGTAAATCTTGGAAGAAAAAATGTAAAAGAAAAGAATGTCCTATTGGTTGAAGACTTGAAGCATAATCTACTCAATTTTAGTAAAATGTGTGATCAAGGATATACTCTCACGTTTGAATCTCAAAGATGAAAAATCAAAGAAGAAGTTTTAGGAAGATTGGTTGCAATTGAAACAAGAATACCAAGTAACATATACGTCCTAAATCCATGAAAAATCTCCAAGGAAGAAAGAGACCATAAAAATGAAGTGTTATTAAGTTCTATATGTGCAGGGGGAGCAACCCCAAAGAAGAGAGTTACCTTTTTCCATTAAACTCAAGTGGAGCAACCCTACCCTTTTCCATTGATGTCAAAGGGGGGGAGAAATTTGGATCATGATGATAGGGGGAGAATGAGTGTTTCCATCAATGACAAAGGTGGAGATTGTTGGAAGATTGGTTCTTGTCATTGATGTCAACCATATTCATTGGTTTTGGAAGATTGATGAAGGTGTTTGGAAATGAAGGACAATGCACATGCAGAAACAACACCCATGGATGGATAGTATACATCATTTTGTTTATGGTGGTAGGTGTAATATCACATGGATCCTCATGGTTGAGGAGAAATGAATTTTTGAAGATGACAAAGTGAATTGAAGAGGGAAGTACATGTCGACCCTGAAGCTAATTAAAGAAAATAATTACAAAATAAGAAAGTGTCAGGTTAGCCCTAATGTTAAAAGGAAGTGACATAAAGGGTATAAATACATATCATTATACATTCATTTTAAGCACACACAAGTCAAATTTTAGAGGAAATCTGAAGTAAAGAAGGTTGAATTTCAAGGGAGGATGAAGTCTTTGAATCATCATCTTTGCTCAACTTACAACTGGTTTTTGTAGGAGTGGTAATTGGTTTGCAATCTTCCATTCCGAACCTATTTAGAATGTCTATGATATACTTAGTTTGAGAAATAGAAATTCCTTTGTTTCTTTGGTGTATCTAAAGACCTTGAAACAAGTATAGTTAGCCGAGTAATGAAATTTCAAACTCAATCTTCATATCCTTTGCAAATTTCTAGCTTAACCTATCAGTAGTACCTCCAAAAATAATATAATCAACATTAACTTCAATTAAAAAAATACTATATTGATTTACCTTGATGTAGACGTTGGTGTCTGCACTTCCTTTTTTGAACCCTGCCTATTGTAGATATTTATCCAGTCTAGAGTACCATGCTCTAGGAGCTTGTTCTACACCATATAAGGCCTTCTTCAATTTACACACATAATCTTCATTCTTTGACAACTGAAATCCTTCTAGTTGTTCAATGTAGACTTCTTCTTCAAGTTACCCATTCAAAAAAGTTGATTTCTCATCCATATGATACACTTTAATATTCTTGGAGCATGCATAAGCTAAAAGCAATCAAATTGCTTCCATTTTGGCAACTAGGGCAAATGTCTCTTCAAAGTCGATTCCTTCAACTTGTGTGTATCCTTTACATACCAATCTAAATTTTTTCCTTGTAACCTGTCCATCTTCATTCAATTTAATTATGAAAACCCACTTTGAACCAATCACTTTTGTTGTCCCTCAACCAAGATTTGGGGAAATCTTGGTCAAGTTTGACCACTTTTTGGACTTCAACGCAATGATAGAGGAAGGAGCACCTAGGTGGAGCTGAGATCTCAGATCTCACTTGTTTTATGGGCTTGTGGAACAAACAAGGGGTTAATTAGGGTTTTTGCAATGGGTTATGGGATGTCGACCCAGGGGCTTACCCCTGTTTAGGCCCTATTGTAAAAGTATAAATAAGTAAGAATGTATGATAGGGAAAAGAGGCTTAGATAAGCAATGTAATAAACCTAGAGAGTGAAGTTTAATTGGCTAAGTGAAAGTAGTTATGAGTGCTTTGTGTAATAGAATGTGCACGTAAGGCTCTGTGCTCGAAAAAGGAGTTGGTTCTCTGCATTGACCTAATTTTGAGAAGGAGGATCTGGTGCTCAGTGCGCAGATCTCTTGTCCTTTGTGAAGATTCTCTTTGTGTCTTACTGCACATGAGTGGATGAATGTAAGAGATTGAAGAATAATAAAGAACATGAAGCACTTGGTGGACGTATCCCCACACTGGGGTGAACCACATATATCTTGTGTCTTGTGGTTTCTTTGTGTTATCTTGTTTATGTTATGAATGTGTTCAGTGCTTTTCTTATTATGTTAGTTAGATAGATCTATTGATGCTTAGTGCTTCACTTAAAGATGAATGAATGTTAGATCTAACTCTGTGTTGAGTGATAAGTGGTTGAAGTGTTTATTCTTTATTGTTACTGCATTGATATGTATTAGGGTTTGTTCTGCGATGTAAATAAAAGATAAATAAGTAATTCATATCACCTTCTAAGTGTTGTTAGAGTACTCTACAAAGTGTTATAATCACAGATCTGTGTCCCAACTTGGTTACAAACACTTGAGTCCTGTAACCCCTCTGCTTGTACCTCGGGTGAGACTTCACCTTCTTCGTAGGTGTTGCCGAAAGGGATGATAGTTAGGGTTTTGTTGGTGTGCTGTTAGAGTTGAACCCTGGGTCTTCCCTTATGCCAACAAATGGTTTCGTTGTCGGGATCTAAAACTGTGATTGCTGAGAACTGAAGTAAAGAAAAGATAAGCTCTATGTGTAGATTTGTTGTTGTAGTGCACAGTACTCTAATTGACTTGTGAATCTCTGTGCTAAGAAAGAAACCCGTTCTGAAGAAAAGAGGTAAGATTTGAATAGAGGTAAATATTTGTACTTTGATAGAGGTAAGATAAGTGAAAATTTGTGTTTCAAAAGCATGAATTTAGGTATGTTTAATAGATTTTGTCCTAGTCTGAAAGCTAGGGTGTAGTTGTAAGAAAACATTGATCTAAGTAAAGCTAATAAAAATGAAAAAAGATATGTTATTCCTATAGAGAAATAATTTTTGGACTAATAACTAGATGGAGGAACCTAGAAAGAATTTTTGCAGATTGCAGGTCCAACACTGTGATCCGACTGCATAGTACAAGAGAAGTTGGGGAACATAAAAGAGGAAAAGAGGATTGATGCTATGTTATAACTGTAGAAGACCGATACATATTGCTAAGGAATGCCCTGGTACATGTCCTATTTGTCTTTTCTATAAAATTATTGGTCATGAGGTTGAGGATTGTCCAAGGATGATTGCTAAAGTTAAAAGGATGAACATCAGACAAGAAAAAGAAAGTCTAGAGAATCATCAAGAGAACAGATCATAGGAAGTTCATACTACCTTAATGCAGTTGAAATAAATGATGTATGTTCATAAAGATATCATTTTACCAGATATTATGAAAGTAAAACAACGCATAAGTACAAGAATAGAAGACTTCGACATAGACTGTGTCTTAGATGAGGAAACACCAATGAATATTATGACAAAAGATACTTGGGAAATTTTGGGAAAGCCTGCTATAGTACCTTCACTGGGGAGGATAGGCTTGTTAAAGGGGAAGATGATAACCTTATGTGGAAGAGTTACTAATGTACCTATTATTATCCATGGAACATCAACTCAAGAGGAATTTGAAGTAATTAAGTTTGTTGAGAACAATGCCCCTTTCCCACTTTTATTAGGAAAGATTTGGATTGAGAAATATCAAATCAGAAGGAAAGCAGAGGAAGAAGCTACAAAAAAGAAAAAACAAGAACTAAGGGATTTGATAGCCAAAAAAATAGATCGACTTATAGAAGAACGAGAAGTTAAGTCGAAGCAATAGAAGCCAAGAGAATTAGTTGTCAAAGTTGAAAGAACGAAAGAAGGTTGAAGGACCTATCTATGTAAGAAAGGATAATACCCACTCTATAATTAATAAGAGAAGATGTATTAACTTCAAACCCTTTCAGAGAAAAACAATAGTATGAAGTCACTTCGCTAGGAGAGGATAAGAATAAGAATGGAAAGATAATTCGAGAAACTAGTAAAGAAACTCAGTTTACACTGAAGAAGGAAAGGAATATCAATAAAAGTAAATCCAAGTTAGAAAAGCTAGAGGAAGCTGTAGAGAAAATATGGAAGACTTCACAGGCTAGAACCTCACAGGAGGTAGGTTCATAAGATTTGAACCTCGTCAGAACAACAAAACCATGCAGTATGGGACTTCACCCTTATGAAGCTATACAACCATTGGAGGCTCCCCAACCGTTAGAACGACACTCCAGAACGATTACAAAACACATTTATGGGTGGAAAGAATGCTTTTCAAACATTGAGAACATGCCATAATGGAAAAATTTGAATTGATGGAAGCATTCCTACCCATTGGAAGAATTCGTTATGATGCTCGCTTATTTAACCCGTCAGATGCTGCGTCAGGTCCACATTTTTCCACTCGTGATTAAATGAGGTAACATAGAGTTGATTTTGTGTCGAGCTATGATTCAGAATCTACACGTCATTTTCCATTTGTCCACTTATCCGTTCACATACCCTGACCTGTCCGTTTAACAGTGAGAATGTCGGGCGAACCCACTGAGTTAGAGAAGTCTATCGAGGAGGTTCTTAAGAAGTTCATGGATGATAGAGATATGTTTGAAGGAATACAAGCATCATCGACTAGGGACTGTAGGATTTCCCATTGATTGGACGTCGTTCTAGTCGTACTAACCCCGCGACTGAGCAATGAAGTAAGCATCACGGAGATATGGAGAATGTGAAGCAGATCTCGTCGACCTTACCAGATTATATCCCGCCGTTGGTTGGAGCATTTAACTACAACAATATCCCATGCGATTATGAATACATTTTGATCACCGCATACATCCATAAAGGAATACGCGTAGTTGGGAGCTAGTTAGGACAGATCCCACTATTGAAGGACAATGATTTCAACCTTGGAGACATAAAGAACTACGTGATTCTCACACCTCACAAATACTTGAAGAAGACGACTGGGAAGAAGCCTCATCTGGTCTCCCCGCCTTGGATTAAGGAGCTCATGTTGTCCACTATACTCAACATGATGAAGATTCCCCATTTTGGCCATTATCATGAGGTTAACGCTTGCGTTAAACTCCTCTTCGCGTGCTACCATGGTGGATACCTATGGATCGACCGACGGACTAGTGTGGATCCGAAGATGATCCACTTGATTACAGGGTTAATCATGTAGGGATCTGACCCTCAACACTTCTACCCAGGGAAGGCTTCATATCACTCCCTGGCATAGTACATCAAGGAGGATTATGATGAAGTTAAAAAAGGGAAAGAGATGATACAAGGTAGCCTCTATCCAAGATGGCGCAGTGAACCTCGCTTTCCAACTCATAGCTAGAAAGATTGTAGGAAAGAATCTCCCCACACAGGTCAGCGGGTTTGTGGTGGACCTCACAGGACAATGCGTGGATGGAATGCAAACAAGTTGGGTGAGTTACCTCGTCAATGAGATTGAGAAAAATTGTCGCAAAGATCAGGATTAGGGATATGAGTTCCACCTTAGCTGGTTTCTCGTGTTGATTGCATTTGTCGTTTGGAAAATGCCTGAAGGATCCACCTTCCCGGAGATCGAAGCATTGGAGCCATTGGCTGCTAGGTTTTCTACCTTGTGGTATACCAATGACATGTCAAAGTAATAATAGTAGAACGATGTGTTCCATGCATAGTATTAGCAACTAAAGGTTTCCATTGAAGCATTTTTGTGCACGACAGCACACACCTTGCACCAGTATAGACCAATAGCCAAGTTCCATGCAGATCAACATTTTATCTATATCACTGTGCGCAGAGACGAGAGAAAGTGATCCGAAATCGGATTCAGAAGCTTGTCAGGGCATGAAAAATGCTCAAAAATGAAATTGCTCGGAATCCGATGAAACCAACACCATTGCATCCGTCTCGTTTTCCTGATTCCGATGGTATATTTATTTTTGCGAATGGAGTTCGTATGGAGGAGATATCGCGATTTTACCGTCAAGTCAAACAGGGAAAAATTTGGGTGTTGACTGTACCTGTCCGTACAGTCCGTACGGCCACGTGGCAGGCCGTACCATCATGTTGACGTGGTAGAGGAAGGTGTGGAGCATTGTTATTGGCTGGTGGTTGTCCAATCATGTGATGACACGTGTCGTATTGGAAGCAAATGAGAAGAGGGCACGTGGCCCAATGGTTGGGCGCCACGTGTCCCTCATTTGGTTGGCTTATATATGGTTTGTAAAAGTAATGGAGGSCGCGGGGTTCGACCCCCGGACCTCCCATAACACAAAGTCTTTACAACACTCCGCTAACCAACATATCCGCACTTGCTCCTTGTTATATGTACATTCATATATATATTTAAACTTATGTTTTGTAATGTATGGAAAAAGGGGCGGGTCGGGGCTTAGCCCCGACCCATAACATAAAGTTTTAAACCATAACATATAGTTATATGTTATAATGTGCGGTTAAGTTTATGTGCACGGTTATAATGCAGGGGGTTTTAAACTTTAAACCCACGGTTCTTGTAATTCATATGACCGTGCCAAGGGGGGTCGCGCCCAGGAGAGGGGCCTAGCGCCGTTTTAAAACTATAATATAGTTTCCAAGTGGGTTATAACTAAAKAAATTGKTTTTTTAGTTATTATTTAAGCCTTTTTAATGTAATTTAACCAATTTTTAATGTAATTGGGAGTTATTGGGYTTTTTAAGAGCCTAATTCTTGGGAGGAAGTTGGAGATTGAAACCAACTTTCCCAACTATTTAACCAAGGCCATGTTGAGGCCATTTGGTCATGCTTTGAGAGCTTTTTGACGGTTTTGGAGAGCAGAGATGCTGAGGCAAAGCCAGGTCTAAGCCAGATTGAGGCAAGGAAGCTGTTGAGGTAGAGATGCCGTCGGACGATTTCTGAGAGTTCGGTATATCCGTTTCAGGTGCCATAAGTTGCGCAAGATTCTAGAGATCATGGCGAACAAGACCAGATCAGTCTAGGAGCCAATCGCCAATTGTAAAGATGTACTAATAAACTTTCAAAAATAAATCAAGAAGCCTCCCTCACAGAGAAAAGGCCTGGAGACGTAGGCAACGTTGCCGAACTCCGTTATCAAACTTGAGCATTATGGTTTGCTGTTTTCATTGCATTTCAGATTCGCAATTATGTTAATGGCTTTATAATTCATTTGTTTTTCTCTCTCTTTTATTAAGTTTCCCAATGGTTAATCAATACATGCAAATAATAACTCAACCATAGTCATTTCGAGAAATCCTGACAGATCAAGTGGTATCAGAGCTAGTTGACATTTGGAATTTGAGTTTTGCATGTTAGCCAGGGAAGAGCACATCTCAAGGATGAAAATGGCATCTACAGGAGGACTTTCTCAAGATGAGAAGAATTTCAGAGATTCGGTATTTGCCATGGCCGAGATGGTGAAGGTGTTGTATGAAGACTACTTGGAACGAAAGAGCATGGTTCAAGTAAAAGCTTCAAAGAACAACAAAGGAAAAGAAGCATTGAAGGAAGTGC
>JZKD02S1328109.1:705213-725152 GCA_000966675.3 Picea glauca
TCTTGGGAGGAAGTTGGAGATTGAAACCAACTTTCCCAACTATTTAACCAAGGCCATGTTGAGGCCATTTGGTCATGCTTTGAGAGCTTTTTGACGGTTTTGGAGAGCAGAGATGTTGAGGCAAAGCCAGGTCTAAGCCAGATTGAGGCAAGGAAGCTGTTGAGGTAGAGATGTCGTCGGACGATTTCTGAGAGTTCGGTATATCCGTTTCAGGTGCCGTAAGTTGCGCAAGATTCTAGAGATCATGGAGAACAAGACCAGATCAGTCTAGGAGCCAATTGGCAATTGTAAATATGTACTAATAAACTTTCAAAAAGAAATCAAGAAGCCTCCCTCACAGAGAAAAGGCCCGGAGACGTAGGCAACGTTGCCGAACTCCGTTATCAAACTTGAGCATTATGGTTTGTTGTTTTCATTGCATTTCAGATTCGCAATTATGTTAATGGTTGTATAATTCATTTGTTTTTCTCGCTCTTTTATTAAGTTTCCCAATGGTTAATCAATACATGCAAATAATAACTCAACCATAGTCATTTCGAGAAATCCTGACGGATCAGAAAGGAAGAGTTACAGTCATATTACAAGATGACAAATGAAGACATGGATCAAATCATGCAGGAGTGGCCGAAGGAGTTCCTTGTACCGGTCGATGATGTAGAACTCTCTGACACTGACATCATAGGAAGCCCACTCGTCACCTAGGTCAAGCATGCAGGACAATCCAGTGCAAAGAAGAAGAAGAAAAATTAGGAAGTACATAATATAGAGACTGACGAGGAGGACAACGCTTTTGAAGGAAATGGATAAGGCTCACTAGGAGGAGGAGACAAATTAAATTGACAAGGAGAAGGGGATGGAAGAGAAAAGAAAGAAGAAGGTGACGCTACACCACCAAAATATACCCTTATTGAAATAGTAACACTGCAGAAGAGGAAGGCTTCTCCGTAGAAACCTTCAACAAGAAAGAAGACGTGAGCTAGGAAGCCCTAGCTAGAGGCCCCACTCATGGAGGACGACATCAACTTGGTCCGCAGAGCCATGGAGGATGCATATAAGAATATCTTACAAAGATATGGAGCAAAGCATGAGGAGATATATGGAAGGGTTGAGAAGGAATTAAAGGAAATGTAACAGGCTATTCAATCCGTCCACACAGTTCCTACTGCGACTTCTTCATCACAAGTTGTAGAATTGGGGGATGAGGCCACCCAATTAAGAAGACTTGCAGATGCGACAGAGGCTTGACTTCAAAAAGTCCAGGAAGAAAAGGAGAAGGCTACAAAAGCCTTGAAACAAGAGAAAGAGAAAGTATTAGAGAAACTACGAGTTGTGCGGTACTGTGTAACCACCTATGAAAATGAGAGAGATTCGTTTCAAGCAATGCTCAAGGAGGAAAAAGTGAAGATACAGAGAGAAAATGACCAACTGCTTGTAGAGTAAACTACGGTCAAAGAAGCGATGAATAAAGCACTTTGCTCTGTTTTAGGCTTGGCACATGAGGAACATGAGTTGGTCAAATTTCAAGTGGTGAAGCTTTCTGAGGCCATCCAACAGCTTCAAGCGAGGATAACAGAGTTGGATATTCAGGCAGTATCTAGCACTCCACAGGAGGTATGAAACCAGAGGGAGGAATCCACTAAGAACGTAGTTGGAAGGATCAGATCCCTCACCTCAGAATGAAAAAAAATCAGCCATAGAAGTGTGTAGACTTATGAATGCCTCACAGAAGATCTTGAGCTAAGGAAAATAGAAGCGTAGTTATAGGAGGCACAGTAGAAGACATTGTCAGTACATGCGTAGATGGAGATGCTCACTGTGGTAGAAAGAATGAATATATCTTAGGAACAATGCATGGTACAACAACAGATTATGGCCATTCAGGGTAGAGTAATGGAAGTTGCACAGAAGCTAGAACCTGTGCAGGATGAAGCTTGGAAGATGTTTGAAGAAATTGAGGGACAAGGATCGCAACTGGACCAAGTGGTTGTGACAATGGATCAATGCCTTGAAGGGCCTGTTACAGAGCAGATGATCCAAGAAATCACTAAGGAGGAGGCTCGGGCAAAGCAACAATTCGAGGCATCTCACGTGAAGTTCGAGGCCTTTGAAGCAGCATTTCCCAGACCTGAGTGACTTGGGACAAGTCACAAGTGAGTTTTGGGGGCCTGTTGGCCCTCGACCATGTTTTTGGGAAATCTTGGGCAGGTTTGACCACTTTTTGGACTTCGACGCAGTGATTGAGGAGGGAGATCCCAAGCGGAGTTGAGATCGCAGATCTCACTTTTTTTGCGGGCTTGTGGACCCAAAAATGGGTTCATTAGGATTTTTGTAATGGGTTATGGGATGTCGACCTAGGGGCTTACCCCTATTTAGGCCCTATTGTAAAAGTATAAATAAGTAAGAATGTATGATAGGGAGAAGAGGCTTAGAGAAGCGATGTAAGAAACTTAGAGAGTGAAGTATAAGTGGCTAAGTGAAAGTAGTTCTAAGCGATTTGTGCAACATAATGTGTATGTAAGGATTTGTGCTCGATAAAGGAGTTGGCTTTGTGCCTTGACCTAATTTTGGGAAGGAGGATATGGTGCTCAGTGCGCAGAAATCCTGTCCTCTCCAAAGATTGGCTCTGTGGCATAGTACATAGGAGTGGATGAATGTAAGAGATTGAAGAATAATAAAGAAGATGAAGTAGTTGGTGGACATAGTCCCACACTGGGGTGAACCACGTATATCTTATGTCTTGTGGTTTCTTTGTGTTTTATTTTTTATGCTATGAATGTGTTCAGTGCTTTTCATATTATGTTAGTTAGATAGATCTATTGATGCTTAACACTTCACTTAAATATGAATGAATGTTAGATATAACTCTGTGCTAAGTGCTAAGTGGTTGAAGTGTTTACTCTTTATTGTTATTGCGCTGATCCATATTAGGGATTGTTTTGTGATGTTAATAAAAGCTAAAGAACTAATGTATATCACCTTCTAAGTGTTGTTAGAGTACTCTGTGAAGTGTTATAATCACATATCTGTGTCCCAGCTTGCTTATAGACAGTTGAGTCCTGTAACCCCCCATGCTTCTACCTCGGGTGAGACTTCTCCTGCTTTGTAGGTGTTGCCGAAAGGGCTGGTAGTTAGGGTTTTGTTGGCCCACTATTAGAGTTGAACCCTGGGTCTGCCCTTATTCCAACAACATTCTTATTATTTGGTCTTAGAACCAATTCCCAAGTGTCATTATGATCTATTTGATCCAATTTTTCATCCATGGCCTTATTCCAAAATTCATCCTTGTTGGCCTCTTCAAAACTTCTTGGTTCAATCGTAGATAAGAGTGTTAGGTGCATTTGTTCTGGTGAATGGATTCTTCTTCTAGTCTTAACTCCTGCATCTTTGTTTCCAATAATTTGATCTGAAGGATGATTCTTTTGTATTAGTTTTCTAGGTGTCTTTGGAGGCACTTGATGAACTTGCTCTTTTACTTCTATCTGGTCCTCTTCATCTTCCCCTTCTATTTCTTTTTCATCTTCTGCTTCTTCTTTGTAAATCTATTCCATTGATTCATTTTCTTCTTTCTTTAATTCTCGTCCACTTGTTTCATCAATTGTTACATTGATGCTTTCCACAACTTTGTTCAACCTCATATTGTAACACTTGTATGATTTCCTTGTACTTGAGTAACCAATAAGTACTCCTTTGTCCACACGAGAGTCAAACTTTCAAATTCTTCCATCTTCTCTTTTAATGTAGCATTTGCATCCAAATACTCTAAAGTGCTTCACATTTGTTGGTATTCCTTTCCATACCTCATAGGGAGTTTTTTCATTGTTGTTTCTAAGCATTACTCTATTTGAATGTGATCTGTTGTATGCACTGCATGTGTCCAAAAAATGTCTGTCAATTTTGAATCCATTAGCATTGTTCGAGCCATTTCATGTAGTGTCATGTTCCTTATTTCAACAACTCCATTCTATTGAGGTATGTTAGAAACGAAGAATTTCCTTTTTATTCCATGTCTGCTATAGTAATCCGTTTATCCCTTTGAAGTTCACTATCCTCCATTGTCATATCTCAAACATTTGTTTTTTGAATCCATTTCATTTTCAACCATTTCCTTGTAGATCTTGAAGTTTTCAAAAAATTCTAACTTATTCCTGAGAAATCAAACTACAGTCATTCTTGTATAATCATAAACTAATAACATAAATTATTTATCACCTTTTAAACCCTTTGTTGGTCCAACTAGATCAGTATGCGCAATTTCTAGTGGTCTTGTCGTTGAATATTCCTTTGATTTGAACGTAGTCTTTCTTTGCTTTCCTTGTTGAAAATGCTTTCATAAAGTGTTGGTTGGTTTCATGATCTGGGGAATTTCTCTAACTACTTCCTTTTTGTTGACTTTGACAAGGTTATCAAAGTGTATGTGACCCATTCTTCCGTGCCATAGCCAACTTTCATCTTCCTTACCTAGACACCACTTTTCATTTCCAATTTCACTTAATACATAAATGTTGCCTGAAGTTCTTGTAGTTGTTGCAATCAATTTTACTTAACCTCCTTTTCTAATATTGCACTTTTGTGAATTGAAAGTAATTTTATGAACTTGGTCACACATTTGACTTACACTTAGAAGATTATGTTTCATATATTCTACTAGTAGAACTTTTTTTGCCTTCGTATTCTTGTTTCCAATTCTGACTACGCCCCTTCCAATGATTTTAGTTGAATCATCATTTCCGAAGGAGACTGATCCATCTCTTTCCTTTATTAATGTAAGGAACCTGTCTTTATCATTTGTCATGTGTTTTGAGCAACCACTTTCAACATACCAACCACGTTTCTTCTGCTTATCTTGTAGAGCAAGTGTGCATTCTTCATTGCTATACTGATTCTACTTTTTTATCCATTTTCTCTTTTGAGGTTCATGTATGTGACTATTGTAGTTTTGTTGTGCTTCTCTAGGAGGGACTACCATTCTACATTTTTTGGACATGTGTCCAAATTTGTTTGCACTTGTAGCATTCCACTTCAGTGGTCAATGATTCATACCTATTGTAGCTTCTTCTTTGTGTTTTAATAGGCCTTCTTGGATAAACATTTTGTGTATGAATTTCAAATTTGTTGATGTTCCTCCTATTAGTTTTGCAATTTACAATTTTATATCCAAAATTATTGCATGCATAACATAAACAAAAAAAGACAGTTTGATACATAGGAGTTGAATACATTCTAAAAGGAGTTACTTTTATTAATTCTTCTTCTTCCTAAGGCCTATTTGTTTCTTTCGGTCATTGATTTTGAAATATAAATCTTCTCGGTGGACGAGTGTCCCTCTAATATTCCTTGTAGGTCTTCCTATCCTCTTTGATTGTTTCTGCAAACATTTTTGGATATGTTTCTTTTTCTGTTTTTTTGGATCTTGAGATTGATCCCTTTTCTTTTTTATTGTATCCAAGTCTGAATTTCTCATGATGAGGCTTTTGACTGCTGATAATGTCATCCAAAATTTTTGAGTTGTTATGGATATTTTTCTTTTGAAGATCCTTTCTCAATGTGACAATCCTTGTTTCCAAATTTTCAATGCTCTTGTATCTTTGTTCTAGTTGTTCTTTGATTCCTTCTTCAATTATTTTATCTTTTTCTATTTGAACCTTCAATTTCATGATCATTTGTTCTAGTTTCTGATTGTCTTCTTTCTTGTCTAGTTCTTCTTGTAGCTTCTTGTTTTTATTCTTTTCTCTTCTTATAACTTCTATGGCACTCAACAATTCTTCTCAGTATTCAACTTCTGGTTCTTCATATTCTTTTTCAGTGTATTCTTTATCAGATTCTCCTAATTCCATGAATATAACTCTTTCTATCTCACTGTCACTAACTTCATATTCAATTGATGAGGATATGTCTTCTTTGGTGCATAAACATTTCTTGAAAGCTTTATTTTTGGTTCTTTTGCATTTATACGTCTGTTTTCTATTTGAGTAATATTCGTCATTCCTCTTATTTTTATTATGGGGACAATTGTTAGCAAAATGACCAATACCATCACAATTAAAACAAATCAATGAAATATTACCTTTATATTTTACATTGGTTCCCTTGTTCAATCTTCTGACAAAGTTGGCCACTTCTTCTTCATCATCTTCTGAGATGTCACTATTGTTGCTATGTTCCTTTTTCTTTCCCTTTTGCTTTGACCTTTTGGATTCTTTGAAAGTTGCTTCTTTTATATCTGGATTTTCCTGTTCAATTCTCATTTCATATGTTGTGAATATTCCATGTAGTTCATCCATGCTTATTGATTCTAGATACAGTCTTTCTTCTAGTGTTGATATCTTAGGATCAAATATCATAGGAAGATATATTAGTAACTTTTGAAAAATTACAGTTTCTTCAATTTATTCTCCCAATCCTATGATTGTATTCACTATTTCATCGACTCATAAGAAGTAATATGAAATATTATCATCTTCCTTCATCTTGATTTGTTCGAATTGACCTCTGTAAGTTTGAAGTTTTGTTTCTTTGAATTTTGAATATTGTTCATAAATATTTTGAATTTTGTCCCAAATCTCTTTAATGGATTTACAATGTAAAAAATTGGTATATATTGATTCACCAAGACCATTCAAAAGTTCGTTTGTGGCTTTGGAATTATTTTGACTGAGTTTCCTTGCTTTTTCATTTGTTAGCAGAACTGTTGGTTCTTTGTATCCATCTATTATTGATTGCCAAATTTCAAATCCTTGTGCATGTATATATGCTTTCATCCTTCTACTTGTGTCCATCAAAATGTGGTATTCTGTTTTTATACATGTTGTTGCTCTCCATGATCTACCTTTTAGTGGTTAAACTAATTTATGAAGGAACCTGCTTTGATACCAATTGTTGGACTACTGAGAGGGGGGGAGGATAAGTAATAAATAAATTTAATCCTTTTTAACCATAAAATGAAAGTGATATATCAATGTATCATTATCATCCAATAGTTTCAGAGTAAATAAACAATGAACAAATGAGAAATCATACACATACCAAGTACACCAGTGTTTTTACGTGGAAACCCAAAGCGGGAGAAAACCATAGAATGTTTTTTCTTATATGTCTTTAAGAATTACATTCAATGGAATCACCAACTTCTTTTGTTTTCTAGCTACAACTGGAAGGAGGCTCCAACCCCCTATTTTCTCAGGCTACAACCTCAGGAAAGTTGCATCTCCCCAATTCTTTGGCTACAACCAGAAGGAGGCTACAACCCCCTATGTTCTTCGACTACAACCAGAAGGTGGTTACAACCACTTGTCCTTGCCCCCTCCAACCACCCTGAAATATAAGTAGAATGATGGAACCACTATCACACTATTACTGTGAGATATAATATTGTAAACTTGTACCAATCAACTTGCACCAAACAACATGTAACAACCTGTACCAATAACATGTGCCAACATGTACCATACATCAACCTGTACCTTAACCTGTGACATAAAAAAGTGCATCAACCATGCACCAAACCTATACAAATAACCTTCCACAATAACTTGTCCAAACAACCTATGACAATAGACTATCTCATCAATCTTATCAAACAAATCCGATCTACTCACCAAGATCAATCACCAACACAAATCTCAACCATATGCACAATATCACCAATATGTGCATCAACCAAGCATAACAAAACAAATCATAATCATCACCAAGATCAATATGTGATTATAATAATATACCAATGCAAGTATGTTACATCATCCATAAACCATGTGTCAATAATACTACTAACAGGTGCCTCCAACCATGTACCAAGTATGTACCAATCATGCATCAACTACTTGTCTCAATCATGTACCCAATATGTACCTCAACCGAAAGCCCTCTGCAATTTTATCATCCAAATATGATTTGTAACTTTGTAACAGACCTGGTGTATATGATTACATACCTTCAAACCTTCCTTAACTTTAACAAGAAGAGACTAGCATTTTCATCAAACTTTACTTTAGTCTCATGTGACTAATTTTGGATTAGTCAACAACCCTAACTTGAAATAATCATAACTATGTACCTGTAATGAATAAAGATATGAAAATAATATCTAATGTTCTTCAGTGTCTTTTATTCAATTCCTCCAGGTTTTACTCCTTGTAACCTCTCAGGAAAGGAGTTATAGGAAAAATGACATACCTTGTTGAATTCTGGCTTATTCTAGAGAGAGAAATTTTAGAGTGTGCCCCGCACGGAATATTTTTTGTATGGATATGAAAATGGTACAAAGAATACTACAGAATATACTCTAACAAATACATTTTGTCATATTGAATTTGGATCTGTTATGAAGAATTTATGATGTTTTTAACCAAAACACATGTTTTAGACTAGTTTCAGAACGAGCCACAAACCCTATTTTCCATGGAATGTAAATCCAAAAATACAATGACCCACAAGATGAAATTTTTATCACAAATACTTGGATATGTTTCCTCAACATACTCCATATTTTTCATTTTGTATCACTATAGAAAAAAGTTATTGTGAAAATGGTGAGATGACCTTTAAATAACATAGCTTAGAAAGCCTCATAAAAAGAATTTATCCTCTCTTGAATTTCTCCCTTCTTTACTTCACCTTCCCTCTGGAATTCGACTTAGATATCATTTGGTTACCTCAGTGACTTGTAGATATTTAATATGCTCAAGTGTATTTAAATGAGAGACCCTTGCCTCTTATCTATACTTTTATGTATCTTCCTCAAGGGGTTACCTTTTAACCATCTTAATCACTTTCCTTATTTTAGGGCTAACCCACTTCTAACCACTTGTCCACTTATTAATTTATCCATTAACTTTATTATTTAAATAATTTATTTTTTATCCACTTTGACTTATAGTACACTCGTCACTTCACTTTATTATTTAAATAATTTTTTCTTTGCAACCACTTTTACTACTTTGATCTTTTGGGGCTTCTAGATGACTCATGAGGGTTCTCCAACTTCACATGTCCATAACTCTCTAACCGCGAGGAGTTATGTGACATTCCACATACCACCGGAAATGGCATGACATGTACTATCCATATAGAATACTCCTACCTTCAGATATATTAAAACTCATACCATTATACATCAAAAAAACTTGATTCCATTACCCAAACCTTTGTGCTACTGGAATTCCTTCAAGGGTTGACATCAATGACAACCAACCCAATTAATCAACAATTTTAAACAAATTAAAATAGCTACACCATTCATGGAAACAATTAATAAGATATGTGGAATCCCCAAGATTATTGTAAGTGATAGAGATCAATTTTCACTAGTAATTTTTGGACTAGATTTTTTTGTGGCTAGTCAATTGAGTCACATCTCCTCTCACCATCCTCGATCCATTGGGAAAAATGGTATAGGTAATAAATGTCTAGAATGTCATGTTCATTTATTTTCATATGATAAACGAACACAATTGTTCAAGTGGTTTCCCTTGGAAAAATGGTGGCACAAGACATCTTTTAATACTTCATAAAAAATGTCTCCATTTATGGAACTTTATGGCTACTACCATGTCACCCTTGACAGGGAAATATATGGTTCAAGTAGTGGAGGACCACATAGAGAATCGGGAATATGCTCTCCAAATATTGAAGGATATCTTGGCTATAGAATAAAATAGGGCGAAACAAGAAGTAGATCAACATTGTAATGAAAGGAAATTTGAGGTTTGGGATTTAGTATTTCTAAGTCTACAACCATACAGGCAAATGTCCCTCAATAAATAAAAGAAGGATAATAAATTAGCACACAAGTACTATGGTCCCTATAAGGTGTTGTAGAGAATTAGAAGTATGCCTTATAAATTGGAGTTTCCTCCATATTCACGTGTACATCCAATATTCCATGTATCTTGCTTAATAAAGGTAACCGGTGAGAAGATCTAAGTTAAAACTATTTTACTAGAGATTAATGAAGACGAGAAAATAATACTAGAACCATAAACAATCCCTAAAACAAGGATCAAGAAACTGTGAAATTGAGTAATTAATGAGTACCTCATCAAGTGGAAGAACCTACCAATAGAAGAGGCAACATGGGAAGATGGTTTCTTCATGTAGAAACCTCCATAGTTAATCAGGTGTTGAGGGAAGCAATTGTTTGAAGGTGACATGCATGTTAAGAAATAGATATTGAGTTATTAAATTTCTATTGTTATATTAGTGTTGTCATTTTTTTCATCCAAACCCTTTAATTGTAATTGTAGCCTTTGTATCCTATACAGGGAAATATTTAGGGGCTAAATTTCACCCATGGGTTGATTTTCCACATTTTTTACGAAAAGACGATTCACCAATTTCCATTTTTTCTAGAAGTGATTCACTCAAATTCTATAGAAAAAAATAGTTTACCTTAAAAATAGTCTAAATTTTATAGAAACTATATAAAATACATAGAAACTTGAATATTTTTACAAAAATATCGCCAAACATTTTATGGTTTTCATATTAGGGACTAGTAAGATTCACCAAGGTTTCTACATTTTGAGATAAATTTCCATCCTTAAAATTATCCCTACTCCTATATATATAAATAATACTTAGTTTTAAAAATCATCTTATCTTGTACACTTTTATATTCGAAAAGGAGGTTTCCCCCTCAAAGAGTCTCCTCATTCATTCTCCTCTCTCATTCTCAAGGCATGGGGTTACTTCTCTTTCTATTTTTACGATATTTTTTTTTTTTGCATAATAATAAACAAGATAAGAAACCATTTCATATACAAACTCTCTCAATTAATAATGGGCATGAAGCTCCACATGATTGGTAAGGTCCTACATTAACCTACCTTGTTATAGATATTGAGAGTTAGATAATTAATTTCTAGGGACATCCTCCTTGAATATGGACCACTAGATAGTGTGTTAGTTAATTAATGTAAAGAGTCATCCTTATCGAAAAAGATGCATGAGATAGTTTGTACTAATTAATGTTGGGACCATTAGTGGTTAGGGTTCATGTGGTGAGAATCTACTTATAGAGGTAGGAAGTTATCTGTTGGTTTGTGATGAATTATCATTGTTGTTGAGCTATATTCCAAAAATATAATAAAATATAGAAGGAATAAGTAACTCCACACATTTATAATGATAAAGTGTCAATCGATAAGAAGCCACTTTGAGTGGGAAACATCCATTTACAATATATCCAATGCACAAGACAAGATGTCGATACAAATGAATCTCTTTTATTGAAAATAAGAGATAAAGTGATCATGATGTAACATACCACTAATATGATGTAACCATAACTAATATAATAATAATTAATGAGGGTTAAATCCTTAACATAGCCCTCCCTTTAAAAAATATTTGATCTCAATATTGCAATTGAGGGTGTTTCTTCATGAATTGATCATTTTTCCATGTAGCTTCTTCTAGAGGCATATTATTCCACTTGATTATATACTCAATAACGATTATATTTTGAATATATACATAATATTGATTACAATTTTTTCTAGTTCAAGAATCAACTTTTGTTCTTGATATAATTTTGGAAGTTTCATATGCATTGGCATGGTTTGTCCTAGAACCTCTTTTAGGAACAATAAATTGAAAGCATTATGATTGCAAGAAGAAGAAAACTATAAATCATAATACACTTCTCCAATCCTACAAATAATCTTGTAGGTTCCATACAATTTTGTAGCTAGTTTCTAAATATTATTTTTTTTTAGAGTAGATTTCTTATAAGGTTGTAGTATCAAACATACCCAATAACTCTTCTCAAATTGTATTTCACTTCAATGTTTATTTTATTTCTACTACATCTTGTTTTACACCATTCGAAGGTTTTCTTTAAGAAATTTTATAGTTTCTCTAGTCTTTTCCATATGCGAGTCTATTGTTTTTACTTTGTAACATCCCTTCAAAAAATATGCGAGACTAGAAGTTGGATATCCGTAAACAACTTCAAATGGAGACAAATTAATAGAAGTGTGATAGGTTGTGTTATACCAACATTATGCTAGGGAAAACTACTTCACCCATTGATATTTCTTCTTTGAATACTAGAAATGAAGATAACCCTCTGAGCCTTTTTTAACTATTTATGTTTGATCATATGTTTGTGGATGATATTCTAAACTCTTAGTTAGTGTTGTTCCACACATATTCCATAACTCTTTCCAACATTTCTATGAATTTTGATCTTCTTCAGTTAAAATTACTTTATGAAATCTATTAAGTCTGTGAATTTCCTCCACGAAACCCTTATTCCACTTCACTTGCAATATATGTACTTTAAATTACAAAAAAAAAAGTTCATATTTTTTAAATCTATCCATGACAACAAAAATGGCATCCTTATCTTCTAATTTTGGTAAAAATGTAATGAATTCCATTGATATATCTTCCCATATTTTATTAGGTGTTTGTAAAGGTTGAAGTAACCTTATATAATTGATAATATCTCATTTATTTCTTTGGCAAACTTGACTTTATCTTATAAAGTTTTGAATGTCTTTTTTCATTCCTTGCTCCCATTTTTTTTTTCTTTTAAATGTTTTAAGAAACACTAAATCTCTCACGATTGACGAGTCATGAGACTCCCCTGATATTTGTCACTTCAAATTTTATTTAGGGAATAAAAATATTGGACCATTGTACCAAAGTATATCTCTCTTTCACTCCCAATGTTCCATACAGATCTTTCCTTCTCTTAGACGTTGTGTTTTTTGTCTAGTAGTATTGTTATCTTGACATGCATAGTGATACTATTCCAACCACACAATAATGGAAGATGTAATGAAATATAAACTAGAGGCTTCTTATATTCTAGAAAGTGCATCTTCTACCACATTGACCTTCCCCTTTTTGTAGATTACTTCAAAATCAAACACTCACATATTTTCTACCCATTTTTTATTTCTCTTATGWTGAAATGTTTTTCTACAAATTGTAATTTAGGATATCATGTCYTATATTCACTTTAAAATGACTCCTAATGAGATATTGTTGTTATTTTYATTGCACATAAAATTGCCACCAWTTATATWTWTATATATAGWTTGCAACAAGTATTTTCCCTTGAATTGTTTACTTTCAAAAGTCAATGGTATCCCTTCTTTCRTTWATAATAMWWTTCCTTGTCTCGATGCATCACATTTGAGTATGTATGTTTTACCAAAATAATGTGTTTCCAATATTGGTGTAGAATATACAACATTATTTAAGAGTGAGAATTCCAAGGTAGCCTCTTCATTCCATACAAATGAATATTTTTTCTTTGAGAGAGATGTGAGTGAGATCTCAATGCCTACATAATTATATATATATAAAAAAATCTATCTTGTAAGACCAAAAACTCCTCTAATATTGTTGATGTTCTTCGGAATGAGACATTTTGTGATAGATTGAATCTTTTGAGGGTCCACCTTTACCCCTTCTTGTGAAATAATATGACCCAAATACTCTACTTATTGTTTCTCAAAAGCACAATTGGACCTTTTCACATACAATCGATTGTTCTTAAGAATTTGTAGGATTTGTTCCACATGTTTAATGTGTTATTCCTAATATTTTTTTATAGATAAGTACATAAAAAAACAAAAACTATCTAATATGAGGTTGAACATTTTTGTTCACTAGAATTTTAATTGTAGAGGGAACATTAGTCAACTGAAAAAGGCATGAAAAATACCTCATAGTGCCCTTCATGTGTTCTAAAATATGTTTCAATAATGTATTCTTTTCTTAATTTGACTTAGTGGTATCTTGATTTAATATCTAACTTTTGAAATAAGCCACTCCATGAAGCTCATCTAACAACTCATCAATATTTGGAGTACGGAACCTATCCTTGACGGTGATTTGTTTACATGTCTCTAATTAGGACACATACTCCAAGAATTTTATTTTCTTCTCATTATCACTATTGTGAGTAAGAAATAACATGTGTTTGGTTTAATAATACCCACATCTAACATGTCTTATACCCTTTTCTCAATATCTCCTTTTTGTTCATGTAAATCTATATAACGCCATTTGTTAGAAGCAATATTTCTAGATATTAGTTCAATTCAATGTTTGTGATCTATAGATGAAGGTATCCCCCCTCAGGAATTTCCTGGAAGAACATATGGTTATTTTCCAAGGTACCTTTTAATTCCTATTGAATATTTTCATCTTACCACTTCACTTCCATAAAATAAATTCTAACCATAAATCCACTAGTACCCTTTTCTAGGATGTTTTTTATTCTATGAGATATAATGACATGAGAGGGTGTAGATTTTATTCCCTTAAGTTGACATTAAATTCCTTCCAATTCAAATCTCATGAATAATTGATTATATTTTGTAGAAATTTACCCAATGTTCTCAACCATTAAATCTATAGAGGAACATCTAATCCTCCATGGGAATGGAATACATTGGATTTGCTAAGTTATATTCTCCCATACTAAGATTAAAGTTATAGAATTTCCCTCTACAACTGATACATCTACAATTAGTGACCAAAACATGAAAATTTATCACTAGATATACAAACAAATTCAGGTGCTCTTCTAATATTTTACCAATGAAGTTATGGGTACCACTTGAATTAATAATCACTATGATACTTTTATTCTTAATGTATACTACACGATTAAGGGTTTGAGGTGCTAACAAACTTTCCAACACATGAATGGATATTTCACACATTTTTAGATCTATGGTGCAAAAGTTTTACATTTTTTCGTACTATTTTAGGTTAAGAAGATTTTCCTCTCCCATTTGTACAAATGGCTCTATTTAATCCTTGCCATTATTTTCCAAAGTGAGCAATTTTGTTTCTTGAAATTTATTTCCTTTTTACCATTTTCTATTACAACCAATGCATAGTCCTTTTTCTCTTATTTCATCCATTTCCTTTTGATATATTTGAGTAGGTTGAGGTAGGGCTAACCTATCAGGCACAAATCAATATTTTCTTCTTGCATATGTTTCAGTAGTATACTTGTGTGTAGTTGTATCTTGTATTGAATATGACGAGCAAATTTTATAGTTTCCATTATATCTTTAGTATAATTTACGAAAATATCATGTTTAATGTCTTCTCTTAATCCACCCATGTAAGATTCCAACGAATGTTCATCACTTATGTTATCCACCCTTGTGTCCAGTGTGTGAAATTTTGAATTATAATCTTCATCATCACCTAAGTTCTTGATTCTTGTCAAGTGACTAAACCAATATTGATCCCAAACACTGCCATATTGTTCTTCTAAGTCTCTTATAAATAAAACCCAAGTCTAATGATAAGAATATAGATTCGTTTTAACTGCCCTTTGATACAATTGATAATGTTTTGTATCAAATTACAAAGTTGTTAAGGACATCCTTTTCTTATTGTCCATAAAATTATGTAATTCAAAGTATTGTTATATTTGGTTCACTCATGTAAAGGAATATGTTCCATCAAACTTCCTTAATTCAACCTTGGAAAGGTGGATACCCTTAGGAACTCATCCATGATTAGGTTCAATATTAGAGTTAAATCCTCCTAGAATATTCTTATTAATGGAAGGTTGTTCAACATGAATATTACCCTTATTTTCATGAGTTTCATTGATCATATTATCACTTTTATGGAGCCCCTAGTCTAAGATATGTATGAGATTGACAACCATATTTTATTCCATCCATTCCATATTTTGATCCATATTTTCCATATTAATTTGTTTTCTTCTTTATTTGTTTACGAAATAAACAATTTTCACTAAACTATCACTCAATTCCATAAATTGGTTCTCCAAATTGGATATTTGGTTATGTGTGTCTTCACTTTATTCATGAATCATGGTTGATCACTTCAAAGGTTTAATTGGTGTAGAATTTTTAGCACCATCCTTTTCCATGTGGATAAAAATAATATCATATATCATTCTTCTATATTTTAACTTTACCATAAATTTTCAATAATGCCAAATAGATCTTGCAATCAAATTTATGTCAATTGGGAGTTACATACATTTAAACCATGATTTTGAAACTATCTTGTGGGCTGAATTTCCACCTAAGGTAAATCTAAACTTTTTACCTATATGAGTCTAAATGTTTTTCTTTTTATTAACATATTATGTCTTCTCTACAATTCCATAGATTTGAACGAATTCTGAAGTTCCAAGATAAAGCCATGGTAACTTTAACAAAACATGTTGGTTTTGGTCCTTTCAAGAGAGTCTATCTGTA
This sequence comes from Picea glauca, assembly GCA_000966675.3. Taxonomy (NCBI): domain Eukaryota; kingdom Viridiplantae; phylum Streptophyta; class Pinopsida; order Pinales; family Pinaceae; genus Picea; species Picea glauca. Next base: position 721,428 of record JZKD02S1328109.1, read on the forward strand.
TGGAATGCTTGTCCAATTTTTCTAATATGCTTTTGAAATTTGGACATAAACTACTATGATCCAACCTCTTTCTAATGAAAGTAGTGGAGCTCAACTTGGACCTTTCTAGAATATAACATGACTATTTTACCTCGAGAACCTATTCAATACTAGTTTTAGAACTAGTTAGAAACCTTCACTTCCACACCTTGTAACTTGAAAAGTATAACAAACCAAAATTTGATTTTTTTATCCTATCAACTTTGATATGTCTACTTACCAAACTGAAATTTCATGATTTAAAGCATCTCCAATAAAAATAATTTCATGATTTAAAGCATCTCCAATAAAAATTAATAGACAAAATTATAGGATTACTTGTTTTGGAGGAGTCAACCAACAAATTCTATAAAACCAAATGTTTTAGAATCAAATGCTATAAAAGAAAATGTTATCAATCAAATTCACCAAACAACATAAAAATAGAAAGAAGAAGGAAATACATGCCTTTATGATAAAGAGTTAGTGTATAGAAATCCACTTAGAATTAGGAAATGCCATTCATATATATATATATATATATATATTAAGAATTGGTCTTAGGGAGGAGATGTGCTCATGGATAAGCCGGATGATCGAAGGTAGGGGTGAGGCAAGACGTAACTAGGGTATGCGAGATCACGGGTTTGGAGGAATTGACTATACATTGACTCTTTTATGCGGTGGTGATTCTTTGTGGGATAGGTTTATACTTTGTGGAAGTGAATGTTGATGGATTAGGGTTATCCTTTTTGTTATTCTCTATGGAAATTCCTATCTATTTGAGCCATAGTGTAGGAATGAAACAATGATCTTATTTTTTGTGGTTATTTCCTACAGAATCATGCTTGAGTGGATATTGGAGTGTATCAACATTGAATCTAGTTGTAATACATTCAAGCCTTGTTGTGAGTGGACATAGGTGCGAAGAGGCCTCATGTGTGAAGGATAGGGCACAGGGTCGAAGGAGGTCATAGCTAGTGTATGAAAGGGTGTGAGTTTAGATGAAGTCATGGCTTGGAATTGAGAGGACACAGACTCAACATTAGAGGATTAAAGGAAAAAGGGTGTGGGAGTGAGTAGGGAGAACAAATGAAAAACCCTAAAGCTTACGAACAAGGGTTACTGAAAGAACTCGTGGATTAGAGCAACGACTAACACGTCTGTAGAATCAACGAGAGAGAGAAATGATATTTTATAGCGCATTATTGGCTGGATCCACCTCATGTATTCCATGAGAATAGAGGTATGTACTATTTTTAGTAGATCTAGGTTTTCCATAGGATCATTCTCTCGCATTTATGGAGGAAGAGTTAGTTCAATACAGTGAAAATGATATCTTGGAATATTTAGTCATCTTTTGCATTAATGAGGAGGATTGGGAGATATGGTGATGCTCCAGGGATTTTAGTACTACATTTAGCGATGATTCATTGGAGAATTCGGGTACTAGATGTTTCATGGGGAGTAAATACATTGCAGTACAAACAAAGCTAGGGGTTCTGATCTAGTCTTGAAGGAGCACTCAAAACTTAATGTAGAAGCTCCGGGAACTACCAACTCCCGTGGTAATGGTTTTTAGACTCAACAAAAGTTGAAATGTATCAAGTATAGGGTAGAAAAAGTGAGTATGGTGCTAGGGATTCACATGGGGTTAGATAGTGTAGAGACTCTATGCAATTTGGCCCTAGTCATGAAGTTTATGGGAAAGACTCTTTCAAGGAACCATATAGTTTGTTTGTTGGAAACTGGTTGGAGGTGTATGTTAGGCTATATCTTGAGTTTTCACATCTTGGTAAAAGGTTGTATTTTCTTTGAATTCAAGTCTTCAAAATACATGGAGACAATACTAGCTAGGAATTAGCTATGTGACCCTTCCAATTTAGTCCTAAAGTGGTGGTTCTTAGGTTTAGACCTTCAAATTGAACCTTTTTTTATTGAAACATATATGTAACAGTTTCTTGTACACCATACAAATGTAAGTGAATACAACTAAGTAGTGATTTTTTTTTTTGAGAAAGTAAAGAATGTTCATTATCACAATTACTTAAGACAGTTAATTAAGATACAATAATAATAAGAGTTAATTGATCTATTCTTAATCAACATCAACTTAACAACAAGGTTAAGAATACAATTATCAATAGAATTTAATAAGTCTAACATGTGGAAATCACTAACATCAGTTCAAACAAAAGAAAAGATGGATAAACAATGTTCACCTGCCCAAATCCTACCCTGCAAGATTAGGACATTGAAGACACATAATCAGTGCTCAAGTCCATTATTCATCTGATTGATTTTAACCATTTAAAATCTCACCACTGCAGTCGTTCTAGAAACATGAAGATATATACACCCCAACTAATCCTAATCAAATTTCAAACCAAAATCATTAATAATTACAAATCATTCCATCTACACAAACGCAATGGAAGAACAAGTCTCTACAAATTGATCATAAATAAAATTTACTTAATCTTATCATTCTACTCTATATCATCAAGGAAGTTACTCAAATTGTGTTATTCATATAATTGTTTTTCCAAATATACACTTATAATAAATCATGTAAAGAAAATATATATTATCTTAAGAAATATTAAGTCAACAATAAAGTGACTAAAAATTATTCCTTAGAGACGATGAGTTCAATAATTAAGAATTACTTGAAACAACTCAGATTTAAAGGTTTCAATTTAGCACGAAGACCTAGAAATCTTACGCGTCAACTTAAATCGATCTATTTCTCTTTAGATTGCACAAATTATGCCATTAACTTAAACCCAATGCGTAAGTAATTAAATTTACCCAACCTTCAATGTAACAATAATGAGGTATAACTTTACTACTACTCTGCTAACGATTTGTTCTAAAGGTTTCTGTTTAAAGAATCGATGCAAAAATCAATTAGATATTATTGTTTGACTCAATTGAATTTTTGCTAATCTGGCCTAATAGTTTATTATGTAATTTCTTAAGTCGCAATTTCTCTTTATGATTAATATATGATATAAGGGAGGAATCATTTTAAATTTTAAATATAGTAATATCTACAATTTTTAGTTATAAGATAATTAGTATACTTTAATTTTATTGAGGTTGAGGTTATTAGTTTTTGTTAATAAGTATAACATTGAAGAATTCTATTATAATTTTACAACTATCCTTTTCATTTTTATTAACAAGTTCTCTTTCGAGGTGTTTTATAAAAAGAATAATAGAACAACCAACTCTTGGTATGATAAAGAATGCAAAATTGCTAGGAAAGCCATTAGGGATGCTTCTAATGAGCCCTTAAAACTCGATAAGATCAATATGTACAAAGCCCTAATTAAAAGGAAGAAAAGATACTATATCAATAGAAGGCAAGAGCAACTTTCACAACTATACAAGTTAGATCCTAAGAAGTTTTGGAGCCAAATTCTAAAACACAATACTAAAGAAAATAATAGGATTCCCTTAATGGACTGGAATTCCTACCTTAAAAGTCTTTACGAGTTCCCTAATGCCATGGACACCATTCCTATTGTCCCTACAAAGGAAGAAGTTTTTTCTTTAGATGACATAGAGTACGGGATTATGCAGCTCCCAAATGGGAAAGCTAAGGACATTGAAGGCTACCAAGCTGAAATTTTTAAAATCGGAGGGCCAATCCTTATCCCTCACATACACAAGCTCTTCAATTTAGCAGTCAAGCAGGGCTT
>JZKD02S1328109.1:725202-749233 GCA_000966675.3 Picea glauca
GAGATATCATTCAACTGTGGACCATCTTGTTACCTTTAGGATCATTGCAGAGGAGTTCTGCAATACTAAAACCAATCTTTTTTGTTGTTTTGTTGACTTTAGAAAAGCTTTTGACGTGGTTCCTAGGAAAAACCTTTGGAATAGGTTGGAAGAGATAAAAGTGTCTCTCGAGTTGAGGGCTCCTGCAATAAGGATGTATGAGAACATTATTTCTAAGTTTAAAAACACCGAGGGTTGGTCAAAAGAGATTAACTGCAATATCAGAGTCAAACAAGGTTGTCCCTTGTCCCCTACCCTTTTTGGCATAAACATTGATAAGTTAGAAGAATGCTTGGAAAAGGCAGGTTGTGTCGGCCCTACTCTCACTAGTATAGTCATCAATCTTCTTCTTTATTTCGATGATATCGTTCATATGACAAGGAGTCCCCATGATCTTGAAAACCAACTAAGAATCATCAAGGATTTTTGCTCCAATATGGGTATGACTGTTAATACTGATAAGACTAAGGTCATGATTATTAAATCCAATAAGATCCATTATGATACCTTTATATATGAAAAAAACAACTTGGAGGAAGTGACTTCATACAAATATCTTGGAATTGATATTCACCACAAGCTCGATTGGAATTATAGCATTGAGAAAAGGATTATTGGGGGATGGAAAGCTTATTATGGGCTTGAAAACAATTGTAAATCAATTGATCTTTGGAGTTGGGATAAGAAGAAGCTCCTCTTTGAGACTCTTGTTACACCTATTATTCTTTATGGATGTGAAGTCTGGGGCTGTAATATCTCTCGTGAATCTTGGAGAAAGATAGAGCAAATACAAAATAATTTTATAACCTATAAACTCAAAATTAAAGGAAATACGCCCTATCCCATCCTCCTCTTAGAAAAAAGATTCTCCCCCATTGAGATCATGGCTATGACTAGATACCTAATGTATAAAAACAAGTTAAACAACATGGAAGACAAGAGGCTACCTAAAATTACTTCAAAATCAAGTCATAACCACCATCGACTCAAGCGAGGATGGCATAAAGACTCTCGGTCTTGGCTAAACTACTGGGGAATCATGGAAGAAACCGTTTTGCAGAATAAAGATACTATTAAAACGTCAAATCAAAATTTAAGGAAAAAATGTGGTGTGATAAAGAGTTAGAGGAAAAAAAAACATAGAATAGAGAAAGTGACACTAGGCTAGGGTTTAGGGTTTCTGCCGCTCTGCTACAACTGTTCGCCCCACTGGGGCTTATGCCTCTGAAGGAGGGAGGGCTGAGAGGCCCCTCTTACAGCCAGAAAACGACGAATGGAAGCACAGGAGAGGGCTTCAAGCGTCCCACCTTCGAACCTCCCCCCGATCTATGCTCAAAGCTATTGGCCAAAGGAACCTTCAAAGATAAAGAGATGGACATTGACTTAGGGAAAGCACCAACACCTGCAAGAACATCAAGGCCATGGTTACCAGGCAAGTGTATCCCACAAGCACCACATGCCCTGAAATACATTATCAGTTCACCCTGCATTGAGGAACATAAACAATATATGAGAGATTACGCCTTAGTAGGCAAATTTTTGGGGTTCTTCCCTTCAGAATGAGACCTGATCAAATGGATACAACATTGGTGGAATCCCAAGGGACATTATGAACTACAACTAGGTTTCAAGGGTTTCTTCACCATCATCCTGTACAACCTAGAGGATCGAAACCGCATTTTTTACGGAGGGCCATATTTTTGCAACTCAGCGGGACCCTTCTTGAGGTTCTGGACAGAGAAATTTAGCCCTCAAACGAAATACTTTGCACATGCACTAGTGTGGATCAGACTATATTCCCTATCTCAGGAATTCTGGCTGGAGGAGGTTATTGCAGGTATAGGTAACACCATTGGTGTCTATGTCAAATCTTCGGAGGCTACTAGCCAAAGACGATACACTTCATATGCACGCATATGTGTATACCTAAATATAGCCAAGCCGCTCCCAGTATCCATAGCCCTAAAATACCATGATGAGGACTGGATTGAAACCATTGACTATGAACATATTCCATTCAGGTGTAGGAAATGCCATGAGCACGAACATCTTTTTAGAGAATGTCCCCTCAATGCCGCAAACAAAGAGGGGAATTCAGATGCCGACAAAGACAAGGATGGCTTCGCTTAGGTGCCTGGAAAGCATAGACAAGGCGAAAGAAAGCAGACAACCCAAAAAAATAAGGATCCATCCTCCAAAAACAAATATGCGATCCTACAAGATCAACCAGAGAACCCCTTAGACCCCAAAGAGGCGCAGACGGAGAAAACACCCCAGCAAATAGGCAAAGGGAAAGGAGGACCATTGTTGGAGACGAATCTAAGCACTTCGTCAACAGACCCCACAACTTGAATGGATGATCACTTGAAAGCAGAGGATGGAGATGTCGAGATGGATCTCAACAAGAAAGAACTAGCAGGTGTGTACCTGGAGCACCTAGAGCACCCATATCAACACTAGAAACTGTACACCATACCTTTAGATCAAATTTGAAAAGTGCACAAGGTCTTCCTCAACTCCTCAGTCAGATCCACAGCCATATCCAGTACGGGTTTGTGAATACAAAGGAATCAGCCAAAGGATCAGAGAAAACCTCATAAAGATGAGAAGAAAAGAAGAAGGAAGTCGATGAACAAGCTCATACAAGAGATAGGTCACTTCATGGTGAACTCCAGTCAGATCCACCTCATCTCAGACAACTTTCCCCCTCTCCCCTCTCCCTCCTCCTCATGAAGATCATCTCCTAGAATATAAGAGGTCTCAACGGACGTAGCAAGCAAACGCTGCTACAAGATTTGATCTTAGTAGAGAAACCAGACATAATGATGCTCCAAGAAACAAAATGTGCTACTGAAGACATAGATAGGCTTCTCCCCTACTGTTGGAAGCAAGGGAAAGCGGTATCCATAGCGGCCATAGGCACAGCTGGAGGCCGAGCTGTACTATGGAATCCAAGCACAACCATTATGGAAACCTTCATCATGACCAAATGGTCTATCACGGCCGCCTACAGGCTCATCGGCTCCAATAAACCTCGCCACCTCTCCAATGTCTATGGACCGGGTAGTTCCAGGGATAAGAAAGCCTTCCTCAGTAAACTGGAGTACCTGTCTACCTTAACCAAGGACATCATATGGATTGTAGGGGGTGAATTCAACCTGATACACAACTTGGATGAAAAAAAAGGAGGAACTTGGCGCCTAGAATAGGAATCTAGTGACTTCCAAAATCTTATAGACAATATCGACCTCATTGACCTATAAACCCCCAATGGCACCTTCACTTGGACAAACAGGAGAAATGGAATACATCAAATAGCATGCAGACTAGATCGGTTCCTAATTTCAGACTCCCTCCTAGTGGAAGGAAGAACTCTTGAGGCAAACATTCTGGATTTTCATGGGTCAGATCATTGGCCCATTCAGTTATGTCTGGATGTGCCGGCCACCCCAAGTCGGAAACCCTTGAGGTTCAAGTAGTTTTGGCTCAGCCACTCTGATTTTCACAAAAAGATCCATGAGTGGTGGAGGGAGGCAACGATACCTCACGGCTCCAATATGTATCGATTCCAACAGAGGCTCAAGAATATTAAGCAACAACTCAGACTCTAGAACAGACAAACCTTTGGCAATATTTTCGACTCCCAAAAGCAGTTGACAGATCAAACGATCATGGTACAAAGACAAATCCGGGAGCATGGACTCACTGAAGATTTTAAAACCCAAGAAGCAACTATAATCCAACAGCTAGAAGCCAAGAAGGCCCAAGAAGAGATTCTGTGGTAAAAAAAATCTCGCATCCAGTGGCTCAAGGATGGCGACCGAAACACCAAATTTTTTCATAGGTCCACCCTTCAATGATGGCACACCAACCGAATCACGCAGTTAACCTCCAACAATGGCCAAATCATCCATTCTCATGAGGATATGGAAAAGGAACTAGTCACTTACTACAAAGACCTCCTTGCATAGCCCTACAGAACAAATATCAATCCATTACCAAGGTTACATAACACACACCCTCCCTAATCACTGAGGAACATAACACAACCCTACTCAGGCCCATCGCTCTTAAGGAATTAGATCAAGCGCTCCAGGAAACCCCTAAAGGAAAGGCTCTGGGACCGGATGGATTTACTAGCGACTTCTTCCATCACTGCTAGAAGATGATCAAGGAAGAGGTATGGGAAATCATTGAAGACTCCATATCTTTAGGGCAAGTCCTCCTGGCTCTCAATGCGACTTTCTTCACCCTCATTCCCAAAGAGGGGAAAATCAATCACCCCAAGTTGTTCCGACCCATTGCTCTGTGAAATGTCATCAACAAACTCCTAACCAAAGTGATCGCCAGAACACTCAAGCCCATCCTACCATTGATCATATCTCCAGAGAAATCGAGTTATGTGGAAGGCAAGCAAATCCTAGACAGCGTCATCCTAGTGCATGAAGTTATTCACTCCTTGTAGAAGACCAGCACGTCAGGTATGCTCCTAAAATTGGATCTCTCCAAAGCCTTTGACAAGTTAAGATGGGATTACATGCGCACAATGCTCCTTGCCTTTGGTTTCGACCACACTTGGGTAGAGTGGATTCTAAATATTACCTCCTCTGCTTTCTTTTCTATCATGGTCAATGGGGTTTCATCTCATCCTTTTTCTCCCTCTAGAGGAATCAGACAAGGCGACCCTCTGTTCCCTTTCCTTTTCATTATTATGGCCAAGGGTCTCAGTCACTCCATTCATGCTACCATAGAAAATAAATCATTGACTGGTCTACCCCTGCACGATATCTCTCCCCCGATCTCTCACAACCAATTTGTTGACGATACCCTGATGATGGGCTCCCCCATAGTAAAGAAAGCCCACTCTTTCCTATCGATCCTTCAAACTCTTTGTGATGCCTCAGGACTGGACTTTAACAAAGACAAATCCCATATTTTCTTCTTCAATACACTAGGTATGATTCAACGTCATATCTCTGAAATCCTCTGTTTCACCCGAAGCTCCCTTCCGTCCAAATACCTCGACATCCCCTTGCTAGACAACGCCCTCAGGAACAGTTCATGGGAGCATATCCTCTCCTCCTTTGCCAAGAGGCTCTCTTCTTGGACCTACATAACCCTCAATCTCCCTAGTCACCTCATTCAACTTAAATCCATGCTTCAAGCCCTACCTGTCTATACCTTTTTTGCTCTTGCGGCCCCAAACTTTGTCCTTACGACCATAAAAAACTTGCAAAGGAATTTCCTTTGGCAAGGCCTTAAAATAGGGAAAAAACTAACATTGATCAGCTGGCATAAACTCTCTAAACCCAAATATCAAGGGGGGCTTGGGTTAAGGGACCCCTCAGTTATGAACAAAATCCTAAGTGCTAAGGTCTGGTGTAGGTGGCTAAAAAAACCTCAAGATTTATGGGCCAAGCTCTGGAGAAGGAAATATTCACCCAACATGGTGGAGAGAAACCTGATAATATGGAATGGGGACAACCCTAGATCCCTAATCAGGGTGGCATCCAAGTAGAATTGGCAGTGTGTCACAAGTCACACCTTCTGGGAAATTAAAAATGGGAAAACAACTCTGTTATGGAAAGATTCGTGGCAGTAGTGGCCAATTCTGGAGCATGAAGACTGGACTGACACTATCAGCATCCCAGCTACACAGGTGGGCCTGAAAAATGTGGCAGACTACTGGAAGGATATCCCAATAGAGCCCACATGGAGATGCTGGAATTCAAACAAGGAGTACCTAAATTTAGAGGCAGACGTGGACCTTCGGCCTTGGCATGACGAAATCAATAAAAGGAAAATCCCCATTCTAACAGGTAAGGACATCCTATGATGGGGATACTCGCCAAGGGGCACCTTCAGAATAAAAGAGACGTATTCCATTAAAACTCACTCAAACCAGTTACCCCCAAGGAAGGACTGGAGCAAAATATGGGCCCTGAAACACTGGCCAAAAATCAGTGTTTTCCTCTGGCTTGTTACTCATTCAAGCATTCTCACTTGGGATAACCTCTCGAAAAGGAGTTTTTTTGGTTCGTCCATCTGTATGCTTTGTGGAAAAGAATCTGAAACTATGAACCATCTCCTCAACATCTTCCCCTACACCACTCAAGTCTGGGATCAATGTGCGTTGATCATGTGCACCTTAGATCACAAACGGGGCAGCATCATCGACACCATAGCAGATTGGAGAGACAAAGATTTTCAATCATCCCTTCTTAACTGTATCTGGAAACTTCTCCTAGGATTTATACTTTGGCAAATATGGAAGGAAAGAAACAGAAGAATCTTCAGGAATGATCATCTCCCTTGGCAGCACTGTTGGAAGCAAAGCCACCTCAACATTCTAGAAACTATCAAGCTAGAACATTGGCAGGCAACGGATCTGAAAGGCCCTCCTTCTGAGCAAAGTATTCTTCAGTATTGGAAATTCAATCTGATTCAGTTGATTCAGGACTTGCCCCCCCCCCAACCACTCAACCTCTTCAAAGACGCCCCACGCATTGGTCCCCTCCCATGGAAGGCTTCATCAAAATCAACTTCGATGGAGCCTCCAAGGGTAACCTTGGGGTAGCAGGTTTCAGAGTGGTCTTTCATGATCATCGAGGCCATATTCTTCTCATTAACGCAAGCAGCCTAGGCCACACTACGAACAATGCTGCTGAGTTATGGGGGCTCACCAGAGGCTTGCAATTAGAAATTGAGCACAACTTCACCAAGATGATTGTTGAAGGGGATTCGCTAATCATTACCAATATTTTCGGGAGAATATTGAATGGAGCTAACCCAAAGTGAATCTCACCTTGCTGGAAACTCTCCTATGGACTAAGAACAATCATGAATCTCCTACAACCCAATCATGCCTTCATCCCCTCACACATCAGGAGAAAGGTGAATTAGGTTGTGGATGAACTAGCAAATTTGGGAATGAATTGGGAAGGACTAGAACTCCTTTTCCAAACTTCCCTCAATCCGACACACCCCATATTGCAGTAGTGCATGGAAAAAGTGACATCAGTGGATAGACCCCCGGATGGGGTGATAGTGCGGGACACATGGTACTTGGAGGTGACGCAAAGAGGCCAGCATGGTGATGGCCATGTGATTGAAGCGTGGCAAGCACCACCGCCACCTCCATGAATTTAAATCTCCCATACGACGTTCCAGGCACCATTAAGCTTGGTGCGCCTGACCTCCTCATGATGTCCCCTCAATTGCTCCACTCATTGAACGTGCCATTACTCCATGCATGCGACATCGCCTTCTTATTCTTCAGCTGCAAAGCCATGCCTCATTCCAGCCTCCCTCGTTCACTACACTTTCCTGCAACTGGATTTTCCTCCAGTGCCTACTTGTCCACCTGCGCTCACCCTCTCCCCCTGGGCCGTCAAAATGCCAAGACAAAGAGGAAAGCCAAGGAGAGGCTTGCCCTGGAATCCACTTCAACCTCAATTGGTCCTTTCTAGGGTGCCTGCACCCTTCCCAGGCTCCTCCCCTGGTTCATCCCCCTCACACTCCTCGCAGTTTGAACAAGAACCACTTGCCACCTCCTCCCCTCCCACTTCCTAGCTTGAAGGGTTGGCACTCACTGATAGCTCACTTGGTTTTTTCTCAGGACCCATCCTTGACAGGGCCTCTTCATCATGGGTGCCTCCTACAGTACCACTAAATTCACCAGCCAGTGTATCTGCTGCACCAAAGACCTCCTCCACTCGCCCACCCTTGGAAGCACCACCTTTTCTACAGGAAACCTAGCCTGGGACACATTCCGTTTCAGAATTGCAATTGCACGATAGCTTGACCATTCTCCATTGGCTGGTCTTCTAGCTTAGACAAGGCCTAGATGACCTCTAGATTCGGCTGGAGATACTGGACGAGAATACCTATGTGATCCTCCAAATCCTCTCCACCTTCTAGGGGGTCTTCCACTTCACACCATATGTAGCGAGGGTAGCAGAGCACACTCATGCAGGTGACTCAAGCGAAAGGGGGCTTCCCGCAAGAGGTGGCGACTCTGGGCAAGCCATGCACATGGCCATGGATGAGGAATACATGCCCACCAAAGAAGAAACACTTGGGGCATACATTGCAGCAGGAATGGGCTTGCATGCGCCTAGGGAAGTGGGAGGTACATGGCCCGATGATAGATGGGAAGGGAGTGACTCGGACATCGACATGCATGAGAAAATGGAATGGAGAGGGGCAACTGTCGAAGAGGATCCCTGGGACCAAGCAACTCACGCCACCTCTTCGTCTAGATGGCGAGGTTACAAGCCAAGTGTTTGACCAGTATTAGGCTTTTACTTATGGATTTTAGTTTACTATTTCTTAGCTCTGTTTTTAGTTTTTGTAAGGCTAGCAATCATTTTGATCCCAACACCGACTGGATGAACTAGTTTCCCCATAAGGCAGTTCAGTTATTACAGTACGACACTATTGCACATGTTGTAACTCTACTTTTTTTAAGGTTCCTTATATATAAATTCTTACTTATAAAAAAAAAAAAGAGTTAGAGGATAAAAGAAAATTAAGGTATTATAAAGATGTAATCAACCCTAATCTAGAAGATCAAAATTATTTATCTTTCTTGCCAAGTGTAAAGAAAAAAATAAGCATTGCTAAGATAAGAACAAATTCTCACGAGCTCCATAGTGAAACTGGGCGTTGGTCAATTCCTAAAAATACATGGGATGAAAGACTATGTCACCTTTGTGACACTAAGAATGTTGAAGATGAAAAACACTTTCTCTTAGATTGTCTAGCCTATACCCATATTAGATCTCATTTTCAAAATATTTATCACACTACCAACCTTCATAACTCAAGAAAAGTATGGTGATCTTGGAAAGCTTCTCTTAATGCTTTTCGAGCACAAAAACAAAATTCTAAAGAATCACAAGTAATTGCTTACCCTCGTAAGGTCCGATAGACCAATTCGATCATAATGAATGTTAATCATCATCATCACAATCTACAATGTTAAAATAAGATTTAATTAAATTATAAATGAAATCAACAAAATAATATTATGTATAAAATGTATGTCATCGATTTAGCTATTTATATGATGCTATAATAATTCATAGGAATGAGGCAATCTATAATAGTAAAACAACTCAAATTCTATAACAGATATAGAATTCACTTATTGCAAAGGTAAACAACCCACTTAAATCTAAGAACATGTTCCTTTATCTCTATAATAGTTCTTCGTCATTGGCTCTTTTATTACATCTTACATAACATAAGTCTTAATAATTAATTCCTCCAAAACTTAAGTGAGAGTCAAGGTTCGACTCAAAATTTTAAAAGAAACAACAATTCAATTATCTATTGAAGAAAACAATTACTCATTCGATGGACCTAGTGATCTGAACAAAAAGTTTATATGTTGCATTATGTTGGTAGTGTTAGGATTTGGTGACAATAAATTTCTTGAAGGATGGATTTGGATCCTAGTATTCTGTATTCTGTGTTGGTTACAACTAAATACAACAAGATAGAATATGGATAAGGATTGCATTTACTAATCAATTTCTTGTGTGAATGTAAAAATTCATGTAAGCCTATAGAGGCAAATCACTGAGTGTAAGACAACCGATGTCTATACTTGGTGGACGTAGCTCAACATTTGGGTGAACCATGTGAAATCCGTGTGTCTATTATTTGTGTGGTTGTTAATTATCATTGTGAATTGTGTTTTTTGCATTTTCAATTCTAATAAATTATATTAGATCTGGTTAGAACTGGTTGGAGTAGCTTCAAATTATCAGAAAAACAGTAGAATTGAAGTACGTGTACCTCTACATTTCCGCAAGTCTCTCCTCTCAAAGGTCGCATGGGTAAACTTCCAAATTTCTGTAGTTCAACAATAACGGGAGGTGCGGCAGAGCGTGAGTAATTTTTCAACATTTCCCCGGTCCAGGAGTGTGTACAGTGTGTAGAATCTTTGAGATTCCTACACTCCCACTGCACGGGAGGTGCCACGACTCCTTACTCCAAGTGTGCGAGAGGAGCGAACTCCCTTTAAATCAAAATTACGACTCTCTTAAATTAATTCGCATGGTAAAGTCGCGATCTCTTTTAATTTAACATTTGCATGATTTTATGGATTAAACAGAATTTAAGGCATGGTGCGACTTTTTTTGAAAGTTTATGCCTTATTTTTATATATTATATTGTATGCATAAAAGGTGGAGGAGTTAAAGTGTCAAGTCACATGGGTGAAAGTTAAAAAGGTTTTTATGGAGTGAAAAGTTTAAACTATTAAATATTGTACAAGTGGAAGAATGTATGAAAAAGGTGTATTTGTATTATAATGCATACAATACAATTGGGTGGATACCTTATATAATATATTTGAGGTGGCATTTCTTATATATTATTACAAATGTTTTTTAATTAAACTTTTTTACTAATCATTCCTTCACATCATTTTTCAAAGGGCTTTGGTTATTATAAGTAGTTATTTGGGCATTAAGAAATTTTGTGATAATGGCTAAGATGAAGAGTTTGAAGTTTGAAGTTGAAAAGTTTAGCAGTAAAAACAACTTTGAACTCTTGAAGCTCAAGATTCACGATCTGCTTGTCCAACAAGGTGTGGTGAAAGCGCTTTTGGGAAAAGAAAAGCAACCCACGACCATAAGAGATGATGACTGAGATGAGATGGATGCGAGAGCATTGAGTACCATATGCCCGTGTTTGGCCAGCGATGTTCTGTTCAATATTGTCTTGGAGAAGACAACAACCAGTTTGTGCATGAAGTTGGAAAGTCTATATATGATGAAATCCTTGACGAGAAGAATCTACTTGAAGAGACAGTTTTACAGGTTGCGGATGAAAGAAGGTACAAAAATTGTTGACCATTTAAATACTTTCAATACGCTTATAGTTCAATTGACTAGTATTGAAGTTAAATTCAAAGATGAAGATAAGGATATTACATTGTTGTGTTTGTTTCCCTAGTCTTAGGATAATCTAGTCACCTCTATTAGCTTTAGCTCAACATATGTTTTATATTATGAGTCTGTTGTGGGAGCTTTGTTGGTTGAGGAGATGAGGAGAAAATCTAGTAAAGAAACCTCAACCTTAGAGGCGATGCTGATCAAAGGTCGAACTAAAGAGAAGAATGAGAGAAATTTTTATTGATCTAAATCAAGACACAGAAAGGGTAAAGAAAAATGTTGGTACTGTGGAAAAACATGACATCTCAAGAAAGATTGTTGGAAGAGAAAGGAATCTAAGGAAAACTCTACGAAGGAAGCAAATTTGGATGTAACGAATTCAGGTATGACTGTTCATGTTTTATCCATTTCTACTAATTTACAATATCCAGAAGAATGGCAATTAGATTCAGGTGCCTCCCACCACATGTGCTCGCATAGAAATTGATTCATTTCTTACCAATCTGTTGATGAGGGTGTAGTGTTTATGGGAAATGGTATTCCCTGTAAAATTGTTGGGGTTGGCAGTATTAGAATCAAGATGTTCGATGGTATTGTTAGGGAATTAACGAATGTTAGATATGTACCTGAGCTTAAATCAAATTTTATTTCATTAGGAGTGTTGGATTCTTGTGGATATAAGTATACAGGTTAAGGTGGATCCCTCACATTGTCGAAAGGGAATTTAGTAGTGATGAAGGAAACAAAGGTTGATAACCTTTATAAGCTAGAAGGGGGTACTGAAGTGGCATCTGAAGTGACAAATGTATCTTCTTGTTTATGGAAGAAGCATCAAGGTCATAAGAGAAAGAAATAATTGCAGGTATTGGAAAGAGGTAAATCAGTTCCAGACTTAAAATCTTTGTTTATGAATTCCTACTCGTTTTATATCTCTGCAAGTTATGATGGTGGTATAAAGGGTTGTTATGTGTGGGATCCTACTTCTCACAAGGTCATCATTAATAGATATATGGTATGTATGGAACAACCAAAAGGGTTGGTTCAAGATCGCAATGGTAAAGTTGTTTGCATGCTATATAATTCAGTGTATGGCCTATTGCTACCTAGGCAAATAGACAATATGTTTGAATCCTTCATAGTGAGTAAGAATTTTTCAAAGGGTAGGAATGACTATACAGTTTATAGTACATTCACAATCTTGATGTTATTTGTTGATGATATGCTCGATGCAAGCCGAAGCATGGATAAAATCAGTAAGAAAGTGACTTAGATGGACACAACAATTCAAATGAGGGATCAAGGAGCAACAAAACAAATTAAGGGCATAGAAGTACACAAAGATGGTAATGGTACGATGTGGTTGGAGTTCAATATAAACATTATAAAACCAATTTTTATCTCTCTTGCTTTCCATTATAAGTTTTCTTCAAGTATAGGTCCTGTCTATAAAGAAGAAAAAGGTTATGTCTCGTGTAAGTTCAGTAGGAGGTTTGTTGTATGCGATGAAATGGTTAATAAGAGATGTTTCACATGATAATGATGTTTTTAGAAACGTGTCAGATTCAGGTGTTGTAGTGAAATGGGTGCTTCAGCGTTTGAGACACACAAATGTTGCCTATAATGGTTACATTGAGATGGTCTGTGATGATTGTAATGTATGTTTTACAGTTTTTTTGGATAGAAGGAGATCTATCACTAAATATGTTTCACAACATAGTTGTGGAAGACATGTTGGAGGTCGAGTGACCCCTCGAGAAATCCAAACTCGTGCAAGTCACATAGACAAGATCATGAAACCAGTTTTATTAGAGAAGTTGCAGTGGTACTTGGCTTCTCTTAGCTTGCAGAAAAGGTGATGAACAAAAGAAAGGAGCAAGGTATCAGGTTAATTATTGTCAAGGTGGAGATTGTTGGGATTTGGTGACAATGAATCCCTTCAAGGATGGATCTGGATCATATATTTCTGCATTGGTTACCACTAAATAGACCAAGATAGAATATGGATAGGGATTGCATTTATTAATCAGTTTCTTGTGTGAATGTATAAATTCATGTAAGCCCATAGAGGCAAACGACTGAGTGTGAGTGAGCTTATGTAATCTCTGTGATTTGAATAATAAGACAATCGATGCCTATGCTTGGTGGACATAGCCCAATGTTTGGGTGAACCATGTGAAATCCGTGTGTCTATTATCTGTGTGATTGTTAATTATCATTGTGAATTGTGTTTTCCGCATTTGCAATTCTAACAAGTGGTATCAGAGCTTGTTAGAGCTCGTTGGAGGAGCTTCAGATTATCAGAGGAGTCGCAGAAGTGAGGTGCATGGATTTCTACATTTCCACAAGTCTCTCCTCTCGAAGTTCGTGTGGGTAAACTTCCACATTTTTGTAGTCTAGCAATAACGGGAGGTGCGATGACGCGTGAGTAATTTTTCAACATTTCCGCAATCTACGAGTGTGCACAGTGCATAGACTCTTTGAGATACCTGCACTCCAGCTGCACGGGAGGTGCAACGACTCCTTACTCTAGGTGTGCGAGAGGTGCATACTCCCTTTAAATCAAAATTATGACTCTCTTAAATTAATTCGCATGGTAAAGTTGCGATCTCTTTTAATTTAATGTTCGCATGATTTTATCGATTAAACGAAATTTAAGGTATGGTGTGACTTGTTTTGAAAGTTTATGCCTTATTTTTATATATTATATTGTATGCATAAAAGGTGGAGGATTTAAAGTGTGAAGTCACGTGGGTGAAAGTTAAAAAGGTTTTTATGGAGCGAAAAGTTTAAACTATTAAATATTGTACGGGTGGAACAATGTATGAAAAAGGTGTAATTGTATTATAATGCATAAAATACAATTGGGTGGACAGCTTATATAATATATTTGAGGTGGCATTTCTTATATATTATTACAAATGTTTTTTAATTAAACTTTTTTACTAATCATT
This sequence comes from Picea glauca, assembly GCA_000966675.3. Taxonomy (NCBI): domain Eukaryota; kingdom Viridiplantae; phylum Streptophyta; class Pinopsida; order Pinales; family Pinaceae; genus Picea; species Picea glauca. Next base: position 739,100 of record JZKD02S1328109.1, read on the forward strand.
CCTTCACATAATTTTTCAAAGGGCCTTGGTTATTATAAGTAGTTATTTGGGCATTAGGAGATTTTGTGATAATGGCTAAGATGCAGAGTTCAAAGTTTGAAGTTGAAAATTTTAGCAGTACAAACAACTTTGAACTCTAGAAGATCAAGATCCACGATCTTCTCGTCAAACAAGGCGTGGTGAAAGCGCTTTTGGGAAAAGCAAAGAAACCCGTGACCATAACAGATGATGAATGGGATGAGATGGATGCGTGAGCACTGAGTACCATATGCCTATGTTAGGCCATCGACGTTCTGTTCAATATTGTCTTGGAGAAGACATCAGTCGGTTTGTGGACGAAGTTGGAAAGTTTATATATGACGAAATCCTTGATGAGTAGAATCTACTTGAAGAGACAATTGTACAGTTTGTGGATGAAAGAAGGTACAAAAGTTGTTGACCATTTAAATACTTTCAATACCCTTATAGTTCAATTGACTAGTATGGAAGTTAAATTCGAAGATGAAGATAAGGATATTACACTATTGTATTCGTTTCCTGAGTCTTGGGATAATCTAGTCACCTCTATTAGCTTTAGCTCAACAAATGTTTTAGATTATGACTCTATTGTGGGAGCTTTGTTGGCTGAGGAGATCGGGAGAAAATCTAGTAAAGAAACCTCAACTTCAAAGGCGAGGTTGATTAGAGGTCAAACTAAAGAGAAGAATGAGAGAAGTTTTTATCGATCTAAGTCAAGACACAGAAAGGGTAAAGAAAAATGGTGGTACTGTGGAAAAACGTGACATCTCAAGAAAGATTGTTGGAAGAGAAAGGAATATAAGGAAAACACCATGAAGGAAGCAAATTTGGTTGTAACAAATTCAGGTATGATTGATCATGTTTTATCCATTTCTAGTAATTTACAATATCAAGAAGACTGGAAGTTAGATTCAAGTGCCTCCCCCCACATGTGCTCACATAGAAATTGGTTCATTTCTTACCAATATGTTGATGAGGGTGTAGTGTTTATGGGAAATGGTATTCCCTATAAAACTATTGGGGTTGGCAATATTAGAATCAGGATGTTCGATGGTATTTTTAGGGAATTAACAGATGTTATATATGTACCTAGTATTAAATCAAATTTGATTTCATTAGGAGTGTTGGATTCTTGTGGATATAAGTATATAGGTCAAGGTGGGGCTCTCACATTATCAAAAGGGAATTTAGTAGTGATGAAGGCAACAAAGGTTTATAACCTTTATAAACTGGAAGGGAGTACTGAAGTGCCATCTGAAGTGACAGATGTATCTTCTTGTTTATGGCAGAATCATAAAGGTCATAAGAGAAAGAAATAATTGCAGATATTGGTAAGAGGTAAATCAGTTCCAAACTTAAAATCTTTGTTTATGAATTCCAATTTGTTTTATATCTCTAAAAGTTATGATGGTGGTATAAAGGGATGTTGTGTGTGGGATCCTACTTCTCACAAGGTCATCATTGATAGATATATGGTATGTATGGAACAACCAAAAGGGTCGATTCAAGATCGCAACGGTAAATTTGTTTGCATGCTAGATAATTCATTGTATGGCCTATTGCCACCCAGGAAAATACACAAGATGTTTGGATCCTTCATAGTGAGTCGGAATTTTTCAAAGGGTAGGAATGACTATATAGTTTATAGTACATTCACAGTCTTGATGTTATTTGTTGATGATATTCTCGATGCAAGCCGAAGCATGGATAAAAGCAGTAAGAAAGTGACTCAGATGAACATGACAATTCAGATGAGGGATTAAGGAGCAACAAAACAAATTAAGGGCATAGAAGTACACAAAGATGGTAATGGTAAGTTGTGGTTGGAGTTCAGTATGAACATTATAAAACCAATTTTTATCCCTCTTGCTTTCCATTATAATTTTTCTTCAAGTATAGGTCTTGTCTATAAAGAAGAAAAGGTTATGTCTCATGTAAGTTCAGTAGGAGGTCTTTTGTATGCGATGAATGGTTAGGAAGAGATGTTTCACATGCTAATGATGTTGTCAAAAACGTGACAGATTCACTTGTTGCAGTGAAATGGGTGCTTCAGCGTTTGAGAAGCACAAATGTCACCTATAATGGTTACAGTGAGATGGTCTGTGATAATTGTAATGTATGTTTTACAGGTTTTTTGGATAGAAGGATATCTATCACTAAATATGTTTCACAACACAGTTGTGGAAGACATGTTGGAGGTGGAGTGACCCCTTGGGAAATCCAAACTCGTGCAAGTCACACAGGCTAGATAATGAAACTAGTTTTATTAGAGAAGCTGCAGTCATGTTTGGATTCTCTTAGCTTGCAGAAAAGGTGATGAACAAAAGGAAGGAGCAAGGTATCAAGTTAATTGTTGTCAAGGTGGAGATTGTTGGGATTTGGTGACAACAAATTCCTTCAAGGATGGATCAGGATCATATTATTTTGCGTTGGTTACAACTAAATAGATCAAGATAGAATATGGATAGGGATTACATTTATTAATCAGTTTTTTATGTGAATGTATAAATTCATGTAAGCCCGTAGAGGCAAACAACTGAGTTTGAGTGAGCTGATGTAATCTTCATGATCTGAATAATAAGACAACCGATGCCTATGCTTAGTGGACATAGCCCAATGTTTAGGTGAACCACATGAAATCCATGTGTCTACTATCTGTGTGATTGTTAATTATCATTGTGAATTGTGCTTTTTGCATTTTCAATTCTAATAGGTATTGCGTCTTGTTATCACTCCAAGAGTCACTCCCAGACTGCAAATGAGAGTAAGCTTGGTAACATAGAGATGGAAATGGATTAAAATATTTTGAATAGGTGGATCAACAAGAAAAGAGTAAAAGCGGGGACAAAAGACTACTGCAAATTCATTCCATTGGGCATGGAGTAATAACATTCTGCAGATCACAGGCAATCAGGTTGTCTACTAGACGAAAAGCTTATGCAAAGATGGATAAAAGAATAGAAGGTAAACAAAAAGAAGAGTATCCACATAACATAGATCCTTTCTGTAATATAGATTAAAGAGTACTTGAACAATAATCTATCATTACCAACCAATTACCACAAATCCTTTGCAACTCATGAATTCATTAACCAAAGACAACTTTTGATCTTCAAAATCTGTAAATATTACTCAAGCAAGATGATAGGAAAGAATGGAAACAAGATAAAAATGGTCTGGTATCACAAATTTTATGAATCTCTAATGGCAAAAATGCCTACAATACATGCCCTCAAGCTTACATATGAGCAAATCAACTGCTCCTCTATATATCTCCTCTCTTGGATAATGAATCCAACCTCTATCGAAGAACTCCTTTCTTCATTAAATAGAAAATAGAAACAAAATATCCTTAGGAGGTCGAATCTCATCTTTTTCATTGGATTCTTAGCCTTGGAGATAGGTGGCAACAATCAAAGAGACAAAAATCCAACAAACTGTTAATTTTCAGGAAAATGTTGGAAGTTTTTGACGAATTATTTTCAACTCACTGCATGAGGTATTAATGGAGCTAAGACTTAGTTTCAAGTGTCCCTTGACATCTAACTAATTCATGAGAAGTCATTCAAACCCTCCTTGGCTACTGGAAACCTCCCAACAAGACGAATATCCAATCAGATATGCAAAACAGAGAATTGACAACACATTCAGTAGTGCACTGGTGTTTTAATTGTTTCTCTCAAATTACAAACTGGGCGAGGCTGGAATTTGGTCAACAAGTCAACAAGGATATCATCTTCCTCCACAAAAAAATTCAGAGAAACACACTTTTTCGTTTGGGTTTTATGATCAAATTTGTAACAGTAACCTCTATAAGAAATTTTGTATCGTCACTGTAAAACAGTTCTGCAGATTCCGTAGCGCCATTGTAAAATAGTTCTGCAGATTGCGCAGCGTAGTTTTAGTAGTGACTTTCTATAGTGCAGTGTGGACACAAGAACCAAGTGAATGAATGGGCATTCAAGATTCTGAAGTAGAGTGGCTTGACCTTAGTATAGGTATTCAGTTGAAAAATGGCTATGAAGTTTGTGGAAATAGATGAGAGAGGATGCAGTCTGCAGTGCCAAACGCTACCAAAAGATGAGGCAGCTGTTACTTAATACTTTCCCATGCAGTTTAAAGGACTCATGAAATACCTGGAGGTTATTGTTGATGATGGAAGATCTGCAACAAGCTATGGAATTGCTACAGCCACCTCAACTTCCAATTCAACTCTAACAGTCGATCTTGTAGCACAATTTGCAGCTTGTCTGAACTAGTGATTTCAACAGCACCGAGCTTGGGAGAAAAATTCAAATTGATAAACAATTAGCAAGCTCATAAATGACCAAATCTCCATATTTCTTTTAAAAAATAACAGCCTGAAAACAATGGGAGATATGAAATTAACTGATTATGACGAATTATGGTAAAGGAACATAGGACAAAGGTGCGCTACCGAAACTCCTAATTCATGGGCGCTGCGAAATTGCCAAAAATGCTACTACAAATTCTTGTGCTAACACGTCCAATTGGTAGTTTCGCAGCAAACGATCTGCACCATTCTAGAGTAATAACCAATGATATGCAGGGTTCACAAGATAAAAAAATTCCTTTCTGAAATAAAGGAAATTCCTTCCCTCAAAAATCATTTCCTTCCATCGAGTATATAAAGTATGACGATTTCAATCCCGACTAAAGAATCAGACGGCTCAGGGATAATTTCACTGCTATCTAACTTAACTACAAGTTGACTACTAATTAAACTACAGAGAATTCAATGGTTACTGGTGCAAAATCTAAGCATAGATCCCTTGATATCTATTAGTGAGGAATAATCAAATCCAATGGGAATTTCGAATTCAGTGTAACAATTTCATATTTTTTTTTGGATATATAAAAATTTCTACATAAATGTACAACCCTGAAATTAACAGTTCAAGATAATGAGCCCTACACCAACAGAATTCGTAAACAACAAATAGTGTGCATTGAGAAATTCGACTACTAAGCAATAGAGTGGGTAAAACACTGCATATAATCAAGATCTTCATTCTACATAGACAATGTATATATGAAAATTATTCAATGTCTATTCAACTACTTGTCACATTGCTATTAATAAAGATGGTACATGTATCAACAACAAATTATTAAATTAATGAAGGTACTAATTGTATTCCTCGCTTCTTCATTAAAAATGGAATTATATTTATACATGCAAGATACTAATCACCATCAAGGAACTACTACAAGTTTTCAACGTGTGTACTGGTGTACTAATCACGTCTTTATTCAGAAAATTAACGTTAAAAGTTTATTGCTTTATTATTATTCAATTATCTTGTCCACTACCAACTACAAAATGAAATTTTAGAATAATAACCAATAATACGGAACATAATGTTTACCAATATTATTGATCTATTAATAGTAAGAAATGGACCTTTATAACAATTGACGCAAACGTGCCACCCAGGGCACGTCCGCTCCCACAGGACCTGCTTTCCCTTCGGCCCGAAGAGCTGAAACGCTCTTCAAAATCCCTTATCGGGAGTTTCTGCACCCACAGGACTCTCCTTATGGTCCCCCTTGCCTTATCGGGAAATCGGACTTCGCGTAATCGCGAGTCTTGAACTCACAGGTTCGGGTCTCACAAATCCCCGAAACCCGATGAAGGTTCATCCACGTGTCCCTTGCTCTTGTCGGGAATTATCCCGTCGGGAAATTGGCCTTTACGAGGGCGTAAACAACTTGCCTCACAAATCCCCGATTCCTGATCTCCGATAGCACTCTTTCCACTCCTTAGCTTCCTCCCACTAGCTCCCTACTCATACAACCTACTAGTCCCCGAGACCACACTTATTTCTCTTATCGGAGTTTCGGAATTCGTGGAATTGGAACGCGTAGAAATTACGTTCTCAGGATCTCCGATTCTCCAATCCCCGATGCCACTTGGCGTTGTCTTCCTTCAAGGATTGACTCTCTGACACCTGTCCCTTACTATGGCACCTATGACCCATACTCTAGGGGGTGATTGGGAAATCGCGTATCGCTAAATCGCGATTTCTGTTGCACAAATTCACAGGACCCTCCAAGTCCTGAAACCCAATACGGATGACACCTGTTCTCCACTGAGCTGCTATGGCTATGGAACCGTCGTGTTTCGGGATTTCGCGATGTCTCCAATCGTGAGTTTCTCGTCACCGAGAATCCCGAAATTCCGAACCCCAATGCATGTGTGAACTCTCTCCTCCACGTCACCGCTTCCTCGTCTCTTTATGGGGTATCACGAAATCGTGATTTCTAGTGCAACGATTCCATTGTATGAAGAAACCCCGAAATGCCGAACCCCGACTCCTCCGGATCCTTGGACACGTATCCCCCAAATCAACGGCTCCAACCGTGTCAGGAAATTGTGGATCGTGATTTCATTCTGCAAGTGTTTCACGACTCTTGAAACCTCGATATCCTGAACTCCGACTCTCCGATATCTCTCACCACATGTCCCTGCGGTTTGGACGGCTCAGATCCTATCGAGAAATCGTGGATCGCGATTTCAACATGCTCGAGTCTCTTGTCTCCGGAAACCCCGATTCTCCGATTCCCGACTCTTCTCCGGATGTTTGATGCGTGTCCTGTCAAGATCAATGGCTGAGATCCTTCCTCGGGATTTCGAGAACCACAAGGTCCTGATTCTCTACCTTAACAAAACTCCGATGACCTTGATATCTCGATGACTCCTCCGGGACTCCTCCTCTGCTCGCTGGGACTTAAACCCTGCGCAACTTCCTGTGATCTAACGGCTGACGGGATTTCATCAATCTCCTCTACGAATCCTGACCGTTGATTCCTCTCCTCCCTTCTTAAGGACTTCTTGACACGGAAATCTCCTGTGCTCTACGTTAACGAGGTCACAAAGGTGCTATACCTCCTGAGATTTTCCACTCTGATTCTTCAGAGGAACTTGCGCGCACTCCTTACGCTCAACATTCAACAACTTCCCAAGTGTTGAATCCTTCTGACTCTGCGCACTTCCTGCAGCAGCAATCTTAGATCTCCTTTCCTCAGATTTACAACTGAGGTTTTACTTAGCCTACGCACTCCTCGCACGACTTTAGCAACCCACTTTCACTTCTGAGAGCTTTGAGAACAAGAGTTTAACTCCTCGAGCCTCCTGTCAATGCACTCCTTGCGGACGACTTCAACTACACTCCTTGCAGGAATCCTTGCTCAAAAGGAGAAACAATCGTAACTCACTTCACCTCCTCTCAGACTTCTGTCTTAGGACATGTAATCATACACACAACATAACAACAATGCCTAATAGGAAGAAATGTTCATAAGCAGAGCATTTAACACATATACACAGAGAATAACACAACATCCATAAATCAGAATCAACTTCTTCTATTAATTCAAGATCTATACATGGGTGTTCTTTTGCAGCTCTCTGCTATTCTCCTATGCTCTAGATTCCTCTAACTCCTGTTGCCAATGTTACAATGATACAAATGAGGGTGTCTATATCCAGTTTTCCCTCCTGCACTCTAAAAATTGTCTAATCTAAGAATTCAATTCTATCTACCTGCAACTACTACTATAAATGCCTCTGTCTATTTCAGACGAGAGCGTATGGCTCGAGGTCTGATTACATTCTTACCAAGGCACCCAAATTAAATGATCTCATTTATATTCAGTGCATCAACTTCAAAGGAAAAATTTAAAAATTCAAAAACTTGCACTGAACGTCTTCCAGTTGTCTTATGCTTCCACATTGGTTTTACTTGTCATGAGGGATGCTCCGGCATCATACTCCCTCGCTTGAAAATTTGGATGGGATCCTGTCCATGAGCTCCTGCACGGTATATCCATGCTTCTGAATTTCTGCTTCAGTCTCCCAGCTGACATCTTCAACTGGATGACCCTTCCACTTAACCAAATATTCAAAGTATTCTTTCCTCCTGGTTTTCTTACCCACTCGTTTGTTCAGTATCTGCTCCATCTATGGCTTCTCTGCAACCGGCATTTGCTTCTGCCACTGGACCTCTAGTTGATCATCACTTTCTGCTCTTGCTTCATCATCTTTATATGGATGTAAATCCGAAACATTAAATATCGAAGATATTCCAATGCCATCTGGTAACTCAATTTTATAAGCATTCTGTCCCATTTTCTTCAAGACCTTGCATGGCCCAATTTTCTTCATCTTCAGCTTGTTGTATGTTCCCCTCAGGAACCTTTCCTTCCTCAAATGTGCCAGAACCAGATCACCAACTTCAAACTAAAGTTGTCTCCGATGCTGATCTGCTTTGCGCTTGTACTCCTGACTTGACTTCAATAGTCGCCCCTTCACCTGGCTGTGAAGTTCCTTCATCACTTCAGCGAATTCTCCTGCACTAGCACTGCTAGTATCGGTTTGCTCTGAATCCCTCAATTCAGAGACTCCTCTCGGCTTCATTCCATATACGATTTGAAATGGACTTTTTCCTATGCTCCTGTTCACTGAATCATTGTAAGCAAACTCTGCTTGCGGTAATATGCTATCCCAGCTGTTATGGTGCTCTGTCACCAAGCTCCTCAACAAGTCTCCCAGAATCCTATTGACTACCTCTGTTTGTCCATCCATCTGAGAATGATAAGCATAACTAAACATCAATTTAGTCCCCAGCTTCTTCGACAATGTTCTCCAGAAATGCCTTATGAATTTTGTGTCCCTGTCCGAGACTATGCTTTTCGGCAATCCATGAAGTCGAACAATCTCCTTGAAGAACAGATTTGCGACGTGAGTCGCATCGCTGGTTTTCTGGCATGGAATGAAGTGTGCCATCTTATAAAACCTTTCAACTACCACAAAGATTGAATCAGCACCCCTTTGTGTCCTCGGCAATCCCAATACAAAATCCATGCTAATTTCATCCCACGGCTTCTCAGGTATGGGAAATGGTTGATAAAAACCCGCATTCTGTTTCCTTCCTTTCGAATGTTGGCAAATCTTGCATCTATCCACGAACTTCTTGACTTCTGACCGCATCCCTGGCCAAAAGTATGACTCACTCATCTTTGCAAAGGTCTTATCCTGGCCAAAATGTCCTGCCAATCCTCCATTGTGCTTCTCTTTCAACAAGTTCTCCCTCATGGAGCAATTTGGAATACACAGTTGATTGCCTTTGAACAGTAATCCGTCCTGGATCACATAATCTATCCACTGGCTTCTATCTCTGAGAACTGGATTCTCAGCTGCTTCATAAGCTTCCCTAAAGTCTGAATCATCTGTATACATGTCCTTCATATCATCAAAGCCTAACGTCCTGACCTTGAACTCCTACAACAGCAAACACTTCCTGCTCAAAGCATCAACAACTTTGTTAGCAGTACTAGAAATATGCTTTATCACAAAAGTGAAATTTTGCATGTATTCAACCCATTTAACATGCCTCTGATTCAACTTTTCCTCTTGAGTCATAAATTGTAATGCATGGTTATCACTATATAAAACAAATTCTTTTGGCATCAAATAGTGCCTCCATTTCTTTAATGCCTATATGATGGCATAGAATTATTTATCATATGTGGAGTATTTCTCTTTTGCCTCATTCAGCTTCTCGCTGAAATATGCAATCGACCTATCTTCCTGGCTCAAGACCGCTCCAATGGCAAACCTGCTTGCATCACATTTCACCTGAAATGTTTTCTGAAAATCTGGCAACACCAGAATTGGTTGTTCTGTAATCTTTCATTTCAACAAATTGAAACTCTTCTCAGCCTCTTCCGTCCAGTGAAAATATTTATGTCTTTTCTTCACTGTATCCATCATTGCTGCACTAATTCCACTGAAATTCCTGATGAATTTTCGATAGAAACTAGCCAAACCATGAAAACTCCTCACCTCGAAAATATTTCTCGGTGATGGCCAATTTTTTATTACCTCCACCTTATCTGGATCCATCCTTAGTTCATTTGCTGAAATAACAAACCCCAAATAAATGAGTTCTGTCTTCATGAATGAGGACTTCTTCATATTTATCAATAGCTTCTCTTGCTGTAATCTCTTCATCACAATAGCCAAATGCTTCAAGTGTTCAGCCTTTGTCTTGCTGAAAACCAATATGTCATCCAGATACACGATGACAAATT
>JZKD02S1328109.1:757232-767875 GCA_000966675.3 Picea glauca
AGATAATTTCCAATAGAGGTTTAGTATTTATAAGAAGTTTTTGGACTTGTTTTGAAGAGGACTTGGAAACAAAACTTAATTTTAGTATGACATATCATATTTAGATAAATGAACAAATAGAAAGAGTGAATCAAGTGTTGGAGGATATGTTTCATATGTATGTAATGGACCAACAAAGCCACTAGGAAGAGTAATTATATCTTGTGATTTTTTCATATAATAGTAGTTATTTACATTTAATAAGTATGTCACATTTCTAGTTTTTGTATGGTAGACCAAATAGAACTCCTCTTAGTTGGAATAGACGTCCTCTTAGTTGGAATAGACGTGAAAACATAGTTCTATTTAGAACTTAACAAATTCAAGAGATGGAAAGGTAGATGAAAACAAATTGAGAAGGATCGAAKGAATCTCAAGATAGATAGAAAAGTTATGTGGATGTGAATAAAATTGATAAAAGTTCTAAAAAAGGGGATAAAGTGTTTTTCCATGTTAGACCACAAAATATTTCTATTAAACTTCATAAGCAAACCAAGTTTCCACCATGGTACATGGGACCATTTAATGTTACCAAAATTCTAGGACCAATTGCTTATCATCTTCCATTACCACCATTTTTAGATCATATGCATGATCTTTTCATATTTATGTTTTGTGCCATTATATTTCATATCCTTCTAATGCTATTAAGTTGATTAATTTTTACATGTTGGATAACGATACCTTGAAGGATGGAATGATTTGTATATTGGAATAACAAAATTGAAAAATTCAATGTTGTTTGGTTGCGTAGGTAAAGGTCTAGTAGGATAGCTATAGTTCCAATTCATATCCTTGTGAGGACATGACTGAGATGTTTCATTAGTTTCCTTATTCATTTTATAACTTCAGGATGGAGATTCCTAAAGAGGGTGTGTTTTTACTATCCTTTTCTACTTTGATTTTATTTGAATGATGTGTTGTTATGATTGAGGGAGTTCTATATAGAAGAATGCCTTAATTAGTTAACATATACATTTTTGGATGATGTGATCTAGATTTTCAATTTGATTTTGTTTGATCATTTCTTTATGTATATTTATGTCTTTCGAGTCTTATGTTATGGTATTCTTGTGATCATATGATATGATTGAATTTTTCTATATGATGTGATGAGTTATTATGGCCCATGCGTATGTTCAACCATATCTTGATATTTATGTGTGGGCATCAAAGTGTCATAGAAGTGATATAAAATTCTAGTGATAAGCAATTCCACGGGATATTGAAAATGAATATATGTTTATATGATATAATTTATTATAGTATGTTATGTTACTGATGGTTTGTCAAGTGCTATTGGAATAACCAAGATGGATATAGACTCTAGATTGAGCCAAGATAAGTCGTCTAGATATTCCCATGTGTTTATTGTTTATTATTATTATTGGATATCACTCTTTGATATGTTTTCCTCTACATGTGTACACAAATAGGAATACTACTTGCCAATTTAATCTTACACACGGGAACAGGGTTGTACGAATAATTGTATTAGGAGTACTATTGGGGAGGGGAGGTCTAGGTTGCATATTCCTTCTTGATGACACTCCTTTGTATGTATTAAGTTGAAAATTGCATTATTTTTCCTAGAGGTTACATGTTGCGATGAGGATAGGCCATGGATTTGATCACTCATGCTGATCTACTAAGGGGTGTTCATGATACAAATTTATGAGTGGAATGAAGTGAATAACACAATGAATACAATAACACAAAGATATGAAGAGAAAAAATAGATATCCAGTGAACACTAACTTCTATTGAATAAATAAAATAGGATGAAACTGTAAAACTACATAACTGAAAACAACTTGCTTTAATGGTGGTAGCTATATCTGAGTAGAGATGTGGTTTCTACTCTCATTCTTCTGAGCAGAATGATTACAATGAGGCTCTGGAGACCTTTTTAACATTACTCATGAATTCCAAAACACTAGATATCCAAAAACCTAACCCTAGGAGATGAAACGACAAACGTTATGTGGGCCTCGATGGGTAAGTTGGTATCTCAACTTCTCGAGGTTGTAACTTTTTCATACAACCCTCATTTTAGGTGCATGATAGCCCGTTGGAAAAGTATTTTCGAGAACTACACATTATTCCATAAAAATCTAACTTCGTCTATAGTTTTACTATGGCAAGCCAAAAAAACAATGTTTAGGGCCCCAAAACGGCCTTGGAAGTACAGAAAGATGTACTAACATGAAAAATTCCAAATAAGTTAGTTGGATTAGGTGGGAAGCCACCAATATCCACCTGGAATCTATGTAGGGCTTAAGACAACCTTGGAAGTGTAGAACCCACAATTACAAAGAATTACAGAAGAATGTGTTGAACTAAAAACTGTGAAGAGGAGCCAGTTGGAATAGGTGGGTGGCCACCAATATCCACTTGGATCAGTTCAATAAGGAGATAATATTGATTCATTAGAGACCTTTTGTCTCTTACCATAGCTGAACATGTTGGGTTAACTAGGTCCCAACCATGACACTATTCCTCCACCATAAAATATTGATACTTGAAGGTCTTGATTTAACTTAGTCTCACACTTGGTATCAATTTATAACCACTTGAAGAGTTCTGATCATATCTAGCTCTTAATGCAGGGTACTTGAGGAGTTGCAGTGAACACTTGCCTCAGATACTTCAAGGATCCAAGTTAAGTTGATTTAACCCTTGGTATCTACATTGGTTTTTATATGTGTATACTTTAGGAGAAAAGTATCGTTTGAATTGCATATTTATTTTGGCATAATGAAGTAAAAAATGCATTTATAACTTACTTTCTCATGTAGACCTATGCGTATTACTAATTGTCGATTGAGGTGACATGTGTGTAGGTGAACATTATGCATGATAATGGAAAGTGGTGCTAGTATCAAAGGTTATGATAAGTGAGGGTTGGGATTGAGAGATCGTCAATTTGTACCCTAATACTATATAGTTGTATTGATGCTTAAACATTTAGTTGTGATCTCGTTGCAAGATTGGTCTCATGAATTATGCCATTATCTTGAAATTGTGGTACTTCATATACTGTATAGAAGTTTCACATTATTATTTCTAGTTATTGTACTTCTATAATCCATTGCGTCTTGAGGGTTCTAGGGTAATAAAACTATCCTAAGTATATGGTAGGGTGGTAAAATATTAACCTTATTGTAATTTACAATATTTGAAGTTTGGAGTAAAGTTTTTGAACAATCCTCTTAATGAAATATTTAAGCTAAATACTTGACAAGGACATTTATAATTATATGGTGAAAAATATGATAATATGCAAATTTAGTTAATTATATATTTATCTTTTAACATTAAAAAGTTTCCTTATTTTTTTAATCTTTAAATTTGAATAAACTTATCATATGATAATGGAAATTAAAATCTATATTTAAAATCATAAATATAATAATCAATCAAGACAATCCAAACTTCTAAATTAAAAGTCTATATTTAAAATCATAAATATAATAATCAATCAAGACAATCCAAACTTCTAAATTAAAAGTGAAGTAATTTGTATAATTATTGAATTTTAACACAAAGTAAATTTTATAAATATTGTGTACACATAGACATTATTGCACCTTACATAAGCCACAATGACAAAGTAGGATTGCACCATAGGATGCCTTGCCTACCTTACATGAAAGCATTAAAAAAGAAAAAAATGAAAATTATCAAACTTAATTTTATAAAAGTGCGTGAAACATTTTATTTAAAATTTATAAAATAATAATTAAATTATCTAATAAAAAAAAATTCACATTTTTATATAAAGCAATTTGAAATTTATTTATCATAAAATCACATTCACTGTTAAAATATACTTGCAATTCTAATTCATCATTGGGAGCTGAAAGAATATGACATTGGGAGCTCATATGACATCATAAATAACACATAATTATGGAACTCAACACAATATTAAATACAACAAAGGCAGAAGTTGTGAAAGATCGCATGATTGAGTCCCTGAAGGATCGTTCCATTGTAAGAAACAAGTATGAACCTCTCTGTGTAATGCCCATAGATACATGTGATAGTCATGGCTAATTTTTATCTGAATTACTCTAAGATATCCGAAGACCAGATAGTCTTAATTAATGTTTCTTCAACAATTCATCGAACGAATTATAACAAAAACAACCATATCTGTGGCGCAGACAAAAAAACAAAATAACACATACATTTATTCATTAATGTTTCTTTTGTTGAGTTTATTAGTATTTGTTAACAGTATTCGTCTTGTTTTATACGATGGATTTTAAACAATTGAAAATTGATTCTGCTAATGTCCGTAATGCTTTGCAAACTGTGCGTGAATTGTACGAAAAGTACAATGATATACATTGGGATGTTACGAAATATGCATCCAGACCACAACCTTCTGGTTTTTCTGCTGCTTCTACTGGCATATCTGTAAAGATTTCCCGCACTCCGAAGGAAACTACATTTGTTTGTGCTTTGAATGCTAGTGTTGGTGCAGTGGAGACTGTTGATCATCTTCTTGACATTAAGAATATCAAGATTGGTGGTGGTGTTAAGAGTGGCACGTCCACCACTATTGGTTAGGATTATTTTTTTTGTTGATCTTGCGTTTTATACACTTATGTTGTAAGAATAAGCTTATTCAGGCATATTATTAATGAATAAAATATGTTTTTATGCAATGTTTATATCTTTGTTTATTTTGTCTTGCTAAATTTTTTCTACGAATATGTTGAAGAACTATTCAATAAAACAATTTATTACATCAACGTGATCAACACTAATCTTTTCGTAATCTGGTAGGAAGTTTGCCATTACAACGACATGAATATGTCTATCAATTGCCATAACTGACATAGGCTCATACTTGTTTGATACAATAGAACGGTCTTTAAAGGACTCGATCAGAGAATAATTAACATACTCACGCTTATCCCGTGGGATGTCAAAAACTACATGTATGTAAGGATCATCAATGTAGGGTTTGTTTTTGGTTAGAAGAGTCATGGTCCGTGCAGCGGTAGACTTTTATTGTTTCAACTAGGCCCGGGCATCCGCACAGAGGTTTTAGTATTACTCCCTGTGCGGATTCCCTGTGAGGATGCCTCATCTCTAACATACACGTGTACAACCTATTATTTTTGTGCGTTTAAAACGCGTTAACACATCTTTAAATATTCTTAAAGTGCGTTCTTTTGTTGAGTTTATTAGTATTTGTTAACAGTATTTGTCTTGTTTTATACGATGGATTTTGAACAATTGAAAATTGATTCTGCTAATGTCCGTAATGCTTTGCAAACTGTGCGTGAATTGTACGAAAAGTACAATGATATACATTGGGATGTTACGAAATATGCGTCTAGACCACAACCTTCTGGTTTTTCTGGTGCTTCTGCTGGCATATCTGTAAAAATTTCCCGCACTCTAGAGGAGACTGCATGTGTTTGCGCTTTGAATGCTAGTGTTGGTGCCTTGGAGACTGTTGATCATCTTCTTGACAAAACCCCTGTGTGGATGCCCGGGCCCAGTTGAAACAATAAAAGTCTACCACTGCGCGGACCATGACTCTTCTAACAAAAAACAAACCCTACATTGATGATCCTTACAGACATGTAGTTTTTGACATCCCACGCGATAAACGTGAGTATGTTAATTATTCTCTGATCGAGTCCTTTAAAGACCATTCTATTGTATCAAACAAGTATGAGTCTGTGTTAGTGATGGCAATAGATAGACATATTCATGTCGTTGTAATTTCAAACTTCCCGCCAGATTACGAAAAGATTAGTGTTGATTGCGTTGATGTAGTAAATTGTTTTAATGAATAGTTCTTCAACAAATTCGTAGAACGAATTTAGCAAGACAAAATAAACAAAGATATGAATATTGCATAAAAACACATTTTATTCATTAATAATATGCTGCTTCTTCTTACAACATAAGTGTATAAAACGCAAGATCAACAAAACACATAATCCTAACCAATAATGGTGGACGTGCCACTCTTAACACCACCACCAATCTTGATATTCTTAATGTCAAGAAGATGATCAACAGTCTCCAACGCACCAAGACTAGCATTCAAAGCGCAAACAAATGCAGTCTCCTCCGGAGTGCGAAAAATCTTTACATAATCCATCGTATAAAACAAGACAGATACTGTTAACATTTATACTAATAAACTCAACAAAAGAATGCACTTTAAGAATATTTAAAGATGCCTTAACGCGTTTTTAACGCGAAAAAATAATAGGTCGTACACGTGTACGTTAGAGATGAGGCATCCTCACATCAATGGCCGGGCCCAGCGTATGACATCATAAATAACACATAATTACGGAACTCAACACAATATTAAATACAACAAAGGCAGAAGTTGTGAAAGATCGCATGATCGAGTCCCTGAAGGATCGATCCATTGTAAGCAACAAGTATGAACCTCTCTGTGTAATGCCCATAGATACATGTGGTACTCATGGCTAATTTTTATCCGAATTACTCTAAGATATCGGAAGACCGGATAGTCTTAATTAATGTTTCATCAACAATTCGTCGAACGAATTACATTAACAAAAAACAACCATATCTTTTGGTTTAATTATTGGAAAACGTTTTGGTTTAATTATTATTCCATAATGGCTTTTGTATTAGCTATACCTGAATTGTGTGAATTGCTTGTAGCTGCGTTTACTGAATACACAGCGGTTGCTGCCGCTGAGACTGCTGTTGTTGAAGAGATTGCAGTTGCTGAAACTGCTGCTGTCGAAGCCGCTGAGACGGCTGCAACAGCTGACAACGGTATTGATCTTAGTTTCGATGCTGAAGAGTTGAGGCGTGTTGCTGATGCGAAACACGTCGTTCGTGCTGATTTACGTGTTATCACTGAAGGAAAATGGAGTTCATTTCGTGATAAATTGGCCGAACATGGTTACGGACCTTGTGGCAATCAGGCTTGTCATGACATCCTTGATGTCCATGCTCCTTGAATTATGTAATAAGCCTATTTAGGCGTTCATAAATAAATGTATGTATTATTTTGTTTTTTTGTCTGCGTAGCAGATATGGTTGTTTTTGTTAATGTAATTCGTTCGATGAATTGTTGAAGAAACATTAATTAAGACTATCTGGTCTTTGGATATATTAGAGTAATTCGGATAAAAATTAGCCATGACTACCACATGTATCTATGGGCATTACACAGAGAGGTTCATACTTGTTGCTTACAATGGATCAATCCTTCACGGACTCGATCATGCGATCTTTCACAACTTCTCCCTTTGTTGTATTTAATATTGTGTTGAGTTCCGTAATTATGTGTTATTTATGTTAAATATAATGTACCTTCAACAGTATAACCATACATTGCCAGCTGTACTGGACAGTTGTACTTTCTATTTCTGTCTTGCTTGAGCATATATAAGCTCAGCTATTTCCTATTGTTGAGTGATCTTCTGAGTTCTGTACTTCTTCATACATTTGAATATACTATTCTTTTCTCTCTGCATTTCTCTGTCCTTCACAATTTATCATGGTATCAGAGCTGCAGGTGTAAGCCTCTTCACACAGTCGGGAGAGCAACACGATCCTCACAGCGCAGAGCTTACACGCATCTTGAGAGCACGCGACACAGTCTTTTCACAAGGCTTGGAGAGCTGTCCGTAATACTCTTTAAAGATCGCCGTAACAAGCTTGCGGAGGTTGTAGATCGTACTTCGCTCGAAAGAACGAGGAAGCAGAGAACGCAGAAGAAGAAACCTGCACAATTTTTTTTCTAAGAACCATCAAAGATTGACGCAGAAGAGCTGCAAAACGAAAGAAGTTTAAAGAACTTGAAGATTTCGCTTCAATTCGTTAAAGATTCAAGCAGAAGGCAGAATCGTTTAAAGATTCTTGGAAATCGTTCAAATCTGTCAAAGATTGTAGCAGATCACGAAGAAATCGTGAAATTCTTTCAAATCTTTGAAAGATTCATGAATCTTTCTTCCACAGGTGTAAAGAACGCATCTCAGGCGCAAAGAACAGCCATTGAAGCCGTAAAATTCGTCCTGCGAACGGTTCCAAGGCGGGAAACCAGACCAGAAGGGACGAGGAGAGCGTGGAAAGGGCGAAGGAACTTCAGCCGTCAGATCTTGAACACAGACCCGACAACCGTTAGATCAGCAAGAAGTTGCACGACGGTTAGTCGTGTGGAGCGCACAGGAGGTTTTTTCACTTGAGAAATCACGACGTCATCTTGACCGTTCATCAAGAGACACGTGGCAAGATCCTATTCCATCGCAAAATTAGGAATCGGGAGTTGGACGAGCGAAAGAATCTGCTCTCCAAAAACTCCGATACGCGAAATCGCGAAATCTCGAAACGATCACAGCCGTCCATTTCAGAGGACAGGTGGCAGCAGATCAACGCATCGTCATATCGGCATTTCGGAATTCGGGGTTTCAAGCTGTCAAAGAAACTTGACATCGCAACTTGCGAAATCGCGATACGCGATATAGCGATCAGATCTCACCCGTCCATATCTCATGGACACGTGGCGGAGATCGAGGGCACCGTCAGCGTATCGACATTCGGAGTTTCAAGTGGACAGCAATTCAGAGCATCGCAAGTCGCGATATCCCGAGGAGCAATCAAGATCGTCCATCGCTCCCAGACACATGGCATAAATCCGGCGACTCGGAAAAAGTCCCGAAGAGGAAAGCGCCATCGGCATATCGGGATTCGGGAAATCGCAAAACCTGAGAACAAGTGATCGGGTTTCTTTCCAGTGAAATCCCCGACGCAAATCTGAGCCGTCCATCTTTCAAGGACACGTGGCAGAGATCGAGGCTTTCGAAAAAATCTCGACGGGAGGAACCCTCCATTTGCGGGACCCATCTGACGTCATCTAGTCAAACGAGTCAATCGACGCATCGGCATTTCGTGGATCCTGGAGACGAGACGTCCAGGACATATCAAATCGCGAAATCGCGAGAAGGGATCACGACCATCCATCAGTTGAGGACGCGTGTCGCGGATCGAAGCCATCGGGAAAAGTCCCGACAAGACAGCGCCATCGGAAAATCGGAGATCACGGAATCGAGGAGACAGAAAACCTCGACATAAGAAATCGCGAAATCCCGATAAGATCTGGACCGTCCGATCCTCAGCAGATCTGGACCGTTGAAAAGTCCAAAGGCAATTTTTCGCATTTCGGCGATTTGTAAGCCAAAGAAACGGAAAAATTCCGTAGCGCCTTAGCATTAAAGTGCGTGGTCACATTGCAAGGAGACCAAGGGCCATCTAAAGCCCGATAAGCTCCCATCAGCCATCGTCGAATCGACAATCTCTGAGATTGGAGGTAAATACGAATTTTTTCCCTCTATTTTGTCAGCATTTTTTTTATAAATGGCGTTGTCTAGCAATCTCGGCCCAACTCACGGTCTGATTCTTCTTGGTAAGAATTATGAATTTTGGTCTCTTCGAATGAAGTCGTTCTTGCAAGCACAAGAGTGCTAGGAACCAGTGGATCTTGGCTATGTAGAACCAGATCCACCAGCCCTCACTGCCATGACAAATGTGCAGAGAATTGCTCAGGCAATTCTGAGGACAAAAGAAAACAAAGCGAAATTCTGGATTCAGAATTCTATGGATGATTCGATTTTTTCGAAAATCACAGGCGTTGGTACTTCCAAATAGGCCTGGGACATCCTCAAAACATCCTACCAAGGAAATGACAGGGTAAAAACAGTTAAACTGCAGTCCTTATGGACACAATTCGAGACTCTCAGGATGACTGAGTTCGAAATTGTAGATCAGTTCATGACCAGAGTCATGGGGATCGTCAATCAGATCCGACTCATTGGTGAAACCATCACTGATCAACGAATAGTTGAGAAAATTCTCAGAAGTTTACCCAGGAAATTTGAAATGGTTGTCACAGCCATCCTTGAATCCAAGGATTTGTCAAGATTTTCAACAGATGAACTAATTGGTTCTCTGGTGACATATGAGACGAGACTACATCTCAATTCTCATTCAAAAGAGGGAAAGGCAGAGGAAGAAGTAGAGGAAGAGGGAACAACCAGGGTAACCCTCATCCCAGTGGAGGGAACAGACAACAGTATCCAAATCAGAATTACCAAGTTCAAAGAAATCATCAACCAAATCAACATCAGAATTTCCGGCCTCAAAGAGGCAGAGGGAGAAGATCAAATGACAAATCCAGCATTCAATGTTTTTATTGCAAAAAATATGGGCACTATGAATCTGAATGCAGGAAGAAGCAGGAAGATCAGCTCTCGGGCAGAGCACATGTGTCAAATCACACGGGAGAAAACTCAGGAGGTATGTTTCTCTCATGCCACAAAACGGAACAACAACCTAAAGATCTCTGGTTGCTGGACAGTGGCTGCAGCAATCACATGACAGGTAACAAAGAATTACTTTCTAGCATTGATGATTCAATTTCATCAGATATTACCCTTGGAAATGACTATTTAGTCAAATTTCAAGGAAGAGGAACTGTTCCTATTCTTACTAAACAGAATGTAAAGAAAGACATATGTAATGTCTATCATGTTCCAGACTTGAAACATAACTTGTTAAGTGTAGGACAACTCATTGAAAAAGGA
>JZKD02S1328109.1:778515-822254 GCA_000966675.3 Picea glauca
TATTTTATAATTTTACAGTAATAATATTTTAAAATAAAAATAATGATAATTAAAAGAAATATAAGAGATAATATGTACACAATTGAAAAGATTTATGAGTAACATAGCATACGTTTATTTTTAACTTATTTTTTTTAAATGTTTAAAAATTTAAATTTGGATTATTATTTGAGGTTAACTTTGTGGTTCAAAAGTTTTGTATTGTGAATGAGTTCAATTTGGTACTGTGAATGGTATTTAATTTGAGTGGTTTATATGTGATGTAATTATCTTTTTCACATAGGTTTAAATATCACTTATCTACTAATTGGCTCAACTACTATCATAATTGAGAAAATGGAGGGAAAGTGGAATAAAAAGGATCAAAAGAGAGGGAGAACTACTATCATAATTGAGAACAAAGGGTGAGAAAGTGGAATAAAAAGGATCAAAAAAGAGGGAGAGGAGATATTGGTATATTACATGTTAAAATATTGTTTTTAAGCAATTCACCTAGGGTTTGGTTAATTTTAAAGGGGTGTTTTGCTTAATTCTTACGAGGCATTAATATTTAGAAAATGAGGAAAATAACTAGAAAGAAATAAGCCTAGTGAAATACCAAAAAGAAGTGGAAGAAATTGAAGAAACAAACCAAGGAAAAATAAGAGAATGTCAAATTGATTTAACATCAAGAATATTTAAATCTTTAGTCACACCCCACAATGTTGAATTCCTCCATGTGATATACATAAAAAGAATATATGAAAGCGATGTAAGATACATATAAATCACACTAAATCTATCATATAAACAAATGAAACAATGTTATTGTAGCTATATCAAGTTGGCCTTCAACTATGTGGTTCTCTCCCTACCATAAAAGTGTTGGTAATTCTTGTTGGAGTCGGATTGAGAGAACAAAGAGAAATACACAAGGAAAATACCATGATCCAACTGACCAAGGAAACAAAAGGAAGAATCGAAATTGAAGGGATGGGAAAACTATTGAGGGTAAGCTTATTCCATGAGAGATTTGATGCAAATATTATCTCTAGTAGGATCAAGTGCTTGAGAGAAAGGGACATCGAAACCTATAGAAATTTTGTACATTTTTTGTAAGAATTTAAAATCAATTTGGAACCAATTAAGGAACCTTAACAAGGACAAAGTGAGGGTTATTTATAAATCAATAAGCCACATAGGCATATTCAAGGTATGAAAAATAACTTTTGAGGAAAATATCTTCCCTCCAATTACTAATCTATGGGTTTGACTAAGCTCTTTTCTTGTCTCAGACCAATCCATGATATTTTTTACTGTAAAAGGGATCAACATGGTTCACTAGTCCACATGACAGAGTTGCATATATGGAAGGGATCAACATGGTTCATTAGTCCGCATGAGATAGATGCATATATGGGCCACATAAACCAAAAATGGCACATTGAGTAACAAATAAATGAGAAATATTAGTTTTTTATTATCTCCAATCAAAGAACCAAAAGTGATAGACAATTCTAAAGAGTAGTCTAAAAAATAGATGAAGGGGACATTTCCTAGGCACTAGAAATCAATAGGCGAAAACACATCCACATGCCTAGGCCAATATAGACCAAATCAAATGTTCATGTCAATGTTAATCTGAGATAGTAATACTATGTCCAATTAAAGAACCTAGAAAGGGATAGATAAGACCAAAGAATATTATAAGAAAAAAGATGAAGGGAACATTTCCTACACACTAGAAATAAATAAGGAAAAATACATCCAGATGCATAGGCCTAAGAAACATGGTTAATTTTAAGGATGAAAAATTATATTAGAATATAGAAATTCGAGCTAATCTTATTATTCCTTAATATGCAAAATGTAAAATGTTTGGCGATACTTTTGTAAAAATATTCATTTTTTTAAGGATTTTATACAGTTTCTGTAAAATTTTGGCGATTTGTAAGGTAAAACATTTTTATTCTATGGAATTTAGGCTATATTTTTTTAGAAAAAATGGAAATTGGTGAATCGTTTTTTGGAAAAACCATGGAAAATTAACCCATTTGCAAAATTTACCCTGTTAAATCATCTATGCTAAGAAAAAAGCTTACCAAGAAAAAAGTATCAACATAAATAACTCATCTTAAGTTGATGCAAGGACTCAATTTCATACTTTGGAATTCAGTTTATGGATTCACTAAGTGAGAAATGCATACATATTTAGTCTATGTTAGAAGACATTATGAATTAAGAGTATAACATCCACATAACATCAAGGTATCATGCAAAGATAAAGTGGAAATAAATAACAAGGAAACAAAGAATAAAAGAAAGTGTGCAAGAATGGAAAACACAATGATGGATAGAACATAAAGAGCCTAAAAATGAGTTTGTGTAATGTTTTGTCAGTTTTCATGCAATCCGTAGCATGTTGTTAATTTTTTGGGTGGACGCACATTGTTTTGTAACTAATGTGCAATGCATATGTTTTATATACACAATGCATGTGTATCTAGGTCTAAAAAATGTACAATGCACATGTTTTGTAAATCATTGTAAATGCCTAAATTCCCGTGCATATAAATATCTATAAGTCTTAGTGGAAGGTAAAAGATTTTGAATGAAAGTCTTAACAAATGTTAATGATGAGCACTAAGGACCCTTGCACCAAGGGTGGTCATAGCTAGTCCATTCCAACAAATGTTAATGGTGAGCACTACCTACCTTTTGTATTTTTAAAGAGCTTGCATTCATGAGGTGTTAGGGTGGTCATAGCTAGTCCATTCCAACAAATATTAATGGTGAGCACTACCTACCTTTTGTATTTTTAAAGAGCTTGCATTCATGAGGTGTTAGGGTGGTCATAGCTAGTCCATTCCAACAAATATTAATGATGAGCACTCCCTGCCTTTTGTATTTTTTAAAGAGCTTGCATTCATGAGGTGTTGTAGGGAGTAATCCTTCCTATTTTGTTTTTTCTTCCAAGATTTAGAATAAGTGAAAATTTAAAGTAAGAAATAAGTCATAATGAAATTGTTATGAAATATTGTAACAAACAATCCTTTCTATTTTGTTTTTCGTTTTTTCTAAAAATTTGTAATAAATGAAAATTTAAAATACGAAATGAATCATAATTAAGTTACATTTATATCATATAAATAAAAATTTAACCCAAAAATTGTCATAATGAAATTGTTATTGTTAATCCTTTCTATTTTGTTTTTCGTTTTTTCTAAAATTTATATAAATGAAAATTTAAAATAAGAAATGAATCATAATTAAGTTACATTTATACCATATAAATGAAAATTTAACCCAAAAATTGTCATAATGAAATTGTTATTGTTAATCCTTTCTATTTTGTTTTTCGTTTTTTCTAAAATTTATATAAATGGAAATTTAAAATAAGAAATGAATCATAATTAAGTTACATTTATACCATATAAATGAAAATTTAACCCAAAAATTGTCATAATGAAATTGTTATTGTCAATCATTGAATCAATCCTTACTCATTTAACTAGCGAAATCAAAAGACATTGATTTTAGAACCAGCCTTAACACGAGGCAGTCTCCATTCATGATTTTTATAATTTCTTTTACCTACATAATTATATCATTTTAAAATAACCATGAATGGTTCCATAATTCCATTATTTCATCTCATTTGGTATAGAACATGGGTTTTGAGAGATATCGAAGCACGATAATGGCGAATATCTACTAGTTCGATTCATTGTATGCCATTTCTCCATTGCATTGGTTTTTCTTGCATTTATGATATTTTTCGGTTTTTTTTTTTTTTTTTTTTTTTTTTTTTTTTTTTTTTTTTTTTTTTTTCTTTCATAGCACTTAACTTTAGGACGTCGAATAGTTTCTATTTCGCAGAGAATTGGGTCTTTAATACATTGACTTTTTTTTGCAATACTGAGAGGAGATTTGATATCCAAATTGTGGAAGCTAGGAGTGCTATTTCCATGCTAGGTTAATTAACTTTTAACTAACTTTTTTTTAGGGAATGGAATGTGATCAAGGTATAGTTTTTATCTAGGATAATTGTAAAGATGAGGTGTTTTAAGGAAATATTTTCATGGCATATGGTGTTAAGCATGGTTTCTATTGGAGTAGAGGTGACTTCCTTAGGCATGATTTTCATTTATGAAAAAAATTCTAGTAAAAGAAGAAATTTCTTATTTCATTCTTCATTTGTGTAATAAGAGAAAGCTTTAAACATGAATGTTTGGCCATGTTAAAGTTCCCTTTCCTTGGCATGGTTTATTGGTTTAATCTCTTTGTTTAAAAGGAAAATTCATTCATATTTTTTTAAGTTTAAATTTCTCTCTCCCAACTAAAAATACATGATGGTTTTGTAGATATTGATTACATTTATTTTTTCTTAAGATTTTGTTTTATTTGAAATTGATTGTATGTTTTGTTCATTATTTATAGTTTGATTTTCTTTCATAATTTATGAGGGTTATCCATTTCATAGATTCAGGCGATTTCATATCTATCTTTCCAATTTAGTGAATGATACTTCTAGTCATAAAATAGTTTTTGTTGCAAGTTGTTCTTTTTGTTTACCATAATATGTTATATCTCTTTTAAATTAACAAGATGCTTGTGATATCCTTACTCCAATTTTTTTGTGAGATAGAATTTAAACATTTTCCAAGTTGTGGTTTATTATTTAGGGTTTATATCTTAACTTATAGTTGTATATTCTTGATTTATATTTCAAGAAAAATGTTTTTTATGTTTAATTACCATATTTACATATAGATAATTTATTTGAGGATATGTACGAGAATGCAAAGAAGGAAATGAAACTCTTGGCTATTAATATTTCAAACTAAAATCAATCGTACCTAAATCAAGACAGGTAAGGTGGAATTCATGAGATTTTGAAAATGAAAACAAATATAAGTGAGGATATCAAGCAATTTGTGAGATTTATTTAACACGTGAATTTTATATTTGAATATGGTTAACAACACCTATCTTATCTCTTTTTCTCATATTAGACTAGCATGCCGTGTTTTATATGAAGTAAGTGAACAATGGATTAGATGTTGAATTTAATTTAATAACATTAGCCTCCTCCCTTCCAATATAGTATTAGTAATATGATAGAGTGGTTGTTTTGAGTGATTAAAAAAGAATGATGACTTTGGCTGTGACATTTGTAAGAATTAGAATATTGCATATATAAGAGCATTTAAATTGGTATTGAAGTTATGTCTTCCTTTGAGTTTCTTCTTTAAAAAAAATCAAAATAATGTGAAAGCTATTAACCCTCTTCATTTACCTTCTTTTCATATATTTCATCCAATATTTAGCTATATAATCTTAAGGAAGTGAACATGCAATGATTTACACATTCAGACAATAATTTGTTTAGCAACATTGCTTTAGTCTTAGCTAAATTTTATACCACTACTTTACTATGACATGACAATCTTGTAATAAGATTCAATATTTAATATTCTTATTATTTTTCAAAAACAATCATTGGAGGTATTCTAACAAAGGGGATGCATCTCATATGGTAAATTACTTTCTTTGCATGCAAGAGGAACATAGTTCAATTCCCTACATCTCAAACTCTCTTAGGAGGATATTTTTGAATAATTATTCTTTAAAGTATAAAGTATTAGTGAATACATTTATCTCGACATAACATACTGATGTTTAGACTCTAGGTGTTATGCATAAATCATTGATATGTACATAGTCGATATGTAAATCAAGGTTTTGTTTATCTAAACAATCTAACAATTTTTTTATTAGTATGATATGTTGCTTTTAGAAATGTTATGTGTGTTTTTGTTTGAAACATTGATTTCTAAATTTTCTTTGATGTTCCACTAGAATAGTTTGTCACAATAGATCTTAAAATATTCTGAAATATCTTATTATATATTTCTTCACTTTAGATTTATATTTAATATTTCTATCTTAGTGCACAAAATACTAAAATAAATTGGAACTAAAATGAAAGAACTTAATAAAATAACATAACATGAAGAAAATGAACACAAGATATACTCTAGGAAAACCTAATATGATAAAACACATGTAGAGGGTGAGGCTTGTACCTTGTTATTTTATTATTAGTTATGAAATGAAAATACAAAGAAAGTGCACTACCTAGAAAATTTCCATGGACATTGTGGCTTGTATGGATACTACATGATCCTCTACTTCCTCTCTTATAATTCAACATCCCACTCTCAGTGCTCTAGTCTCTACAGAACAATAATCAATAAACAAAGAATGGAACCACTTCCTTTCCTAGTGGCTCAATATTTAACATGGATTGGTGCCCATCTAGGGTTAGGATTAATATTTTATCATCTCTCAACTCCTAATTAGGGTTAGTGTTTTGGACCCTCTAGAATCATCTTGAAATTCCACACATGACTAGTCCACATGTCAAAGTAATGGAAGATAGCATGACATCCACTTGGTATCTTGGTGGTCAACAAGACATGTTAACATATGGGAACTCCAATTGGTCAACAATTGAGGTGATTTTATGGTATTGGGAATCTTTCGACGCGTAGAACATCATCAAGAGTTTGGGGTGTTTTTTCAAAAAGTTATGACAACAAAAGTGGTCATTTAAGGCCTCAAATAGGCTTCAAAAGTTTATGGATGCAAAATCATCAAAGCAATAATTTCCAATAAAATGGGAAATACAAGCCAATAGCTCCAAATTTTCCCCGTAAAAAGTACAAAATAGATTAAAAAATTATAGTGATTGATTTCATGTCATACCTCACCATTCAAAGAGCCTTTTGGTCCCCATATGATTTTACTAAAGGAGGTGAGGAAATGTTACCTATACCTTCTCCCTAGAGTACCATTTGGCCTTGTGTTGAAGTTGTCTCAACCCAACCTGCCATACTTCATGATTCCACTATCTAGATGTTCTAGACTTGTTCTATAAAATTGTATCTTCTACTAACTCTGCTTGATCTTTTGGTGTTACATCATCTATGGTAAGTAATACTTGATCATAAATTTCCTTATCCAACATGTAAGCATCATAGATTTTTATATTTTCCACATTCACTATTGAGTAAATGCACATATATGGGGGTAAATTGAGTTTGTAAGCATTATCACTTACCTTCTCGAACTCTTCAAAAAAACCATAATACAGATCCTTTATATGGATAATAGGACCCTACAAAATTTATTTTTCAAGATAAAAACAAACTCTATCTCCCACCTTGAATGTTTTCTCAGTTTTGTAGTAATCATCGTAGGCCTTGTCCTTTGTTTGTTAATTATTTAATGTCTCATGTACTTACACATTGATTTTACTGACCTTATCAATACATTTTTTCTGTTTCAATGCTTCTCTTGTGGTGTCATCCCTCACTCCTCTGTGTTTTCCATATACAACATCTACATGAAAATGTGGCAAATACTTGAAGAAATTTTTAAAATGGAACTTATCGATAGAAGTGTGGATTTCTCTATTTTGAGAGTGTTGAATACATATAATATTTTTTTGTCAAGTCCTCCGATGCTTCTTATTGTAACCCCTCTAAATTTAAATCAATATCATGTTCATTAGTTCTATCTACCCATATATATATGGATGGAAAGCTATGGATATCTTTTTCTTATTGTCCATATTCCTCCAAAGTGTATTCCAAAAGGCACTAGCAAATCCTATATCTCTATCTGATATGACATTCCTGGGTATCCTAAAGTGAACCTATAAATTTTCAATGAACATATTTGCTACATCTTGTCCCATGGTTGTATTTTTACAAGGTGCGGTATTACATCTTCCTAAACCTATCAACCACCACAAATAGATGATCATGTCCCTTCCTATTTCTTGGAAAAGTAGTTATGCAATCGATGGAGATGCTTCGAAATGGTTTAGTAGGTATATATAAGGGATGGAATAAACCATTCTTCCTATTAATAGGTTTGTTGGTACACCAAACTATGCATTCTATAATAAATCAAGCTACATCTTCTTAAATTGTATGACAATACACTTACCTTTATCAGTTGGAAACTATCTTCCCAACACCAAAATTACCTCCAAATTTTGAAGTGCGAGCCTCTCTAATAACCCACAATATTTCACATTTATGAACAAAGAGATTGTATAGCTTGTAGAAAAACCCATCCTACATATGATAGTCAACCTTATTATCACCTTCTTCTAGACCAACATGGCCTTGCAGTTGTTGAAACACCTTTTTAATGTCCTCATGTTCTCTGTGTGCATATTTGTATGCATCATGGGTGAAAGGATCCATGTGCACAAGATTTACCAAAGCTATACTCTTGGATGTGGGTGTATTTGAAAGAATGTGCCAAAACTTATTAATGCTTCCCTTCTTATATTTTATGATTACATAAAAATTCCATCCTCTTGTAGTGTTTATTTTTCTAAATCTCACTTTGGGCCTGCAAATACTGTAATGGCTAGTGATCAACATGGAAGATGGTTTCCTTTCCCATAAAATAGTTCATCCATCTCTTATCATCTTGAACCAGAGCGTAGGATTCCTTGATAACTAGGGTAGTTCAAGACTATTTGATGGAACATTTTAGAATAATAACATATTGACTTACCTCCCTACATGAAGACAACTCCCATAACTTGTCCATACACATCTATATCCACTTTGAAAGGATCATGTACAAATAAAAAATGAAGGAAATGGTGCTTATATATTATTTTATTTCATCTCTTCAAAATTTTTATGTTGATTCTTTCCCCACTAGAAATTCTTGTTTCTAGCTATTATGGCATGAAGTGGTTCAACCACAACAAAAAGGTATGCTATAAAATTCCATAGTTATTGTGTCATCCCCCAAAAGATCCTAGCCTTAGTTAGATTAGTATGAGTATGTCACTTGAGAATGTCCTACATATTTTTGGGACCTATCTTTAGTTTCCATGCACAAATAATAGACCCTAGATACACTAGTGATTGTTGAGAAAATTCACATTTCTTAAGTTTTTCTAGTAGTTAATGTTTTTTTAGAATCTCTCACACCTACATGAGATGTGAGATATTATCTTCCTAGGTAGAGATCTCAACCGATATATCATATAAGTACACTATTACAAATGAATCTAGAAAATGATTCTTGGTTTATTACAAAAAATGAGGTTCAGTACATGATGGACATCAACAATTCTTCCATGTCGACAGGGAACATCATCGTGACCAACAATGTCCAGAGAAAAGTCATAAAAAGAATAGATATTTCTCTCCACAACTTTATCTAAGGAAATGAACAAGGAAACCTCCTTATCCATATGATGAGTGCAACCAAAGTTGACTACCCATTCATTCTATGCAGAATGAGAAAGAAACGCTTCAAAAGTTCCAACTTGGAAGGTGAAATTATCAATGGGTTGACAAACAATGGATATGTCTCCTTCAAGATTCTCGAACTTCTCCTCTATATCGTCTCTCCTCTTGTAGCATATCTTCTCCAAATGTCCATTCTTTCCACAGTACTGACATGTCTTATTTCTAGTTGAGGAATCCGGGTATCAAACCAACCTCTTTCCTTATGATTCAACTTTCCATTTACTTTGAGCAAGTGAGCCTAGTGTTTTCCACAAATATTGCCTTCATCAAGTAGTATTTTTTTATTAGTAATCAATAAGTCACATCAATCTTCAAAAGTATAATCCTTACAATATTCCTTGTGTTCCTACCAGTTGGTTTGTAAAGTCAAAACAAACACATCAAATGTTGTTCTCAAATTCATGAAGACAAGATCGATAATTTTTCTATGTTTCTTTAGATAATTTTGTCCACATTCTCCTAATTTCAACTATAGTTCCCTCACATGTGCCAAATATTCCTCAATTGTTTCAAATGAATGAGGATATAGAGAGTTAAACTCTTTCTCCAATTGCATCACGTCGCTTTCATTTACTTTGTCGAATAAATAATTCAACTTCTAGTAGATTTGATGAGGGCAATCACTTCAGCTGATGTGAAATAAAATATGCCACGAGATATAGGTCTTGATGATCCCCACAACTACATACTTATTCCTATCAACAATAAATCTGTTGTGATCATATGCTGAATATGGAATCACAGTCTTTGTATATTTCCATAGTCCTTTACTCTTCAGTAGGGTTTCCATGTCTTGTTCCCATACAATATAATCATTAAAAATATCAGGATCAATCTTCGAAGCCATCTTCGATATCTTGAAATATATTTCATATTTCCACATGTTACAATCAACAAATCACTAGACTAGAGTCAATCACACAACATATCTAACTAAACACAACTTGTGGATATTAAGTGAGGTCACAACCAGTTTCTTTGATACCATGTTGGGGATTGGGTGTAATATGATATGAATAAAATAAACATAACTAAATATAATCAAAGAGGAATAACCTTCAAATAAAACAAGTGGAGTCTAAAGACATTGTTAGAACACTTAAGTACAAGGAATTGTGATCAAAAAATAATAATGCATGTTGAAAATTTTCACACATGTTCACTTCACAATCTTTCACATTCAGAAAGACCCACTAGATCTGCTCTTTGTACCTTCAATATCTAATCATCTTCCTTGGAATCGAAAATATCTTGTCTACATACAACTGTCTATGGTTAGAGTTGACTATTCCAAATTCCCTCTATCTACTTGACTCAACAAGAATTCTTGACCTATCCATACATGCATCCAACTCATAGTCGATTACTCTAGTAGTGTATCCAATGAGAGTCTGTCTTCAAATATTAGTCGACTATCCTACCGACATAAATGTCGATTACTCAATCTACTAATGTAGATATATGGTCAATCTCCCTACCTACTATTTCCATATGGTGGTATACCATACTACCAGTTTATCTCGGCAGAAGTGTGTTGAACCATCATAAACTAAGGTTCCACCAATACCAACCCTTCATATAGGACTTTCCTAATATTAAATGTCAAATTCAAAGTGTCTTATTCTTTAACTCTTACCGATTGTTATCTCAGTTTAAGATCTGACTTGGTGAAGTACTTGGTATTTTTTAATTGATATAGAAAGTAACTGATCCTAGGTAGTGGGTATCAATTCTTGAGGGTAATATTTTTCAAAAAATTATAGTAGATACACATTCTCTAAGTCACATCCTTCTTTGGTACTATGATGCTAGTTGTTCAACAAGCTATATTNTAATCAATAAACAAAGAATGGAACCACTTCCTTTCCTAGTGGCTCAATATTTAACATGGATTGGTGCCCATCTAGGGTTAGGATTAATATTTTATCATCTCTCAACTCCTAATTAGGGTTAGTGTTTTGGACCCTCTAGAATCATCTTGAAATTCCACACATGACTAGTCCACATGTCAAAGTAATGGAAGATAGCATGACATCCACTTGGTATCTTGGTGGTCAACAAGACATGTTAACATATGGGAACTCCAATTGGTCAACAATTGAGGTGATTTTATGGTATTGGGAATCTTTCGACGCGTAGAACATCATCAAGAGTTTGGGGTGTTTTTTCAAAAAGTTATGACAACAAAAGTGGTCATTTAAGGCCTCAAATAGGCTTCAAAAGTTTATGGATGCAAAATCATCAAAGCAATAATTTCCAATAAAATGGGAAATACAAGCCAATAGCTCCAAATTTTCCACGTAAAAAGTACAAAATAGATTAAAAAATTATAGTAATTCATTTCATGTCATACCTCACCATTCAAAGAGCCTTTTGGTCCCCATATGATTTTCCTAAAGGAGGTGACGAAATGTTTCCTCTACCTTCTCCCTAGAGTACCATTTGTCCTTGTGTTGAAGTTGTCTCAACCCAACCTACCATACTTCATGATTCCACTGTCTAGATGTTCTAGACTTGTTCTATAAAATTGTATCTTCTACTAACTCTGCTTGATCTTTTGGTGTTACATCGTCTATGGTAAGTAATACTTGATCATCAATTTCCTTATCCAACATGTAAGCATCATAGATTTTTATATTTTCCACATTCACTATTGAGTAAATGCACATATATGGGGGTAAATTGAGTTTGTAAGCATTATCACTTACCTTATCGAACTCTTCAAAAAAAGCATAATACAGATCCTTTATATGGATAATAGGACCCTACAAAATTTATTTTTCAAGATACAAACAAACTCTATCTCCCACCTTGAATGTTTTCTCAGTTTTGTAGTAATCATCGTAGGCCTTGTCCTTTGTTTGTTAATTCTTTAATGTCTCATGTACTTACACATTAATTTTACCGACCTTATCAATACATTTTTTCTATTTCAATGCTTCTCTTGTGGTGTCATCCCTCACTCCTCCGTGTTGTCCATATACAACATCTACATGAAAATGTGGCAAATACTTGAAGAAATTTTTAAAATGGAACTTATCGATAAAAGTGTGGATTGCTCTATTTTGAGAGGGTTGAATACATATAATATTTTTTTGTCAAGTCCTCCGATGCTTCTTATTGTAACCCCTCTAAATTTAAATCAATATCATGTTCATTAGTTCTATCTACCCATATATATATGGATGGAAAGCTATGGATATCTTTTTCTTATTGTCCATATTCCTCCAAAGTGTATTCCAAAAGGCACTAGCAAATCCTATATATCTATCTGATATGACATTCCTGGGTATCCTAAAGTGAACCTATAAATTTTCAATGAACATATTTGCTACATCTTGTCCCATGGTTGTATTTTTACAAGGTGCAGTATTACATCTTCCTAAACCTATCAACCACCACAAATAGATGATCATGTCCCTTCCTATTTTTTGGAAAAGTAGTTATGCAATCAATGGAGATGCTTCAAAATGGTTTAGTAGGTATATATAAGGGATGGAATAAACCTTTCTTAATATTACTAGGTTTGTTGGTACAACAAACAATGCATTCTATAATAAATCAAGCTACATCTTCTTAAATTGTATGACAATACACTTACCTTTATTAGTTGGAAACTATCTTCCCAACACCAAAATTACCTCCAAATTTTGAAGTGCGAGCCTCTCTAATAATCCAAAATATTTCACATTTATGAACAGAGAGATTGTATAGCTTGTAGAAAAACCCATCCTACATATGATAGTCAACCTTATTGTCACCTTCTTCTAGACCAACATGGCCTTGTAGTTGTTGAAACACCTTTTTAATGTCATCATGTTCTCTGTGTGCATATTTGTATGCGTCATGGGTGAAAGGATCCATGTGCACAAGATTTACCAAAGCTATACTCTTGGATGTGGGTGGATTTGAAAGAATGTGCCAAAACTTATTAATGCTTCCCTTCTTATATTTTATGATTACATAAAAATTCCATCCTCTTGTAGTGTTTATTTTTCTAAATCTCACTTTGGGCCTGCAAATACTGTAATGGCTAGTGATCAACATGGAAGATGGTTTCCTTTCCCATAAAATAGTTCATCCATCTCTTATCATCTTGAACCAGAGCCTAGGATTCCTTGATAACTAGGGTAGTTCAAGACTATGTGATGGAGCATTTTAGAATAATAACATATTGACTTACCTCCCTACATGAAGACCACTCCGATAACTTGTCCATACACATCTATATCCACTTTGAAAGGATTATGTACAAATAAAAAATGAAGGAAATGGTGGTTATATATTATTTTATTTCATCTCTTCAAAAGTTTTATGTTGATTCTTTCCCCAATAGAAATTCTTGTTGCTAGCTATTATGGCATGAAGTGGTTCAACCACAACAAAAAGGTATGATATACAATTCCATAGTTATTGTGTCATCCCCCAAAAGATCCTAGCCTTAGTTATATTAGTATGAGTATGTCACTTGAGAATGTCCTACATATTTTTGGGACCTATCTTTAGTTTCCATGCACAAATAATAGACCCTAGATACACTAGTGATTGTTGAGAAAATTCACATTTCTTAAGTTTTTCTAGTAGTTAATGTTTTTTTAGAATCTCTCACACCTACATGAGATGTGAGATATTATCTTCCTAGGTAGAGATATCAACTGATATATCATATAAGTACACTATTACAAATGAATCTAGAAAATGATTCTTGGTTTATTACAAAAAATGAGGTTCAGTACACGATAGACATCAACAATTCTTCCATGTCGACAGGGGACATCATCGTGACCAACAATGTCCAGAGAAAAGTCATAAAAAGAATATATATTTCTCTCCACAACTTTATCTAAGGAAATGAACAAGGACACCTCCTTATCCATATGATGAGTGCAACCAGAGTTGACTACCCATTCATTCTATGTAGAATGAGAAAGAAACGCTTCAAAAGTTCCAACTTGGAAGGTGAAATTATCAATGAGTCGACAAAT
The DNA here is from genome assembly GCA_000966675.3 of Picea glauca. Lineage (NCBI taxonomy): Eukaryota > Viridiplantae > Streptophyta > Pinopsida > Pinales > Pinaceae > Picea > Picea glauca. The sequence goes on from JZKD02S1328109.1 coordinate 792,833, forward strand.
AATGGATATGTCTCCTTCAAGATTCTTGAACTTCTCCTCTATATCGTCTCTCCTCTTGTAGAATATCTTCTCCAAATGTCCATTCTTTCCACAGTACTGACATGTCTTATTCCTAGTTGAGGAATCTAGGTATCAAACCAACCTCTTTCCTTATGATTCAACTTTCCATTTACTTTGAGCAAGTAAGCCTAGTGTTTTCCACAAATATTGCCTTCATCAAGTAGTATTTTTTTATTAGTAATCAATAAGTCACATCAATCTTCAAAATTATAATCCTTACAATATTCCTTGTGTTCCTACCAGTTGGTTTGTAAAGTCAAAACAAACACATCAAATGGTGTTCTCAAATTCATGAAGACAAGATCGATAATTTTTCTATGTTTCTTTAGATAATTTTTTCCACATTCTCCTAATTTCAACTATAGTTCCCTCACATGTGCCAAATATTCCTCAATTGTTTCAAATGAATGAGGATAGAGAGAGATAAACTCTTTCTCCAATTGCATCACTTCGCTTTCATTTACTTTGTCGAATAAACAATTCAACTTCTGGTAGATTTGATGAGGGCAATCAATTCAGCTGATGTGAAATAAAATATGCCACGAGATATAGGTCTTGATGATCCCCACAACTACATACTTATTCCTATCAACAATAAATCTGTTGTGATCATATGTTGAATATGGAATCACAGTCTTTGTATATTTCCATAGTCTTTTACTCTTCAGTAGGGTTTCCATGTCTTGTTGCCATACAATATAATTTGATTCATTAAAAAAATCAGGATCAATCTTCGAAGCCATCTTCGATATCTTGAAAGATATTTCATATTTCCACATGTTACAATCAACAAATCACTAGAACAGAGTGAATCACACAACATATCTAACTAAACACGATTTGTGGATATTTAGCGAGGTCACAACCAGTTTCTTTGATACCATGTTGGGGATTGGGTGTAATATGATATGAATAAAATAAACATAACTAAATATAATCAAAGAGGAATAACCTTCAAACATAACAAGTGGAGTCTAAAGACATTGTTAGAACACTTAAGTACAAGGAATTGTGATAAAAAAATAATAATGCATGTTGAAAATTTTCACACATGTTCACTTCACAATCTTTCACATTCAGAATGACCCACCAGATCTTCTCTTTGTACCTTCAATATCTAATCATCTTCCTTGGAATCGAAAATATCTTGTCCACATACAACTATCTATGGTTAGAGTTGACTATTCCAAATTCCCTCTATCTACTTGACTCAACAAGAATTCTTGACCTGTCCATACATGCATCCAACTCATAGTCGATTACTCTAGTAGTGTATCCACTGAGAGTCTGTCTTCGACTATTAGTCGACTATCCTACCAACAAAAATGTCGATTACTCAATCTACTAATGTAGATATATGGTCAATCTCCCTACCTACTATTTCCATATGTTGGTATACCATACTACCAGTTTATCTCGACAGAAGTGTGTTGAACTATCAGAAACTAAGGTTCCACCATTACCAACCCTTCATATAGGACTTTCCTAATATTAAATGTCAAATTCCAAGTGTCTTATTCTTTAAATCTTACCGATTGTTATCTCAGTTTAAGATCTGACTTGGTGAAGTAATTGGTATGTTGTAATTGATATAGAAAGTAACTGATCCTAGGTAGTGGGTATCAATTCTTGAGGGTAATATTTTTCAAAAAATTATAGTAGATACACATTCTCTAAGTCAAATCCTTCTTTGGTACTATGATTCTAGTTGTTCAACAAGCTATATTGATTGATTGGATTAATCCCTATTATAACAAATATTACAACTATTTGGTCGCTTCATATACTTATAGGATGGATTTTTTATAGAAACCATTGTTTGGGAATGAGGAGTGAGACAACAAATATATTTCATGCTTCACTTCCCTCTTAGGTGGTAAACCCTTTGGGATCCAAAAAAATGATCTTGTACACCTACAAAATGTCATCCAACTGATATTTATCCTCTTTATTACATAGCTACAAATATCAATTTACTTTTACAAATTCAAATCTTCACTAATTATTTCTCAGGAAGAGCAATGCAAACTTCCTACTAGAACTACTCAATTTGTTGTCTTAGTTAGCACTTACTAGAGATATATTGGATCAACTTTGTGTGCATTGATGATGAAGGACTTTGTAACAACCCCATCTGGTATGACTCCTACGATGTACAACTGGTAAAAGAACCCTTATTTTTTTTTGTGTGTGTGTTTGTGTGTAGGAAGGTAATAATGATATTATACTCAACATTGCAGCACGACGACGAACACAACGCAAGAAAATCACACAACAACAACATAAAGACCAATCATAAAATCCCATCAAGCCCCCGAAAGCAACGTATGACATTCAACCGACGAAGAAAGAATGACTACCCGCTCGTCCTACCCTGCAATGGTTAGGACCTCCAGGACACATAAGAAACGCTTAAGTTGAGGTTCCCATCAATTTTGACCATTTAAGGTCTCGAGGCTGGTGACTGTTCTAAGGAACAAGGAGGTGTCTACATCCTTCCTGACACAAGCAGACCAACCTACTAAGCTAAGGAAATCATCCTAACAACCCCACGCACCCAAAACAATTACACAAGTAACTAGAATCTCTTACAGTGAGCAAACAAGCACATTAAATGTTTACAAACCAAGTATAACATTAATTAAAAAGAACATCAACACCCTCAATGGGAAGCGCAGGCTAAAAATGACTTCGCCAAAATCCTGATCAATCGTTGAGTCAAGCTAGTCAATAATTACAGTCTGTTTTAATCATCTATTACGAGCCCAACTTAGCATGTATAAAATGCAAAATGACATTAAGGTACAATCTAAATTAGCCTTAAAACAAATTCATTTGCGCAAATTTTAAATTACCAAGTGTCATCGAGGTACCATCTAATTCCACATTAAATGGACATCACTAAGCAAGTTTGAACTTCGACTGGATTAATAATTAAAAATATAAATAATCATTAATTATAATCTAACTAGCGTGTCTAAATTATAAACTAGCCATTCATTAACAATCAAATAGAAATTAGGTACAACCAATTTTGCAAGTTTAAATACCATGTCCATCATCACAATCTAATTGACTAATCTAATTAATCCATATTAGAGCCCTAAACTACAATTACCAACTAAATTAACATTAATGCAAATTAATGGAGCAAGTTCGAAATAGATTATCAACAAATACTGGAACAATTAAAAATTAACCATATCAAGGAATTTAGGGATCTGTTACCCTCGCAGACATTAAGCACGGATAACTAAATTATTGCTCTCAATCCTGACAGGCTTAGCGCTGTCCAAGGGCTGGGTTGAAGGCAGTGGCTCGCAGCCAATGGTAAATCGCTGGCTAAGATGAGGGTAAGTAATTTTTGTAAAAAAAAAATAATGGTATCGCTACTAAAGGGGTTAAAACTCAAGCTAAAGAATTTCAACAATCTCCAACGATGATTTTTTGTAATTAATATCTCTGGTTGGAATTCAATTAAAAATTTGAAGGCATTAGATTTTCCGTCATTTGGAAATGACGACACCTGTTTGTAGATGCTTATACGGTGTTTATTGCACTTTGAAAAGAAAAGGGGGCACAACAAAACCATTCACAATACTTCACACAACCCAAACACTGAGAGAACAGATCATCCCAAGTGCACGCCAGATTGGACTGTATAGTATTGTAGTGGTTCTAGTATTAGATAATAGTTGGAACGTCCCACCTAGCGACTGGGAGGCCCTTCTTCCTAAATCAAATCTCAGTTGAGATAAGAATTGGTGTCGAATAGGGAGGACATCAGATAACTAGAAGTCAAGCATTCGCTTACGCTTAGTAGTATCTGCAACCCAACCAACAATCAATTCCGGTGAAGTAATAATAAACCCGAGGCAATAAAAAGCTGTAAGGCAGTAACTGAATTTCAGGGCAGTAGTTTCTGTTTTGTAAAGTCTGTGTAATAGTAAAATAAAATTTTAAAATGCAGCTAGGTAAAAGGAGATAAATCTACGCAGCTACCGTTTAAGGAACAGTTCTAAACAACAATTCGCCAGACGTTACACAACCACCATTTAAGAGCCATGCGTACACAACAAGGCAATATTCGGCAAGGGTTAAACAACCACACTTTTCATTAAGGTTTAACCCTCAAATCGTGGAGAGCATTCAACATAAATAAAAATAAAAACAACCAAAAATTTACAGGGTTTCACCAGGAGTCATTCAATTCGTGCGTGCCTGTGTTTAACACTATTTTCAGAACCACATTGATTGAATCGTTTGACTGAAGTTTAGCTAGAACTATTCTATCCACACGTTGCAACACTGCAATCAACTAACAAGTAAGAACATGAGTAGAACTTACCGCAATCGTTGAATGACACCAGAAGGTACAACAAAACGCTTCAATAGAATTTAACCTCGACAATCGTGGAATGAAACCAGAAGGTACAACAAATCGTTATATAAAATTTAACATCAACAAATCGTTAAATGACACCATAAGGTACAACAAAATGCTTCAATAGAATTTAACCTCAGCAATCGTGGAATGAAACCAGAAGGTACAACAAATCGTTATATAAAATTTAACATCAGCAAATCGTTCAATGACACCAGAAGGTACAACAAAATTCTTCAATAGAATTTAACCTCGGCAATCATGGAATGAAACCATAAGGTACAACAAATCGTTATATAAAATTTAACATCAAAAAATCATTGAATGAAGGGTAATACACATAAAAATATTTTAAAGGACAATTCTTCTATGAATGCTGAATCACAGGTTAAGACGTAAGCATCCGTAGGGAAAATCACAATAAATGCCGAGATTGTACCAAATGGAAGCATTTAAAACGAAGAGAAACTTGCCCCAAGCATTTACGGAGAAGATCTATCCAAGAAGGTACAGATATCACTTCACAGAGGTCATTAGAACACAGAGTTCAATTTAAAAAAAAAATATAGGTCGTGTTAACAACGCATAGGTCATTTCAATCGGAAGAAGATGCAGAGACCAACAATCAGCCAAGAACAATCAAGAGGGTAGACGGCTAACACGATCATCCTTCGCTCATCATCCTCGCACAAAAAAGCAGGGCATTGAGATCCGTAGGTCGTTTAACACTAAGGCGATGAGCGTAGATCAGGCTCCTGGATGACTTCTCAGGTGAGGACCGGTGAGATAGGGATGAGGGCTAACAACTACGAAGGTCACAATCCACACAGCAAGGGGTTAAGACAAGCGGGAAAACGACGGCCATGGGAGTCAACAATAGTCGAGCTAGGCTAAGGAAAGTTTCAGTCATTAATTTAAAACATCAGTTACTTATCCATTAAATAAGCAGATCCAAGCATAAGTCCTAATACAATCCACCCTACAAAATGAAGAGAGCGTACCATTTCCTGATCGCCCGCTCTGAATGACGTCCCGCGCACTCTGTGCAACTCCCGCTTGTTGACCATCGAGACTTCACCGGTACCTCACAGCCAATGCTAGGGGTACTCTTCTTCCCCCTTAGCCCCCTGAGCCGCAAAGGGGCCACACACACTATCTGGAGATTTCGACTAGCTCCCAGCTCGCCTCGCAACTTGGCCGAGCTACCACTCCTCTCTGAGCTGGGTATCCCAACTCCTACAAGTAAATCGGTCAAGTAGATATTTTTGCAGCATAACATTACGCAAACAAAAGATCCTCTCCAACCTCCATCACCTCCCTTCATTATATAGAGTTTCTTTGTTCCTTACCTTCCAAAAATTCTATTTTAGCTAAGTTTTTATAATTAAACTCCTAAAAATTCCTCCCTGTACAAGTGTCACCCATCCCCTTCCTTCCTCCATAAGTTAACTTCTTTAATTAATTAATTATCTTTATTTCCCTCACCCACCTAGAGTTACTCCTAGAATCACTCCTAGGTGTCCCCAAATTCTCTTACAGGTTTTAATAACTTTCTTTTTTATTAAGTTGCTAGTTCAGTTTAAATTAGAAATCTCTTAAATGGTAGATGCTTTACTAAGTTTGACCTTCCGCTTTTTCCCTTAAGTTCCCCTTTTTATGTTACCTCTTTTCCTAGTTTCCTAAAAATTTTTATTTTCCCTCTTTCCCCTTTTTAATTAGAACTCAAAAAGACAAGTGTGGAATTTAACCCCTTTTCCCTTTTATCATTTAATTAGTATATTTTAAATTATCAAAAAGATAAAACAATTAATTCCCTTTTTACATTTTATCAACATATTTTTTTCTTTTTAAGAAAAAATTAAATTTCTTACTCCCTTCATGGTACAAGATGTAATGAAGATCATAATTATTATTTAAGTTGTTTTTATTTTTATTATTATTATTTTTTATAGAAGACAAAATTTTACCACTAGCGTAATTTGGACTTAGACCTTAATTTCGTACTAGGCGACATTTAATTAGGGAAATTGTTTTAAAAATACTTAACACGTTATTCATCCTAAAGCCATTTAGGTTCATACCTCTATCATCGACAACGTGACATGGCCTTCAGGATGCAATCGGTGCTCCAAGGGTGCCACTCACCTCATCTGTCCCCTTGCGTGATGTGCCCTTCAGGACGCACCACATGCTCCAAGGATGCCACTCGCCTCTTGACTGACTTGGTAGACATAAATAACCCCTGGAGTCAATACTTCACCAGGTGAACTTGTGGGAGACTAAGGGTCTCTAAGGAGTAAGGCCCCTGCCTTATTGCGCGCCCCTTAGAATCATTGTGAGTGACTGTGGCAGTCTGACCTCACGGCATCATGGGTCCTCTCGAACCAGGTAATCATTAACCTACAGTTCAAGCCACGGAGGGAGTGCTAGTAGGCTGTGGTAGGGCTGATGTCCACACCTCTCCCTCAACATCTCTGGTAGTCATGCGTGACCCCTTTACTCCATATGTGAGTCTGGTCGGCAAGCTATCGTTAGCCTGCATCATCAACAAATCATGTCAAAATATATCCATATCATGTCATCTAATCTGATGCACTAATATCACAGTAAAACAATCAAACCCCAATGGTACACTCCCTGACTCGATCCAGAGTCCAAGGGTTTCCATCGATGCCTCTGCATCCGTGAGGTCCAAATTCCTACACACTCAGTAAAACTGAGTCAATAGCACCTGTCTATGTCAAAGCGGTAAAACAACATGTCATCAACCCATAACGCCTCATAATTAAAATTAAAATTTTTAATAGCATAATAATCAGGATCACTTGTGAGCAAGTGTCCTCAAAGAATAAGTTTGCTCAGTGCAATAGAGTGGGATGTTACATACACCCCCTCTTGGTCTAAAATTCTTCCTAAAGTTTCACAGTATATATGCCGAAATAAAGTGTATCACAGTATCATATGTTTATCATCAAACAAAAATGGGAACTGTTGGTGCATATCATATGCGTCCTCCCAGGTCGTCGATTGTGAACTATAATTTTCCCACTAGACCTTAACCTGATCTACTGTTTGACGTCATAGCTGTCGAATGCGATGATCCAAGATGCAGACTGGCTTAGCTATGAGCACCCCCTCATCCGATACCTGTAAGGAACTCATGTCAATAACATGTGTAAGATCACTAATATAATGTCTCAAAACAGATACATGAAAAATGTCGTGCATACGCCTCAAAGAATCAAGCAAGGCTAGTCGATAGGCCACAGGCCCGTTTCTCTCCACAATCGCGAAAGGGCCCATGAACCTAGGAGAGAGTTTATCTCTTTTCCCAAACTTGATCGAACTCTTATGCAGTTTAACCCGCAAGAAGACTCGATCACCGACCTCGTAACTACGGTCGACATGGTGCACATTGGCATAACTCTTCTGTCGATCATGCGCTTCTTTAATTCTTTGTCTTATTGTTTTCATTTGCTCTTCAATTTCTTGGATCGCTTCTAGTCCCACTAGGACCCTATCCTCAAGACGATCCCAACTCAAAGGTGTCCGACATGGTCGCCCGTAAAGAAACGCAAAAGGCGCCATCTTAATGGTGCTCTGGTAACTGTTGTTGTAAGCGAACTCCACCAATGGCAAGAATTCTTCCCAAAGCTTTTGTTGGTCCATCATGTACATGCGCAACATGTCCTCCAAGGTCTAGTTCATTCGTTCGGTCTGCCTGTCAGTCTCCGGGTGATACACAGTGCTAAATTTAAGTTGGGTTCCTAAGGCCTCTTGGAAAATCCTCCAAAATTGTCCAGTAAACACCGATCCTCGATCGGATATAATCCTCTTAGGTATGCCATGCAGCCTCACAATCTCACTGATGAAAATTGTAGCTATGTCAAGTGCCTGATACGTTGTACGCACAGGAATAAAGTGAGCACTCTTCGTCAGAGTGTCTACTACTACAAAAATCGAGTCATGTCTCCTTGCCGTCAGTGGCAATCCAACAATAGAATCCATCGAAATAACCTCCCATTTCGATTTTGGAATAGCGTGTGGTTGTAGTAATCCTGTTGGGTGTCTATGTTCAGCCTTTACCTGCTGACATTCTAGACATCTGGCCACATAGTTGACTATGTATGCCTTCATTCCCTTCCAGAAGAATAAGGGTTTAAGGTCCACCCTCATCTTCGTGACTCCCGGGTGAGCCATGTAAACTGCTCTATTAGCCTTGCTCAGGATCAACATCCTTAACTCGTTGTTCGATGGTACGTTGATCTGATTTTTAAACCTCAATAATCCGTCACTATCAAACGAAAATCCTTCAAATCGTGGTACCATCATTGTGTTTTGTCCTATAAAACCCTCGAATTCTTTGTACTAGTCATCATCATGCTGTAAAGTTAGAATCTTTTCACACAGATTCGTCTGAAACGACAGCACCGAAAAGATGCGTGGTCTCTGAGTCAATGCATCCGCCACTCGGTTCACTATTCCTTTTATGTAAGTAATCTCAAAGTCGTACTCGCTAAGCAATTTTGACCAATGCCGTTGTCACGTGTTCAGGTTGCTCTACATAAATATGTGTTGTAATCCACAGTGGGCAGTCTTTAGTTCAAATTTTCATCCAACAAGGTAGTGTCTCCAAACCTTCAAGGCATAAATGATGGCTAACAACTCCAAATCATGCATCGTGTAGTTCTCAACATGCCTTCTCAGTTTCCTCGAAATGTAAGCAATCACTCGTCCGTCTTGCATCAAGACCCTGCCTAAGCCTTCCTTTGATGCGTCAGTTCATACTAAGAAGTCCATGTACATGTTAGGGACCTTTAGTATCGGTGTTGTTGTCAACAACTCCTTGAGCCTTTGAAATGCTTCTGCGCATTTCTCGGTCCAAACAAACTTCTTGTTTTTCTTCTGCAATTCCGTGATCGGATTTGCTATCTTCGAAAACCTCTCAACGAACCATCGATAGTATCCTACTAAAACCATGAAGCTATGCACTTCCAGGACATTTGTCGGCACAAGCCATTCCATGATAGCCTCGACCTTAGCTGGATCCATGGCTATGCCTTCGTTGGAGATGACATGCCCTAAGTAGTGAATCTTCGATTGATAAAATGATCATTTGGACAACTTCCCATACAATTTGTGCTCTCACAGACACTGTAGTACCAAGCGCAAGTGCTCATCATGCTCCTCCGTCGTCCGAGAGTAAATCAAAATATTGTCAATGAATACTTGGACGAACTTGTCCAAGTACTCGCGGAACACCCCATTCATCAAACTCATAAATACCCTTGGGGCATTTGTCAGTCCAAATGGTAAAAAAATAAACTCGTAATGTCCAAACCTCATCTTAAAGGCGGTCTTAGGGACATCATCCTCCTTGATCCGTAACTAGTGATACCCTGATCGCAAATCGATCTTGGAGAACACCATCACGCCCTTCATTTGATCAAACAGATCATCAATCCTTGGCAACAGATATTGATTCTTGATTGTGGCCTTGTTCAATTGATGGTAGTCAATGCAGAGCCTCCATGAACCATCCTTCTTTTGTATGAAAATAACAGGCACACCCCACGGTGACACGCTTGGACGTATCAGTCCCAGGTCCAACAACTCCTTCAGTTGCATTTTCAACTCTTGTAACTCCAGGGTCAACATCCGATAAGGCATTCTTGTTATCAGTTCAGTCCCCGATTTTAGGTCTACAGTAAACTCCAATTCCATCTCTGGCGGCATCCCAGGTAACTCCTCCGGAAACACGTCCGCAAACTCTCTCACCACCGGAAGGTGTTGTATACCTTCCGCTACTCCCTTCTTGTTTAACACAAGGATCACATAAAGCTTGCACCCCTTGCGCATGCTCTTCTGGAGTTGCAAGGAAGAGATAAACCTCAGGGAAACTCCCTAGTTTCAGCATACAATCACACGTCTTTGTCCCTCGTCATCGACCAAGCTCAATGATTTTGTCTTACAGTTGAGTATCGCCTCATGCGATTCCAACCAATCCATACCAATCATGGCATCATAAGATCCTAGGATTGTGATGTCCAGGTTGGCCCTTGTGACAAACTCTCCCAGGTTAAGGATACATCCCATAACCTTTCCTCCAACCTTTTGTTTGGATCCCGAAGCCATCTCCACGAAGCTAAAATCATCCTTTTTAGCGCTACACCAGAAATTAAACTCTTGGTAGCACCAGGATCTATCAAAATACTAAGGGTCTGGTCAGCGATGGTAACTGTCGTCTCGATCACAGTCGACTGATGCTCTACCTGGCAGTTATTCACCACTGCATGAATCCAATGGGCCTTGCCCATATCTCCCATGGTAGTGGTTTCGGCTGATCCAGACGCTCTAGTCCTCTCCACCGAGAAGTCGCACTAGTAGTGTGGCTCCCCACACGTCCAAGACCCCTTCTTCGGCCCAATAGTCCTGCTACCCGAAGTAGAAGATGACGGCCCAGCGGCCTGGAATCTCGGTCTGTTCTGCTGAACATGCCTAAATTGCTGCTGCGGTCGATGCTGCTGCTGATGCTGTGGTCCCCGATAAGGTGTCCACTACTGAGGCGTCGGTCGCCGAGGTGTAGTGAAAGTGGATCCCCTCTGGAAGCCACGATGTCTCGGTGCATGTCTAGATGGTGTCTGATGTTGCTGTGCTCCAGATGATACCTTCCCTGCCGATCTCGCTGGAGTCCTAGTCTGACCCCTGCTGATAAGATCCTCCTCTGCTATGAGGGCCTTCTGGACGACATCATGCAAGGTTCGAGGCATCAAAATCCTGACCTTTGCATGTATGCTACCATTAAGGCCGAACACGAACCTGTTGAAGTTAAGTTTGTCAGTGTTAAGGTGTGGAGCATACCAGAGCAACTCCATAAAATGCACCTCGTACTCGGGCACCATACAAACGCCCTGTCATAAGGCGTTGAACTCATTGAGCTAACGCTCAATGAATTCTTCTGAAAGGTACCTCTCTCGGAACTGTTCCTCGAACAACTCCCATGAAATGTCTTCGATGGCCATGTTCAGCTACGGTAGGAGCGTCTTCCACCATATAAGAGTGCTCCCCTTCAGTTGAAAGACTACCATGCGGACCTTTATGTTGGAGGTGTAATCGCTAAGTGTGAAGCACATCACGATGTTCTCCAACCATGCCTTGGCGGCTGCGTCGTCCGGGGCACCAAAGAACTTGAGAAATTTGACCTTCTCGAGTTCATGGTGAGTGCTACCAGTACCGACTGGAGCGCGTGGCGGAACCTCAGTGGGTGTTGGTGCCCTGGCCTCATCTCTGTCCAAATGACTGATCAGTGCCTCATACATATGTTGAAAAGATTTCATCATTTCGACCAAATCACCAACTTCTATCTACTCCTTTCCGAGAACCTGCTCGTCTCCCTGGGGGTTAGACCCCTCAGGCGTGGATGTTACTGGAGGTGTCATGCCTCCTCCCCTAGCACCCCGTCGTCTGCCTCCACGGCGCCCTCTAACCATGATTACCTACACAAATACAAGTCAACTCAATTAACAACAGTATAATCAAATCATATCAACAGAAGCTGTAGAGATCCCATGTCATGGGTTGAACCTGGCTCTGATACGACGTGTAACAACTCCATCTGGTACGACTCCTATGATGTACAAATGGTAAAAGCAGCCTTAATTTTTTTTTTTTTTGTGTGTGTGTAGGAAGGTAATAATTATATTATACTCAACATTGTAGCATGATGACGAACACAAAGCAAGCAACTCACACAACAACAACATAACGACCAAACATAAAAGCCCATCAAGCCCCTGGAAGCAACGTACATCATTCAACCGACAAAGAAAGAATGACTACCCACCCGTCCTACTTTGCAATGGTTAGGACCTAAAGGACACATAAACAATGCTCAAGCCCAGGTTCCCATCGATTTTGACCATTTAAGGTCTCAGGGTTGGCGACTTTTCTGAGGAACAAGGAAGTGTTTACATCCCACCTGACACAAGCAGACCAAGCCTACTAAGCTAAGGAAATCATCCCAACAACCCCATGCTCCCAAAATAATTACACGAGTATAGAATCTCTTACAGTGAGCAAACAAGAACATTAAATGTTTACAAACCAAGTACAACATTAATTAAAAAGAACATCAACACCCTCAACGGGAAGCGCAGGCTAAAAATGACTTCGCCAAAATCCTGATCAATCATTGAGTCAAGCTAGTCAATAATTATAGTCTGTTTTAATCATCTATGACGAGCCCAACTTAGCATGTCTAAAATGCAAAATGACATTAAGGTACAATCTAAATTAGCCTTAAAACAAATTCATTTGCGCAAATTTTAAATTACCAAGTGCCATCGAGGTACCATCTAATTCCACATTAAATGGACATCACTAAGCAAGTTTGAACTTCGACTAGATTAATAATTAAAAATATAAATAATCATTAATTATAATCTAACTAGCGTGTCTAAATTATAAACTAGCCATTCATTAACAATCAAATAGACATTAGGTACAACCAATTTAGCAAGTTTAAATACCATGTCCATCATCACAATCTAATTGACTAATCTAATTAATCCATATTAGAGCCCTAAACTACAACTACCAACTAAATTAACATTAATGCAAATAAATTGAGCAAGTCTGAAATAGATTATCAACAAATATTGGAACAATTAAAATTAACCATATTAAGGCATTTAGGGATCTGTTACCCCTGCAGACATTAAGCATGGATAACTAAATCATTGATGTCAATCCTGACAGGCTCAGCATTGTCCAAGGGCTAGGTAAAAGGCGGTGACTCGCAGCCAATGGTGAATCGCTGGCTAAGATGAGGGTAACTTATTATTGTAAAAATAAATAATGGTATCACTACTAAAGGGGGTAAAAATCAAGCTAAAGAATTTCAACAACCTCCAACGACGATTCACTGTAATTAATATCTCTGGTTGGAATTTAATTAAAAATTTGAAGGCATTAGATTCTCTGTCATTTGGAAATGATGCCACTTGTTTGTATATTCTTAGACGATGTTTATTGCACTCTTTAAATAAAAGGGGGGGCAACAAAACCATTCACAATACTTCGCACAACCCAGACACCGAGAGAAGAGATCATACCAAGTGCACGCCAGACTGGACTATATAGTATTGTAGTGGTTCCAGTATTAGATAACAGTTGGAATGTCCCACCTAGCGACTGGGAGGCCCTTCTTGCTAAATCGAATCTTAGTTGAGATCATAATTGGTGTCGAATAGGGAGGACATCAGATAACTAGAAGTCAAGCATTCACTTATGCTTAGTAGTATCTGCAACCCAACCAACAATCAATTCCGGTGAAGTAATAATAAACCCGAGGCAATAAAAGGCTGTAAGGCAGTAACTGAATTTTAGGGTAGTAGTTTCTGTGTTGTAAGGTTCGTGTAATAGTAAAATAAAATTTTAAAATGCAGCTAGGTAAAAGGAGATAAATCTACACTGCTATCGTTTAAGGAACAGTTCTAAACAACAATTCTCCTGATGTTACAGAACCACCATTCAGGAGCCACACGTACACATCAAGGCGCTATTTGGAAAGGGTTAAACAACCACGCTTTTCATAAGGGTTAACCCTCAAATCGTGGAGAGAATTCAACATAAATAAAAATAAAAACAACCAAAAATTAACAGGGTTTCAGCAGGAGTCATTTAATTTGTGCACGCCTGTGTTTAACACTATTTTCAGAACCACATTGATTGAATCATTTGACTGAAGTTCAGCTAAGACTATTTTGTCCACACGTTGCAACATTGCAATCAACTAACAAGTAAGAACAAGAGTAGAACTTACCACAATCGTTGAATGACACCAGAAGGTACAACAAAATGCTTCAATAGAATTTAACCTCGATAGTCGTGGAATGAAACTAGAAGATACAACAAATCGTTATATAAAATTTAACATCAACAAATCGTTGGATGACACCAGAAGGTACAACAAAACGCTTCAATAGAATTTAACCTTTGCAATCGTGGAATGAAACCAGAAGGTACAACAAATCGTTATATAAAATTTAACATCAACAAATCATTGAATGACACCAGAAGGTAGAGAAAAACACTTCAATAGAATTTAACCTTGACAATCGTGGAATGAAACCAGAAGGTACAACAAATCATTATATAAAATTCAACATCAGCAAATCGTTGAATGAAGGGGAATACACATAAAAATCTTTTAAAGGACAGTTCTTCTATGAATGTTGAATCACAGGGTAAGACGTAAGCATCTGTAGGGAAAATCACAATAAAGGCTAGGATTGTACCAAATGGAAGCATTTAAAATGAAGAGAAACTCACCATAAGCATTTGCATAGAAGATCTATCTAAGAAGGTACAGAGATCACTTCGCAGAGGTCATTAGAACACAGAGTTTGATTTATAAAAAAAATAGAGGTCGTGTCAACAACGCAGAGGTCATTTCAATAGCAAGAAGGGGTGGACACCAACAATCAGCCAAGAACAATCAAGAGGGTAGACAACTAACACGATCATCCTTTTCTCATCATCCTCGAACAGAAAAGTAGGGCGTTCAGATCCGCAGGTATTTTAACGCTAAGGCGACGACCGTAGATCAGGCTCCTAGCTGACTGCTCAGGCGAGGACGGGTGAACTGGGGAGGGGGGCTAACAACGACGAATGTCACAATCCACACAACAAGGGGGCAAGACAAGTGGGAAAATGAACGCCATGGGAGTCAACAACCGTCGAGCTAGGCTAAGGAAAGTTTCAGTCATCAATTTAAAACATGAGTTACTTCTCCATTAAATAAGCAGATCCAAGCATAAGTCCTAATACATTCTACCCTACAAAATGAAGAGAGTGTACCGTTGCCTGATCGCCCTTTGTATATTGTAAATGGACCTTGAGCGGATAACTCTCGTCCTTTAGTATATAGACGACATTTAAAATAGTTAATGCAGGTAGATAGAAATTAAATTCTAGACTAGACAGTTTTAGGGAGCAGGAGGGAAAATGGATATAGACACCCTCATTGTGCATTGTAAAATAATTCAAGAAGAATTCAGAAGCAGGAAGAGCATAGGAGAAGCAGAGAGTTGTGTAGAGAACACCCATGTATTGATATTTGAATTAATAGAAGAAGATTGGTTCAAATTCATGGTTTTGTGTCTGATTCTCTGTGTATTGTTGCTGATGTGCTCATAAATGTTTGCTTCCTGGTTATGCATTTTATTTTATATGCTGTGTATATGATTTCATGGTTGAATTGAAGTCTGAAGGGAAGAAGAATTAGTTTCAATTGTTTCTCTATTTGAGACAGAGAATTCCTGCAAGGAGTGCAGTTGAATTGTCCGTAAGGAGTGCGTCGACGGAGGGTTCAAATAGAGACAACTTTGATTCTCATTCACCCAGGAGTGAAATTGGGTTACAGGAGCCATGCAAGGAGTGCCCAGGATGGGTAAAAGTCTCAGGGTTGCGAACCTGAGTAAAGTATTGAAGCACTGCTGCTGCAGGAGTGCGCAGAGTCGGGGAGCTTCAACACTTAGACGTTGTTGAAGGTTTGCCGCAAGGAGTGTGTGCAAGAGAGGTTTTCTTTCTGAATACCAAAAGCTATGGGGAAATCTTAGGAAGGATAGGCATTCAAATTCGTTGAAGGATAGTGCAGGGAAGCTGAGACTTGAAGATTAGCAGAAGTGTTGCAAGTTTACACGCAGGAGGAACAAGTTTGCAAAAGGACTACAGTCGTTTTGCAGAATCATCAAAGGAGGAGAGGACGGTTGGTATTCTCCGAGGAGAATTCATGACATTCCGTGAGCCGTTGGATCTCATGGAGGTGCCAGGGAGATACTCATTGTTTTCTCTGGAGGTATAAAGCTCAGGAGGGGCAGAGTCATCGATCCAAGTCACAAGGACCATTGGATCTACACGTGGTATTGTGTATCGGGGATTCGTGAGTCGAAGCTCCAAGTTGTTGCAACGAGAATTGCGATATCGCGATCCGTGATATCCTGATGAGCCCAAAACCGTCCACCAATTGGGATGTGTGTCAGAACATCCAAATAAGTCGGGGTTCGGAGTATCGGGAGTTTCGAGGACAGGGTATTCTTGTAGTTTGGAATCGCGAAACGCGATATTTTGACGAAGAAAGAATAGTGTGGGGCCACAGTGGAGTTGGTGGAGGACAGGTGGCATATTGTATTGGATTTTGGAGAAAGTCAAGTCCCAAAACATTGGGCATTAGGATTCATGATCCCACAAAGTCCAATACCCCGATAGAAGTGATGGGAAGTGGAAAAGTCAACTCACACGTGTGCGTCGGAGTTTCGGTGTATCGGGCATCGGGAGTTAGTAAGGCGAGCTGATTGATATTGCGAGTGGTGAAATCGCGATAGAAAAAGTCCCGATAAGAATGAGAAGAGGCCAGTGTTGACTTGCATTGGGTCTTAGGAATTCGAGATCCCAGTGGTCGACCTTTGACATCGCGAAGTCACGAGGTCCGATTCCCTGATAAGCAAAGAAATGGGATCAAGCGATAGTGCTGTGGGTGTAGATTTTTAGATAGGGAAATAGAAGGACCAGTTAGTGTTCTTCAGGCTGAGGAAAGGGAAGATCCTGTGAGCGGGCGTGCCTGCGGGTGCGTTTGCGTCAGTTTGGTATCAGAGCAAGAATATTTCTTTGCTTTTTGTAGAAAAGAAGAGAATTCACCATGCCGCCAAGGAGAAGAGACGTGCAGTCACCCGATCCAGAGGATAGGGAGGTGCGAAGAAGAGGCAAGTAGGTAACAAATCCAGAAATGGAGAGACAAATGCGTGATCTCCGAGCAAGACTCGAAGACATGGAGACAACGCAAAGATGCACAGCTAGTGCAGGGAATCTTAGCGATTCCGAAAGCAAAGTTGAGGATGAACGTGAAGAGGAAGTTGCAGCCGAAGATGCATCAAATGAGCGTTTGATCAGAGCTATTGCACGGATGGGTGCGAAGGCAAAGATGGACATCCCAGTTTACGAGGGAAACTTGGATGCAGAGGAGCTATTAGATTGGATTAGAGCTCTGGATACATACTTCGATTATGAAGATGTTGAAGAGGATAAGACAGTCAAGCATGTTGTTACGCGCTTGAAAGGACATGCAGCATTATGGTGGGATGAGCTACAAGCAGATAGACGTTGCAAAGGCAAGCAAAAAATTAAAAGCTGGGATAGAATGATTGCAAAGATGAAGGCAAAGTTCATCCCGAGAGATTATCAAATTACTCTGTTCAGGAGGATGCAGAACCTGAGACAGAAGCTGATGACAGTGAAAGAATACACTTAGGAATTCTATCGACTGAACATCAGGGCAGGTCATCAGGAGAGCGATGATGAAAAAGTTGCCAGGTATATGAATGGCTTGAGATACGATATCCAGAACGAGATGAGCATGGTTACCATCCGAACGGTGGAGGATGCTTATCAGATGGCTTTGAAAGCTGAGGAGAAGCTGAGCCAAAAACAGAGTCAGAGGGGCCGAGGCAGAAGTCATCCCAGAGGCAAGTCAATTGCCCAAGAAAGAAACCAGAAGCCCAAGGAGGAATGGAAGAAACCTCAGGGTAAAGTTGAGAGAGGTGGGACTCACAGCGAGGGCCATATGTTGAACAGAGGGGGCAACATAATGAGCAGAGAGGAGATTATGCTGACAACAACACTTTTCCTCATACCAGAGGTAGAGGAAGAGGAAGAGGTGGAGTCATCACATGCTTCACATGTGGAAAGAATGGGCACAAGTCTTATGAGTGTCCAGAAAAAAAGAAGGACATTGGAGAAGCTCACATCCCCGAAGCACAGAGGTGGGATGTTGAGGTCGAAGACGCTAAGGGTGGAAGATTGCTTATGATGCGAAAAGTCCTTTTGACACCTGAAAAAGAGGTGGAAAGTTCAGTCCAAAGAACCAGACTCTTTAGGACTGCTTGCAAGACCAAGGATAGGGTATGCAAGGTCATCGTAGACAGTGGTAGCACGAATAATCTCGTTTCGACCGAGATGGTAGAGAAGCTGGAGCTGGAGATGACTGATCATCCAAGCCCATACAAATTTTCATGGCTACAAAAGGACACCAGGTAACTGTTACTAAACAATGCTTGGTTGCATTCAAGATAGGAGGATATAATGATAAGATTTTATGTGATGTTATTCCCATGGATGTTTGTCATCTATTGTTGGGTAGACCATGGCAATATGACAGAAATGTGATTCATGACGGGAGAATGAACACATACACCCTGGAGAAGAATGGGAGAACCCATATGTTGCTTCCGATAAAGGATAAGGAGGTGAAGCCAGAAGTAAGCAACACAATACTTCTCATGAGTGGGAAGGAACTTCTTACAGAGGTGAAGAAGAAAGAATATCCACAATTCTTTGTGGTCACAAAGCCAAGGATTGTTCTGACTAGCACAAGAGTGGACGATCTACCAGATGAGGTTCAGGAACTGCTGGAAGAGTTCGCTGACATCATAGTGGACGAATTACCTCATTTGTTGCCACCGATGAGGAGTGTGAGTCATCATATAGACCTCATACCAGGAGCTAGTTTGCTGAACAAAGCCGCATACAGGTTGACGCCGCAAGAGAATGAGGTGGTTAAGAAGCAATTCCAAGAGTTGATGGACAAAGGATTGGTCAGGGAAAGCTTGGGTTCGTGTGTTGTTCCAACAGTACTCAGTCCGAAGAAAGACGGAGGCTGGAGAATGTGTACCGACTCAAGAGCGATCAACAAGATAGCCATCAGGTACAGATTTCTGTTACCAAGGATGGATGATCTGATGGATTGCCTGAGTGGGGCAAAGTATTTTTCAAAGATTGATTTTAAAAGCGGATATCACCAGATTCGCATGAGAGAAGGCGATGAATGGAAAACAACATTCAAGACAAACAAAGGTTTGTATGAATGGCTTGTCATGCCATTTGGCTTGACGAATGCGTCGAGTACCTTTATGAGGTTGATGAACGAAGTCTTGAGGGATTTCATCGGGAAGTTCGTCATTGTGTATTTGGATGACATACTGATTTACAGTAAATCAGTGGCATAGCACTTGAAGCATTTGGCTACAGTGATGAAGAGGCTACAACAGGAGAAGCTGTTGATTAATATGAAGAAGTCCTCATTCATGAAGACAGAGCTCATTTAATTGGGGTTTGTTCTTTCAGCTAATGAGTTGCGGATGGATCCGGATAAGGTGGAAGTAATCAAGAATTGGCCATCACCGAGAAATATCTTTGAGGTGAGAAGTTTTCACAGGTTGGCTAGTTTCTACCAAAAATTCATCAGAAATTTCAGTGGAATTAGTGTAGCGATGATGGATATAGTGAAGAAGCGGCATAAATCTTTTCACTGGACTGAAGAGGTGGAGAAAAGTTTCAAATTGTTGAAATGGAAGATCACAGAACAACCAGTGTTGGTGTTGCTGGATTTCCTGAAGACATTTCAGGTGAAATGTGATGCAAGTGGGTTTGCCATAGGAGCAGTCTTGAGTCAGGAAGACAAGCCAATTGCATATTTCAGTGAGAAGCTCGATGAGGCAAAACTGAAATACTCCTCGTATGATAAGGAGTTCTACACTATCATACAGGCACTGAAGAAATGGAAGCATTACTTGATCCCGAAAGAATTTGTTTTATATAATGACAATCATGCATTACAGTTTGTGACTCAACAAGAGAAGTTGAATCAGAAACATGCCAAATGGGTAGAGTATGTGCAGAATTTCACATTTGTGATTAAACATATTTCAGGTACTGCTAACAAAGTGGCTGATGCTTTGAGTAGGAAGTGTTTGTTGTTGCAGGAATTTTGAGTCAAAACATTGGGTTTTGATAATCTCAGGAACATGTACGCAGATGATCAGGATTTCAAGGAAGCATATGAAGTAGCTGAGAATCCATTTCTCAAAGATAGAAGCCCTTGGATAGACTATATGATCCAGGAAGGGTTGTTGTTCAGAGGCAATCAATTGTGTATTCCGAATTGCTCCATGAGGGAGAATCTGTTGAAGGAGAAGCACAGCGGAGGCTTGGTAGGACACTTCAATCACGACAAGACATTCGCGAAGCTGAATGAGTCATATTTTTGGCTGGGAATGTGAGCAGAGGTCAAGATATTTGCAGACAGATGTCGAATTTTCCAGCATTCGAAGGGGAGGAAGAAGAATGCAGGGTTTTATCAGCCATTGCCCATACCAGAGAGGCCATGGGAGGCAATAAGCATGGATTTTTTATTGGGATTGCCAAGGACACAAAGAGGTGTTGATTCAATCCTCGTGGTAGTGGATAGGTTTTCCAAGATTGCACATTTTATTCCATGCCAGAAAACCAGTGATGCGACTCACATCGCAAATCTGTTTTTCAAAGAGGTCATTCGAATTCATGGTTTTCCGAAAAGTATAGTTTCGGACAGAGATACCAAATTCACAGGGCATTTTTGGAGGACCTTATGGAAGAAGCTGGGAACCAACTTGATGTTTAGTTTAGCTTATCATCCTCAGACAGATGGACAGATGGAAGTGGTCAACATAAGTCTGGGAGACTTGCTGAGAAGCTTGGTGACAGAGCACCATAGCCAGTGGGATAGTGTATTGTCACAGGCAGAGTTTGCTTACAATGATTCAGTGAACAGGAGCACATGCCGAAGTCCATTCTAGATTGTTTATGGCATGCAGCCGAGAGGAGTTTCTGAACTGAGGGATTCAGAACAGACTGCTACTAGCAGCGCTAGTGCAGAAGAATTCGTTGAAGCGATGAAAGAACTTCACAGCCAGGTGAAGGAGCTACTGCTGAAATCAAGCTAGGGGTACAAGCGCAGAGCAGATTAGCATCAAAGACAACTTCAGTTTGAATTTGGTGATCTAGTTCTAGCACATTTGAGGAAAGAAAGGTTCCCGAGAGGAACATACAATAAGATAAAGATGAAGAAAATCGGGCCATGCAAGGTCTTGAGAAAATTCAGGGAAAATGGTTATGAGATCGAGTTACCGGATGGGATCGGAATATCTCCGATATTCAATATCGCAGATTTATACCCATACAGGGCCGGAGAAGTAGAGACTGGAATTGAGCAGCCAGTGATCCAGTGGATGGAACAGATGCAAGTTGCAGAAAAGCCACAGATGGAATGCATACTGGACAAGAGAGTGGGTAAGAAGACTAGGAGGAAAGAATATTATGAGTATCTGGTCAAATGGAAGAACCATCCAATGGAAGATGCCAGCTGGGAGACTGAAGCGGAGATACAGAAGCATGGACAGACCGTGCAGGATCTCATGGACAGGAGCCCATGGAATTTTTCAAGCGAGGGAGTATGATGCAGGAGCATCACCAACACATCAAGCGAGCCAGCGCGGAAGCGGAAGACAGCTGGATAAGCCAGCAAAAATTTTGAAAACACTTTGGGATTGTTGCGCAAGTCTTAAATGAGACATTAAGATGAGGTGCACTTTGTATATTGTAAATGGACCTTGAGAGGATAGCTCTCATCCTTTGGTATATAGACGGCATTTAAAATAGTTAATGCAGGTAGATAGAAATTTAATTCTAGACTAGACAGTTTTAGGGAGCAGGAGGGACAACGGATATAGACACCCTCATTGTGCATTGTAAAATAATTCAAGAAGAATTCAGAAGAAGGAAGAGCATAGGAGAAGCAGAGAGTTGTGTAGAGAACACCCATGTATTGATATTTGAATTAATAGAAGAAGATTGGTTCAAATTCATGGTTTTGTGTCTGATTCTCTGTGTATTGTTGCTGATGTGCTCATAAATGTTTGCTTTCTGGTTATGCATTTTCTTTTATATGATGTGTATATGATTTCATGGTTGAATTGAAGTCTGAAGGGAAGAAGAATTAGTTTCAATTGTTTCTCTATTTGAGCCAAAGAATTCTTGCAAGGAGTGCAGTTGAATTGTCCGAAAGGAGTGCGTCGATAGAGGGTTCAAATAGAGACAACTTTGATTCTCGTTCACCCAGGAGTGAAATTAGGTTACAGGAGCCGTGCAAGGAGTGCGCAGGTTGGGCAAAAGTCTCAGGGTTGTGAACCTGAGTAAAGTATTGAAGGACTGTATCTGCAGGCGTGCGCAGAGTCGAGGAGCTTCAACACTTAGACGTTGTTGAAGGTTTGCCGCAAGGAGTGCGTGCAAGAGAGGTTTTCTTTCTGAATACCAAAAGCTATGGGGAAATATCAGAAAGGATAGGCATTCAAATTCGTTGAAGGATAGTGCAGGGAAGCTGAGACTTGAAGATTAGCAGATGCATTGCAGGTTTACACGCAGGAGGAATAAGTTCGCAAAAGGACTACAGTCGTTTTGCAGAATCATCAAAGGAGGAGCGGACGGTCGGTATTCTCCGAGGATATTTCATGACATTCTGTGAGTCATCAGATCTCATGGAGGTTCCAGGGAGATCCTCATTGTTTCCTCTGGAGGTATAAAGCTCAGGAGGGGCAGAGCCGTCGATCCGAGTCACAAGGACCGTCGGATCTACATGTGGTATCGTGTATCGGGGATTCGTGAGTCGAAGCTCCAAGTTGTTGCAACGAGAATTGTGATATCGCGATCCGCAATATCCCGATGAGCCCATAACCGTCCACCAATTAGGATGCATGTCAGAACATCCAAAGAAGTCAGGGTTAGGAGTATCGAGAGTTTCGAGGACAGGGTATTCTTGCAGCTTGGAATCGCGAAACGCGATATTCCGACGGAGAAAGAACAATGTGGGGCCACAGTGGAGTTGGTGGAGGACAGGTGGCACATTGTATTGGAGTTCGAAGAAATTCAAGTCCCAAAACATTGGGCATTAGGATTCGCGATCCCGCGAAGTTTGATACCCCGATAGAAGTGACGAGAAGTGGAAAAGTCAACTCGCAGATGCGCGTCAGAGTTTCGGCGTATCGGGCATCGGGAGTCAGTAAGGCGAGCTGATTGATATTGCGAGTGGTGAAATTGCGATAGAATAAGTCCCGATAAGAATGGGAAGAGGCCAGGGTTGACTTACATCGCGTCTCGGGAATTTGAGATCCCAGTGGTCGACCTTTGACATCGCGAAGTTGTGAGGTCCGATTCCCCAATAAGAAAAGACATGGGATCGAGCGATAGTGCTGTGGGTGTAGATTTATTGATAGGGAAATAGAAGGACCAGTTAGTGTTCTTCGGGCCGAGGAAAGGGAAGATCCTGTGAGCGGGCATGCCTGCGGCTGCGGCTGCGTCACCATCCCAATGGATATGGGTGAGGATTGTCATGAACTTGTAATCCAAGATTTTTTAATAGATATTGTTCTATGATGTTGGCCTATGAATCCAGATCAAATAAAGAATCTAAAATTTTCTTCTAGACCTATATATTAATATGGAATATTTTAGTCATTTACTTCTCTTCTTTGGGATGAAGGATACCAAGATTTACCTCCTTCTACATTATATTCTAGATAATTTTTTCATCTACAACTGAGCTACTCTCTACCAAGTTTTTATAGCATGTTATTCTTCTTGGAATCCTTCTTGTGATAGTTCAGATTCAACTCCGGATGTAACTTCCAAAACTTATTTTTAGTGTGACCATCAATATTACAATCGTTATAGTGGTTGTTTCCATACTTGCATCGATGTGCACTGGTTAGTTTTTTATTGCATTTTCCTTTTTCCATTAAGCATCCTATTTTTAAATAACATTATTTGT
This sequence comes from Picea glauca, assembly GCA_000966675.3. Lineage (NCBI taxonomy): Eukaryota > Viridiplantae > Streptophyta > Pinopsida > Pinales > Pinaceae > Picea > Picea glauca. The sequence continues at coordinate 816,973 of JZKD02S1328109.1, forward strand.
CTCCTCAAATGACTATGTATACCTCCTAGATAACTCAGGAGTGCATCCAAAATATTGGGAGATATATCCAACATAATGGCTTGTTTTTTAGATTCAATGGTGTACCCTAGCACGCTCTACACTTTCCTAAGTTAGAAGTAATTCCAATAGATCCATTGGTCCTATTTATACCTAATAGGTTAGTATTGGGAATTAATGAGTGTTTTAAACACCTCCCACTTGGTTACTGGGGGATAACCCTCCAACCCAAGTGTCTATGTGTGACTTTCCCTCATTTTTTTGTCATGGTCTCCTAACTTCATTTGGACAAATGGAATATTTTTCTCTTCTACTATGTTATCAAAAATGAAATAAAATTATAACTATTGAAACCATTGATTCAACTGAACAACATCAATCTCAACTTGGTAGGGTTTCATGTCCACTTTTTCTTCCACTTTAAACAAATATTGGGAAGAAGTAATAGATCTATAATTTGGTGTATCTTTCTCTTACTCCCTTTTTGACTCATTTTTTTGTATTTGTTATCTCTATTTTTAGAGCTACAAAACTCCCCAAAAGGTCTAAACTTATCCTTTAGAGTTACCATGAAGATGGACATGTTGTGAGAGATCAATGGCTTATGCTTCTAGATTTAAAAATCTCTTCTCCCTCTCATCCAATGGATTATTACTATACTAATCAACCATAGATAGGGTTTTAAGAAACGTTTACTACACCAATTCCTGGATCTTACAAATTACCATAGAAAAACCCATAGGAAGCTACTTTGATACAAATATGATCTATAAAATACCATAGATATTCAACTAGAATATTTCGTTATAATAGAATCCACAATATTTTGAAATTTCTTATTATGAAAAGATTTAATTTATATTCAAATTAATATTATTAGCTTAGCTCACAAGTTATTGAAATAAATAGAAATATAAATAGAAATAAAATAATCTAAAAAAACAACACACCCTCCACATAATGAAAACAATGTGTACCCTAAGAAAACCCAATACGGGAAAAACCCAACTAGAAGGTGGTACCTATACCTTTCTCTTTTATTCTTAGTTATGAAATGAAAATATAAAAAAAGTGCACTACCTATAGAGTTGCAATGGAATTGTGGATTTCATGGATGCTACATGATCTTCTACTTCTTCTATTCTAATTTAATATCATACTCTCAATTATCTTCTCTCTATGGAACAATACTAGATACAATAAGAATGGAACCCTTTCCTTCCCTAGTGGCCTAGTATTTAACATGACTGATCCGGATTATTTTCATAATGAAATGGAAGAAGAGATATTACAATGAAGGGCACATAAATATTACCAGAAACGGAGAAATACAACAATACATGATTTCTGTTAATGAAATAAATGTACATAAACTCTAAAAATATAGAGCATCTGACTCGCTAGAATGGTGGAAGCTTTATCTCTGAGAAGAGATGTGACGACTACACTCATTCTTAATAATATGAGTAGAATGAGGCTTTGAAGGCTTTTCTACAATAAACATGAATTCCAAAACCCTAGACATCCGAAAACCTAACCCTAGGAGATGAAGTGCCAAAATTCATGTGGGCCTCGTTGGGGTAGGTTAGTACATCAACTTCCATGGGTCATAAATTTTTCATATGATCTCCATTTTAGGCATGTGATATCATGTTGAAAATTTATTTTCTAGAACTACACATTAGGCCATCAAACTCTGACTTTGTTAATAGTTTGATTGTGGCAATCCCAAAAAATGTTGTTTAGGGACTCAAAACGGCCCCAAAAGTACTAAAAGATGTATTGAGATGAAAACTTCAAAAATAGTCTAGTTCGACTACATGGGAGGCCATTAATAACCACTTGGATATTATGTAGAGATTCAAAACATCCTTATAAGTGCAGAACCCATAATTACAAAGAAGTGTCCCCATTACAGAGAAACATGTTGAATTGAAAACTTTTAAGATGATCCAGTTGGAATTTGGAATAGGTGGGTGGCCACCAATATCAACTTGGATTAGTCATCTCCCCTTAGGAAGCAATGGTCTCCATTGCATTGAGTGCCCGGGGAAGAGGGAAAATAAATTTCTCAATATGAATCTTGGTGAGCTGCATGCCTTGTTGGTGAAGTTGTGTTGCTTTGTCTGTGGAAGGCTGTCGTGAACTTGTTGCTGGTGGGGTTGAATATGTTCCACCAACCTTTTGTCTCTGGGATTGATGGGGTATTGTGTAGGAACCATCGTAGGTGAAGAAACAATATCTTCTTTCTCTTTTGCAATCTTCTTTTGTTGGATAGAAGGCGTTGATGTTGTAGTAGTTGCAGTGGCCTTCTATGCTACCTTTGAACAAATTATGATGATGATGAATTTTGCAGTATGAGAGATTACCTTGTGGCACTATTTTGGTGGAAACAAAGTTAGAACTACCTCTGGTATCATGTATATCTTAACCCCCAGAGTTATAATGACACTATGAGGTTGATACTTATAAACAACATGAAGTTTCCACATATATGGTTGACCCAAAACAAAATCATAGACATCAATAGGGACAACATCACATACTACCTCATTCTTGAAGGAATGGATGCCATAGGATAGGCCACACTTATGGCTAACATGAAGATGTCATCCACGGTGAAGCCACCCGATGTTGTATGGTTGTGGGTGTGGTGTTGTTGACAACCCCAACTTTCTAATGACCTCATCTCAGATGAGGTTCTTCTGGATTCCACTATCAACAATAAAATGCAATGGGGTTTGCTTAACCCAATTATTTTAATGGAAGAGGTGATCCCCCTCTTCAGGATCTGCTAGTTCTTCATGTTGAATTGTTGTGGTCAAGACAATAGTAGTGGGGTCTATGTCGATGATTTGTCCTTTTTCATTATTTTATGGATCAAATTTTGAATTAGGGTTCAAATCTTTGTCTTTGATATAGACCACCAATGATTGTTTTGAGAGACATTCATCGGTGTTGTGCCATGGGCTTTTGTGGAAGCATCACCACTTCCCAGTGTCATTCTTTGTCTTTCCCTTACCCTTATTTTCTTGTGTCTTGGACTAGTTTTCGAGAGGCTATTGGTTAGGTCCGTATTTATTGTGCTTTAGTTGTGGAGGATTTGCAGACACAAACTCGCGTTTACTCTGGTGCCCAAATTTCTGCTCGATTTTGACAGCATATCGATAGGCAAATCCCAGTGATGATATGTTTAAGAAATCCATTTCGATTTGGATGTACTTATGCAGAGCCCCACGGTATTTCAGAACCATATGTTGCTCGAAGTATTTTATACCCATCTTGGTACTCAATGTATGAAAATTATTTGTGAACTTTGAAACTGTTTGGCCCTTCTCCTGCCATAGTGTGGTCCATATCATGTACTGGTCTTCATAGTTATCAATAGGGTATTATTGTTCCATGACCGCATCCACAAAAAAATCCTAAGTGGGCTCAGCCCCATATATTCCAGATTCCTCTGTGGAAAATTTATCCTAGTAAGTTTCCCACCAATTTTTGACATGGGGGAGAGCCTTGAGGAGTGCATAGGTGATCTTTTCCCTGTCGAAAAAATTGTGAATAGAGAAATAAACTTCTAGAAGATTTAACCATTTTTCTAGTTGATCTTCATCTATCTGACTTTCAAGTACGAGAATATCATAGTTAGATTGTACCTTGAAGGGAGAGGTTCCTCCAAAGTGGCCACTTGATGAAGATGTTCTTGTTACTCTCAGCATATCTTGAAGAATGTGCAAAAAATTCCCCATCATTTCATCCCTCTGTCGTGCGAGAGGTTGCTCAAGAAAAAGGTTAATAGAATATTTTTCTCCATCGTTTTTCTTTTCTTTTGTCATGGAGGGTTTCTTGGGCATGCGAGAGTGATTTTCCTTAAGAGATACAAGCTCGAGACCCTACCTTTTATACTCGGACCTCGTCAGGTACATGCACTGAAAAACAATCAAGAGAATCTTTCTCTGATACCACTGATACAGATATCGGGGGATGAGATATGGATGGATTGAATATCAAGAGAGGATAATCTTAGATGTGACAATCTTGCATGAAAATAATCATGGAAAAAAACATGTAAATGAAGTACTCAGTTGGTGAGGCTCAAAGAAGAGCCTAACCTCTAAAACTAATTACTAGTAAATAACTCATAGCTAGTTAATCTCACAATGAACAATAGAAAATATGAGAGAAGCCAAAATGAATAACTTGATATTATGAGAAGTCTTGTTATGCCTTTATATAGCATTACTAAATGGTACATTGGAAAAAGTAAAAAAGATCTCATTAAATGAGTCTTTATTATTAGTATAATAGATCTAACTACCCAACTAACTAAGTGGTGAAAAATAAAACCCAATCCAATAATGGAAAGAGCTCATTAAATGAGTCTCTATTATTATAATCATAGATATAACTACCCAACTAACTAAGTAGTGGAAAGTAAAACCCAATACAATAATGGAGAGCTGATACTCTCTTTGACCCATATGGGAAACCCGCTAGCTCAATTGATTAATGAGGAGGTGGGAATCTCCTTGATCCACATGGGGAATCTATTAGTTGTATAGATTTTTGAATCTTGCATCCAAATTTAGACCATATACCCCCTAAAATTCAGATCATTCGTCCCCCTTTAGAAAATGTTGGTCCCCATCATTTCACCAATGCTAAAAAGAGAAGCCTCATTATCGTACCATTATGATTACATTGTCAAAATACCCAATGAAGAGAAGGGTTTTGGGTGGTTGACCCATTACTGTGGTTTTATGGTTGACCCATAACCTAGTTGACAATGGCATTGTACACGCGTAGAAAAATAAAGAAATTTTAATAAAATCTCAAAATTTTTAAAAACTAATATGGACAAATCGTGACTTTGGGTGCTGTGAACATGCTTCAACAAATATATTCATAACTTTTGCTACAGGTGATGGAATACAATTCCATCGAAAACCCATTTGAGGTACTGAAGAGATATTTCCATCGGTATATGGAAATTGTTCTGAGGTGACCCATGGAGTGAGAAAAACTAGGTTGAATTTGAAGGGTGCACAACCACACTGGTTACAAACATGTGCTTCTTCAAAAAAAGATATCTCATAAACCAGACAACGAAATGAAATTCCATGAAATAACCATTTGATATATTGAAGAGATATTTCCATCCATATGTGGAAATCCTTATGTAGTTTCCTTATCAGGGAGAAAAATACCTTTCAATATGGTGGTACGCGCAACCTCCTTGGGTCAAATACATGTTGATATTCAAT
>JZKD02S1328109.1:844314-856434 GCA_000966675.3 Picea glauca
CCTACTAGCACTCCTACCATGGCTCAAACTGTAGGTTAACGATTACCTAGTTCGAGAGGACCCACGATGTCATGAGGGCAGAAAGTGACAGTCGCTCATGATGATTCTAAGGGGCGCACAATAAGGTGGGGGCCTTATTCCTTAGAATCCCTTAGTCTCCCAAAATTTCACCTGGTGGAGTGTTGACTCCAGGGGTTATTGATGTCTTCCAATCAGTCAAGAGGCGAGTGGCACCCTTGGAGCACATAGTGCATCCTGAAGGGCACGTCGCGTAAAGGAATAGATGAGGCGAATGGCACCCTTGGAGCACCTAGTGCGTCCTCAAGGGCGCGTCGCGTTGATGATGATAGAGGGATGAACCTAGATGGCCCTAAGACAAATAACATGTTAAAAAGATTTTAAAACAATTTCCCTAATTAAATGTCGCCCACTGCAAAATCTAAGTACTAAGCCTAAGATTTCGCTAGTAGTAAAATTTTGTCTACCTTTAATATATATATATATATAATAATAATAATAATAATAATAATAATAATAATAATAAAAAAAATTAAAAAGATACAATAAAATAAAATAATAAAATTTAAAATAAAAAAAAAACCACTTAAGTAATAATTATGGTCTTCATAAAATTTTGTAACATGAAGGGAGTAAGAAATTAAATTATTCATAAGAAATAAAATCTGTGGATATAAAAGTAAAGAGGGAATTAATTATTTTATCATTGATAATTTAAAAGATACTAAATTAATGATTAAAGGGCAAAGGGGTTATATTCCACACCTACCTTTTTGAGTTCTAAGTAAATGGTGAAAGAGGAAAAATAAAAAATAGGAAACTAGGGAAAGGAGGTAACATAAAAAGGAAAAAGGGGAACTTAAGGGAAAAAGTGGGAAGTCAACTTAGTAAAGAATCCCCATTTAAGAGCTTTCTAATTTTAAATTGAATTAGCAATTTCATAATAGGGAAAGCCTTTAAACCTTGTAAGGGAATGTAGGGACACCTAGGAGCGATTCTAGGAGTAACTCTAGGTGGGTGACGGAATTAAAGATATTTACTTAATTAAAGAAATTAAATTATGGAGGAATGTAAGGGATGGGGGACACTTGTATGAAGAGGAAATTTTAGGAAATTATTTCTAAAACTTTAATTAAATGAGATTTTAGGAAAGAAACGAAGTTCGAAACTCTATAAAATAAAGGAAGGAGAAGGATGAAGGATCATCTTCTGTTGGCATAACGTTACACCGCAGAAATATCGACTTGACTGATTTACTTATGGGGAGTTGGGATACCCAGCTCGGAGAGGAGTGGTAGCTCGGCCTTGTGAATCGAGTTGGGAGCTAGACGAGATCTCTGGATAGTGTGTGTGGCCCCTTTGCGACTCGGGGGCCTAAGGGGGAATAGGAGTACCCCTAGCATTGGCAAGGAGGTACTGGTGAGATCTCGATGGTCCATGAGCGGGAGTTGCATGGAGCGCGGGACGTCATTCGAAGCGGGTGAATAGGCAACGATACAAACTTTTATTTTGTAGAGTGGAATGCATTAGGACTTATGCTTGGATCTGCACATTGGTTTGTAATAGGATTGGTTGTTTAGAATGATAGCGGACCCCTTTTACTTAGCCTAGCTCATTGTTTGTTTGATTGATTTCCTATGGCCTTCGTCCCTGCATGACTTGACAGCCCTGTGGTGTTTGACTGTGACCCATGCGATTGTCGTTTTTCATCCCTAGCTCATTAGTTCTCGCCTGAGCAGTTGGCTAGGAGCCTGATCTATGGTCGTCGCCTTAGCGTTAAAATACCTATGGATCTCAATGCCCTGCTTTTCTGTGCGAAGATGGTGATGCGAAGGTGAACCTTTTAGCTGCCTACCTCTGTGGATGTCCTTGCCAGATTTTTGACTTGCATCCTTCTGTACGACCTCTGTGCATGGTTTGTCATGCCTTCTTATTGTGTCTCTTTTTACTGTGTTTGGACTGATAGAATCCCTGAGATCCCTTCGATCAATTATCCTTATGGCCCTGGCATTCTCTTACTGTAGTCAGCATTTTTATTGGTGTTCTGGTGATGCGACGGGCCTTTAACTTCAATCCATGTTTGTTTTCTTTTTTATATATCTGCTTTAATTTTAATGTTATAGCTGCGAGATTACATATAACTGCAATAGGTACATAGGCGTGTGATCCTTCCATGAATTATATAGGGAAATTCTTAAAGAACTATGCACAGAGAATCTGGATTGTGTTTCTTGTTATTGACAACAATATATTGGACAACTATTTATATGTATGGTACAACGATTTTAATTTTCAAAGAATAAAAGATATTCAGAATGATTAATAGTCAAAAACAATTTATCCTTGATAGCGCATTGATCGTTGACATCATGGGATAATGATAATTATTTGCCAATAGCTATGAATTTTATTATTCCTTATTCGTTGATTTTTATTGGCAATTAAACAATGATTTTATCCTTACTGGTGTGTTTGATTGGGAAATTTATATTTTTCTACTACTACGTATTGAATAGCATTGATTTGGTGAATTTTACGATTTCATGAACCATGCTTTATATATTAACAACAATTATATCATTCGTAGCAAGTTAAATATTAATGGTGGACATAGAGCTATCTTCTTTACTTTCACAAAAAAATTGGATAGTTGGAGCGAATCTTTCTTCACCATGATGAACACCACCAATGAGGCAGCCTTGAATTTCTTAAGTACTCTCTCTTCTTTCCAGGTTGAATTAACCCAAGTGCATGCCATGCTAAGTTGTTGGGATCGCAGTTTAGATAGCCGCAGAAACAATGAAAAATTGTTGTTCGTTGGCCTCTGCGTTTGCCTTCAAAGGGTGGACTGGCTGCAGTTTGAGTGCTCATGCATCTGTTGTAAATCGATGGCCTAAGTTGCTGTAAATACCCGCGATCCTTACTAATAATAGTAACTGATACATAATCACTTAATCTCACAGAGATTCTCAATCCTGGAGCTTGACACGTTTTTAATTTTCCAGCTATATTGACCATTGCTTCCTTTCCCCCACCTTCCATGCGGCTGGGACATTGACCCCGCATCTATCTATTTTGGCAGAACTTATAATGGTGATTTGCGATTGGATGGAGCATAAATTGAGGCGTTACTCTTTCTTCCAACTTCTGAATAGACCTTCATTACCATAAGTGGAAGTGACGGTTATGGCAAGAGGTGTCATAATGGATGCAGTCAAGGTGGTGCGGTTCCTTTGTTGAATTCTGAAATCTCTGAGTAGCAGTGGCGTTGTTTTTATGCAATAGTTAATGCTTATTAATGAATGATGTGGCTGCAACTGTAGTGCATTTAGCTAGCATACCCACCTTGTGGAATATTAACAAGACTATAACAGAGAAATTGTTAACCATATTAAATTGTTTTCGAAGTTTTGCTTTCGCTGAATTTGTTTTACAATTATTTTATATATAATTTTCGTTTATTGCTTTACATTTTAAAATATGGTAAACTTGCATGTGGAGTCTTAATGACATTGTTAATTAGAAGACATAAAAGTTTTATCCTGACCTTATTTTCTTTTAAAAGGTTTTATCTAGGTGTCTCTTCATAAGTCAACAAGTTTAGCTTTTTGTTTTCATTTATTTATTTTAAATAAATATGGTGACCAAAATCTAGTAAAAATAAAACAACTCTACTAGTTTAAATTTAGACTTATGCCATGTCAAGATTGAATCAAATAAATAAAAGGAAGAAACTATGTGTTTAGTAGCTGAGCAAGATTTGTATGTCTTTCTACCCTAACTTTGTCTTAAATCTTTAGGTGCACCATATTAAGAATATCATCAAAAATGGGAAGTGATCGGATAACAATTTGAGTCTTGGTTAGGTAGCTCTTATTTTCGTTGCGTCTTGAATTAATTGATAGTTGTACTACGTTATGAATAAAGGAAAAGCATGTTTGATTATGTATTTATTCTCTTAGCGCTCTTAAAACAAGCAGGTTACTCTTGCGCCTTTAAGAGATGCGGAAGTATGAGGGAATGGTATGGTTATAATGGAATGTATGCACCATGAAATTATAGGGGGTGAGACTGATTATGTGATTGATTACCTTGTTCCATGATTTAGCGATATTTATTTTCATCATGATATGTAGGGAAGGTCATGGCAATAGTTACTTCTTTTGCCACTAAAAAAAATGTTAACTACAGTTGAATTTAACAAATGATTAATTCCGCACCTTGAAGTAAAGTAGATGACTACCCTTGCGTCTTAATTTAAAATAAAGTTGATCACATTGCGCACGAACTTATATCATTTTATGATTGACTTAGTAATCAAATTGTCTTGCACTGTGGAATTTATGTGATGTGTGTGGATTCATAGAACATTATCGCACAACGATCGTCATTGATGTTTGTTGGTTTATCATTTTTAGTTTTGGTCTTTATTGTGTTAGTGGGATGTAGACACTTCCTTGTTCCTCAGAACAATCGCCAGCCTTGAGACCTTAAATGGTTAAAATCGATGGGAACCTGGGCTTGACCGTTGCTTATGTGTCCTGGAGGTCCTAACCTTGTAGGGTAGGACGGGTGAGTAGTTAGTCCTATTTAGTCGTCGTTCATTGCTTCTAGATGCTTGATGTACGACTTAGATCGTCATGTTGTTTTCGTCGTTGCAAGAATCATGTTCGTCATCATGATGCGATGCAGAGTGTAATGTCTTTGTTACCGTTGTACACACACACAAAAAAAAAAAATTATTGCACTTGTTATGAGAGGTTGATGTCATGATGAACGGGAGGTCGTTACATATGGTATCAGAGAGAGTTTAAACCCGCAACTTGGGATCGCTACGACTTTCGTTGATATGAAATATTGATTATAATATTGCTGATCAAGTTTACTTGTGTGCATGTAGGTAATCATGGTTAGAGGACGCCGTGGAGGCAGACAATGGGGTGCTAGCGGAGGGGGCGCGACACCGTCAGTAGCATCCATGCCTGAGGGAGCTCACCCCCAGGGAGAAGTGCAGGTTGTTGGGCAGGAGCAGATAGCAGTTGGTGATGTGGTCGGAATGATGAGATATTTTTAGCGCATGTCCGAGGCACTGATCAGCCGTTTGGACAGAGATGAGGCTAGAGCGCCGGTACCCGTTGAGGTTCCACTGCGTGCTACAGTTGGTACTGGTAGCATTCACCATGAACTCGAGAAGGTCGAATTTCTTGAGTTCTTTGGTGCCCCAGATGACGCAGCCGCTAAGGCATGGTTGGAGAACATGGCGATGTGCTTCGCACTTCGTAATTATACCTCCAACATGAAGTTTCGCATGGCGGTCTTTCAACTAAAAGGGAGCGCTCGTCTATGGTGGAAGATGCTCCTACTACAACTAAACATGGTCGTCAAAGAGTTCAACGCCTTACGATAGGGAGGTCATACGGTTCCTGAGTATGAGGCCCGTTTTATGGAGATGCTCCGGTATGCCCCACACTTTAACATGGAAAAACTTAAGTTCAATAGGTTAGTGTTCGGCCTTAACGACAACGTACGTGAAAAGGTTAGGATTTTGATGCCTCAAACCTTGCATGATGTCGTTTAGAAGGCCCTCGTAGAAGAGGAGGATCTTATCAGTGGGGGTCAGACCAGGACTCTAGCGAGACCAATGGGGTAGGTTTCATTTGGAGCATAGCAACATCAAACACCAGCCAGACATATGCCAGGATATTGTGGCTTCCAGATGGGATCCACTTTCACTACACCCCGATGATTGACGCCTCAGCAATGGACACCTTATTGGGGACCACATCATCAACAAAAATGCCGCTTACAATAGCAGCAGTTTAGGCCTGTTCAACAGAACAAACCAGGGTTCCAAGCTGGTGGGCTGTCATTTTCTACTTCGGGTACCAGGACTACTGGGCCGAAGAAGGGGTGTTGGATGTGTGGGGAGCCACACTACCAGTGCGACTGCTTGGTGGAGAGGACCAGAGCGTCCGGATTAGCTGGACCCACTACCGTGGGAGATATGGGAAAGGCCCATTGGATTCATGCAGCAGTGAATAACCGCCAGGCATAGCATCAGTCGACTGTGCTCGAGACGACACTTACCATCGCTGACCAGACCCTTAGTATTTTGATAGATCTCGGTGCTACCGAGAGTTTCATTTCTGGTTCAGTGCTAAAAAGGATTAAGGTAAAGGTAGTTGAACAGGACGAGTTTAGCTTCGTGGAGATGGCTTCGGGAGCCAATCAGAAGGTTGGAGGAAAGGATACAGGCTATGTCCTTAACCTAGGAGAGTTTGTCACAAGGGCCAACCTGTACGTCATGATCTAAGGATCTTATGATGTCGTGATTGGTATGGACTAGTTGGAATCGCATGAGGCGATACTCAACTGTAAGACAAAATGGTTGAGCCTTGTTGATGACGAGGGATAGAGACATGTGATTGTAGGACGGAACCAGGGAGTTTTCCTGAGGTTCATCTCTTCCTTATAGCTACAGAAGAGTATAAGCAAGGGGTGCAAGATTTATGCAATCCTTGTGTTAAATGAGAAGGGAGTAGCGAAAGGTCTAGAACACCTTCCGGTGGTGAAGGAGTTTGCGGACGTATTTCTAGAGGAGTTACCCAGGATTCCACCAGAGAGGGAATTGGAGTTTACCATAGACCTAAAATCGGGGACTGAACTGATAGCAAGAACGCCTTATCGAATGTCGACCCCAGAGTTACAAGAGTTGAAAATGAAATTGAAGGATTTGCTGGACCTGGGACTGATACATCCTAGCGTGTCACCGTGGGGTGCACCTGTTATTTTCATACGAAAGAAGGATGGATCATGGAGGCTTTGCATTGACTACCGTCAACTGAACAAGGCCACGATCAAGAATCAATATCCATTGCCGAGAATTGATGATCTGTTTGATCAAATGAAGGGTGCGACGGTGTTCTCCAAGATCGATTTGCGATTAGGGTATCACCAGTTGCGGATCAAGGAGGATGACGTCCCTAAGACCACCTTTAAAATGAGGTTGGGACATTACAAGTTTACTGTTTTACAGTTTGGACTGACAAATTCCATAGGGGTATTTATGACTTTGATGAATGGGGTGTTCCGCGAGTACTTGGACAAGTTCATCCAAGTATTCATTGACAATATTTTAATTTACTCTCAGATGACAGAGGATCATGACGAGCACTTGCGCTTGGTATTACAGTGTTTGCGAGAGCACAAATTGTATGGGAAGTTGTCCAAATGCTCTTTTTATCAATCAAATATTCACTACCTAGGGCATGTCATCTCCAACGAAGGCATCGCCATGGATCTAGCCAAGGTTGAGGCTATTATGGAATGGCCTGCGCCTACGAATGTCCCAGAAGTGCGTAGCTTCATGGGTTTAGCAGGATACTATTGACGGTTCGTCAAGGGATTTTTGAAGATATCAAATCTGATCACGGAGTTGTAGAAGAAGAACCAGAAGTTTGTCTGGACCAAGAAATGCACAGAAGCATTTCGGAGGCTCAATTAATTGTTGACAACCGCACCGATACTTGGATGCGGATTTCTTGGTATGCACTGACGCATCCAAGGAAGGCTTAGGCGAAGTCTTGATACAATATAGATGAGTGATTGCTTACATTTCGAGGAAACTTAGAAGGCATGAGGAGAACTACACGACGCATGATTTGGAGTTGTTAGCAATCGTATATGCCTTGAAGGCTTGGAGACACTACCTTGTTGGACGAAAATTTGAACTAAAAATAGATCATTGTGGACTAAAACAAATATTTACATAAAGTGACCTGAACACCCGACAACGACAATGGTCGAAATTGATTAGTGAGTATGATTTTGAGATTACTTACATAAAAGGGACAGTGAACAGGGTGGCAGATGCATTGAGTCGAAGACCATGCATCTTTTCAGTGTTGCCTCTTTAGATGAATCTACATGAAAAGATTCTAACTTTACAGCATGACAATGACTGGTACAAAGAGGTCGAGGGTTTTATCGGACAAAACACAATGATGGTACCACGATTTGAGGGATTTTCATTTGATAGCGATGGTTTATTAAGGTTTAAAGGTCAGATTTACTTGTCTCCAAACGACAAGTTGAGGATGTTGATCCTAAACGAGGCTCATAGAGCAGTGTACATGGCTCACCTGGGAGTCACGAAGATGAGGGAAAACCTTTAACCCTTATTCTTCTGGAAGGGAATGAAAGCAGACATAGTCAACTATGTGGCCAAATGTCTAGAATGTCAGCAGGTAAAGGATGAACATAAACACCCAACATGATTGCTACAACCACATGCCATTCCAGAATCGAAATAGGAGGTTACTTCGATGGATTTTGTTGTTGGATTGCCACTGACGATAAAGAGACATGACTCGATTTTCGTAGTAGTAGACACTCTGACGAAGAGTGCTCACTTTAGTCCTATGCGTACAATGTATCAGGCACTCGACATAGCTAGATTTTTCATCAGTGATACTGTGAGGCTGTATGGCATGCCTAAGAGGATTATATTCCATTAAGGATTGGTGTTTACTGGATGATTTTGGATGAGTTTCCAAGAGGCCTTGGGAACCCAACTTAACTTTAGTATGGTGTATCACCCGAAAACTGATGGGAAAACTGAACAAATGAACCAAACCTTGGAGGACATGTTGTGCATGTATGTGATGGACCAACAAAAGTGTTGGGAAGAATTCTTGCCAGTAGTAGAGTTCACTTACAACAACAGTTACTAGAGCACCATTAAAATGGCGATTTTCAAGTTTCCTTATGGGCGATCATGTCAGACGACTTTGAGTTTGGATCAGCTCGAGGATAGGGTCCTGGTGGGACCTGAAGCGATCCAAGAAATGGAAGAGAAAATGTAGACAATAAGACAAAGGATTAAAGAAGCACAGGATCGACAGAAGAGTTATGCCGATGCGCACCGTGTTGATCGTAGTTATGAGGATGGCGATCGAGTATTCTTGCGGGTTAAACCGCACAAGCGTTTGATCAAGTTTGGGAAGGGAGATAAAATCTCTCCTAGGTTCGTGGGACCTTTCGAGATTGTGGAGAGAAAGGGGCTCGTGGCCTATCGACTATCTTTTCCTGATTCTTTGAGGTGTATGCACGATGTTTTTCATGTATTTGTTTTGAGACATTATATTAGTTATCCTACACATGTTATTGACATGAGTTCCTTGTAGGTATCAGACGAGGGAGCGCTCATGGCTAAGCCGGTCCACATCTTGGATCATTGCATTCGACAACTATGATGTTGAATGCTAGATCAGGTCAAGGTCCAGTAGGACAATTATAGTCTGCACTCGGCGACCTGGGAGGATGCATATGATATGTGCCAGCAATTTCCATTTTTGTTTGATAGATAGACATATGATACTATGATACATTTTACTTCAGCATTAATACTATGAAACTTCGGGATGAAGTTTATACCAAGAGGGGGTGTATGTAACATCCCGCTCTGGCACACTGAGTGAACTTATTCTTTCAGGACACTTGCTCGCAAGTGATCCGGATTATTATGCTATTAAAACTCTTGATTTTAATTATGAGGCATTATGGGTTGATGATATGTTGTTTTACTACATTGACATAGATAGGTGCTATTGACTCGGTTTTACTGAGTGTGTAGGGTTTTGGACCTTGAGGATGCAGAGGCATCGATGGAACCCCTTGGACTCTGGATCGAGTCAGGGAGTGTGCTATTGGGGTTTGATTGTTTTACTGTAATATTAGTAGATCTGATTAGATGATATGATGTGGATATGTTCTGACATGATTTTTTGATGATGCAGGCTGAGGATAGCTTGTTGACCAGACTCACATATGGAGTAAAGGGGTCACACATGACTACCAGAGAGGTTGAGGGAGAGGTGTGGACAACAACCCTGCAAGATCCTACTAGCACTCCTGTTGTGGCTCGAACTGTAGGTTAACGATTACCTAGTTCGAGAGGACCCACGATGCCATGAGGGGAGACTGCAACAGTCGCTCATGATGAATCTAAGGGGAACGCAATAAGGCAGGGGCCTTATTCCTTAGAATCCTTTACTCTCCCACAAGTTCACCTAGCGGAGTGTTGACTCCAGGGGTTATTGATGTCTACCAATCAATCAAGAGGCGAGTGGCACCCTTGGAGCAAGTGGTGCGTCCTGAAGGGCACGTCACACAAAAGAAACACAAGAGGTGAATGGCACCCTTGGAGCACGTGGTGCATCCTGAAGGGCACGTCGCGCAAAAGAAACAATAGAGTCGAGTGGCACCCTTGGAGCATGTAGTGCATCCTGAAGGTCACGTCGTGATGATGATGATAAAGGAACGAACATAGATGGCCCTAAGACAAATATCTCATTAAGAGATTTTAAAACAACTTCCATAATTAAAATGTCACCCAGTTTAGAATCTAAGTCCTAAGTCTAAAACTTCGTTAGGGGTAAAATTTTGTCTACCCTTAAGAAAATATCTTTTTAAAAATAAAATAATAAAGTTTAAAATAAAAAAAAACCACTTAAGCAATAATTTTGGTCTTCATAAATTTTTGGGTAAAATGAAGGGAGTAAGAAATTAAATAAAATCTATCGATAAAATGTAAGGAATAAATTAACTCTTTTAACTTTTGATAGTTTAAAAAGATACTAAATTAATAATAAAAGTAAAAGAGTTTAATTTGCACAACTGTCATTTCTAGCTCAATAAAAAGGGGAAAGAGGGAAATATAAAAATTAGGAAACTAGGGAACGAGGCAACATAAAAATGGAAAGAGGGGAACTTATGGTAAAAAGAGGGAGGTCAACTTAGTAAATAATCTGCATTTAAAGAACCTTCTAAATTGAACTAAATTAGCAATTTCATTTTAGGGAAAGCCTTTAAAACATGTAAGGGAATGTAGGGATACCTAGGAGTGATTTTAGGAGTAACTCTAGGTGGGTGAGGAAAATAAGACAATTAATTGATTAAAGAAATTAATTAATGGAGAAACATGGGGGATGGATTACACTTGTATGAAGGAGAATTTTTAGGGAATTTTTATTAAAACTTTAATTAAATGAGATTTAGGGAAGGAAGGGAAGTTCAAAAACTCTATAAAAGAGAGGGAGGAGAAGGAAGAAGTGGATCAGTTGTTAGCGTAACGTTACGCTGCAGGAATATTGACTTAACTGATTTACTTGTGGGAGTTGGGATTTCCTAGCTCGGAGAGGAGTGGTAGCTCGGCCTTGCGAGGCGAGCTGAGAGCTAGATGTACCATATGGATAGTGTGTGGCCCCTTTGCAGCTTGGGGGGCTAAGGGGGAAGCAGAGTACGCCTAGCATTGGATGGGAGGTACCAGTGAGGTCTCGACGGTCGACGAGTGGGAGCGTCACGGAGTGCGTAGACGTCATCGAAGTGGGCGATAAGGCAAAGGTATTCTATTTTATTTAGTAAAATGCATTATGACTTATGCTAGGATCAGAACCTAGATTGTAAATGGATTGAATGTACGGAACATAAATGATTATACTTCATCTATTGCATCTATATATTTAAACCGCCAAGTCAATTGTGTAAATGTCCTTGCCGACAATTTTGTTTCTACATGTTCCTCATTCGATAATGGCCACTCTAGCCTTGCATCTAAAACACTTAGACGGCTGACTTTTACCTCTACGGACTGTGTAGTTTTGCATCTGCAAACGGTGTAAATTCGTTGTATTGCCCTTACCCTTGTGTACGGTTTATATGTACTGGTTGTGTGGATTTTCCCCTCTACCCAACCTGTGAATTTCATGCTTTCCATCGAAACTTCAGAGCGCTACCCCAACCATTTTACTAAATTGCCTTCTCACCAAAAATTTATTTGTTCTTTCCCGTTTTGTTGTTTTTCTCTTTCCTCCTACAGTCTAGCATATTGAACTAAAGTTGGATGTATCATTATCGGTTGTTGCCTTATTTCATTGGGTGGTTGGTCGTGTTTCCATCTTAGTTAGACTGCGGCCCCTACCTTGGCGGCATAGGGAAATATAAAAATTAGGAAACTAGGGAATGAGGCAACATAAAAAGGGAAAGAGGGGAACTTATGGTAAAAAGAGGGAGGTCAACTTAGTAAAGAATCTGCATTTAAAG
>JZKD02S1328109.1:856444-870249 GCA_000966675.3 Picea glauca
CAAGAAGCAACATCCTCGCTACAACAACAAACAACCTAAGGGTCCCAAACTCGCTCATATAGCTTCAACTCCTAATTGTGACAAAGGAGAAAAATATAAAAGTAAGAAACAATAGTCTATTGCACTTTCTTCAGTAGAAGCATAATACCGAGCAGCGGTAAATGCAAGTCAGGAAGCCCTGTGGCTTCGACAGATCCTTTCAGATTTTGGATTCCAACACCAGCATCCAACCAACCTTTGGTGTGACAATCAGAGTGCCATCAATCTCACCAAATACCCAATTCAACATCAACGTAGCAAACACATCGAGCTACACATGAACTTCATCAGAAAGCTAATTCATGATCAAGTTGTTGAAGTGCTCTTTTTCCCTACAAAAGATCAAGTTGCAGACATTTTCACAAAGTCTCTTACAGAAGTGAAGTTTTCCAAACTTCGATCTATGTTAGGAGTTTAGGAAGTTTTCATTAAGGGGGTATAGGCTCTAATTCTTCCTTCCTTCTCCTATTGTATCACTATTGTAAATCCTTCAATCCTATCCCAAGTTGTTCTTACGTGGGGAATCCAAAGGAGAAAAATATAAAAGTAAGAATACTAACAGACATTGCAACTTTTGTGATAAAGATGGTCATGATGAGTCCAAATGTTTCAAGAAGATGGAAGCCTTAGAGGAAGCGATGAAGAAGCACAACATCAATATTGATTCTTCTTTTTCTTCTTCTTCTCATGAACATGCACTTTCTGCTTTTGGTTTTTCCTTGAATACACCTTCTACTACTACTTCTTCTTCTGATGAGTGGCTTAGTGATTCAGTAACATCTTATCATATGGCTAAGGATAAAGCCATATTTTCTGCTTTAAATGAATGTAACACCAAGGAAATATTTGTTGGTGATGATAGATCTCTTAGTGTTGTAGGATCTGGAACAGTTCGGGTAGAAAATGGTCATTTCGATGATGTATTATGTGTTCCAAATCTTTCTTGTAACCTTCTATCAGTATATCAAATCACTCATTCAGGTGAAGGTAAAACCGTTGAGTTTTCAGCTCACCAAGTTGTAATCAAGGATCTAAAAGATCCTAAGCATGTTCTTTTAACTAGAATTGTTGATGATATTACTAGGTTGTACAAGTTTGACAACTTTGGGTCATCATCTTTTTCATCAGGTTTTGTTGATCATAGAGATGACTTGAGCAAACTTTGGCATGAGCAGTTTGGTCATCTAAACTATCTCTCATTGCAACAACTATGTAATCAACAGATGGTGACTGGTCTTCCTCTTTTTTAATGCAGTGATGGTGTTTGTGTCGGTTGTGTTCTCGACAAACATCATGAGGAAAATTTTGACAAATGTGCCTCTTGGCATGCCTCGAGTCCTTTGCATATTGTTCACAGTGATTTGTGTGGTCCACTTTCTTCTCCTTTTTCTGGGTGCAAGTATTTATAAAATTTCATTGATAACTTTTCCAGACGTACTTGGGTTTACTTCTTAAAACTCAAGAGTGAAGTTTTTGAAAAGTTTCTGGCCTACAAGGCCCTTGTAGAAAAGAAATCTGGACATAAAATTCAAAGGTTAAGAATAGATAATGGAGGCGAATATGTGAACAATAATTTTACATGCTACTGCACTACACAGAGAATCCAAATGCAACACATTGTTCCATATACACCACAACAAAATGGTGTTGCTGAGAGAAAGAACCGCACATGAAAATAAATGGCTAATTGTATGATCCAATCTAAGGGATTAAGTCTAAAGTATTGGGTGGAAGCCATCAACTGTGCAAATTACATAGTAAATCATACTCCCACAAAGGCTCTTAAAAATATAACACCGGAAGAAGCTTGGACTAAAATTGAAACAGATGTAAGTCACTTCTATGTATTTGGCAGTATAGTATAGGCTCACATTCCTAATGAGAGAAGGAAAGCATTGCAGCCTAAAAGTGAGAAGTGTATATTTGTTGGTTATTCTGAAGATGTCAAAGGTTACAGCCTTCTTCAATCACATTGTAATGAAATTATTCTTAGAAGAGATGTTAAATTTGATGAAAATGTCTTGGCCTGCGAGCCATCTTCGACGATTGTGCCTTCTTCAGCCCGCGAGCCATCTTCGATGATTGTGCCTTCTTCATCCTGCGAGCCATCTTCGATGTTTGTGCCTTCTTATGATCTAGTTTCTTCTTTAGATGACGACAGTGAGGATGAAAATCCACCTCCGCCTACTCACCCTCCTCCATATGAGTCCTTTGAACCTGAACCAGCACTAGCTCCACCGCTTCCTAGATGGTTCCATTCAACATGAGAAGCAGCTGGTGATCTTGTCAGTGATCCTTCAGATCAGTGTCGAACACATTCACAGTTCCAGCGAGCCTCTTCTCTTTTGGCTCAAGTTTCAGAAACTCATGATCGAGAGACATTTGCAGAAGCTTTAGGTCATCCAGATTGGGATACAACAATGAATGAAGAGTATCGTTCTTTAATGGAAAATGATACTTGGGATCTTGTACCTCTTCCAAAAGGAAGAAAACTTGTTAGATGCAAATGGGTCTACAGAACTAAGTATGCATCAGATTGAAGTGTTGAAAGACACAAGGCTCAGTTAGTTTCCAAAGGATTTTCCCAAGTTGAAGGAATCGACTATAATGAAACCTTTTACACTGTAGAAAAAATGAATTCCATCCGCCTTGTTCTTTCCCTTGCTACCTCACATAAATGGGAGGTCCATCAGATGGATGTTAAATCTCCCTTCTTGCACAGAGATTTGCAGGAAGAAATCTACATGGAATAACCTCCTGGCTATGTCCAGAATGACTCTAGCCTTGTTTGTCGCCTCAAGAAATATCTTTATGGTCTCAAACAAGCTCCCCAATCTTCGTATGCCAAAATGGATAGCTTTCTTATTGCCACTGGATTCTCTAGATGCCATTCTGATCCTAATGTTTATACCAATAAAGTAGGAAGCCATCTCATAATCTTTTTCCTTTATGTTGATGACCTTATCATTACTGGTTATGACTCAAAAATTTTAAACCATGTGAAAACCAACCTTAAGAAGAAATTTGAAATGACTGACTTAGGTTTTTTGCACTATTTCCTTGGCCTCCAAGTTTTGCAAACCAATGAAGGAATTTTTCTTTCCCAATCTAAGTATGCTTGTGACCTTCTTCGTCGCTTTCACATGTAATATTGTAAACAAACCCCTTCTCCCTTCCAGTCTAGAGTCAAGCTTTCTGCCACCTGTACTTCTCCTGAAGTTGATGCCACCCTATACCGTCAGTTAGTTGGTAGCCTCTTATACTTGACTCATACCCGTCCTGATATTTCCTTTGCTATTGGTCTTATTTCTTGATATATGAAAACACCCCATGAAAGACATTGGAAAGAAACTAAAAGGATACTTCACTATGTTTGTGGTATAGTTCTGTTCGGGATACATTGCAATTCAGGGGGGAATCCTTTATTGGTTGGTTTCACTTATTCAGATTGGGCCAGCGACCCTGATGATCGGAAATCTATTGCAGGTTATGTTTTCAGCCTTGGTTTAGGACCTGTCACTTGGGCCTGTAAGAAACAACAGGCTATTTCACTTTCTTCAGTAGAAGTAGAATATCGAGCAGTGGTAAATGCAAGTCAGGAAGCCCTATGGCTTTGATAGATCCTTTCATAGTTTGGATTCCAGCACCAGCATCTGACCAGCCTTTGGTGTGACAATCAGAGTGGCATCAAGCTCACCAAAGACTCAGTTCAACATTAGCATAGAAAACACATCGAGCTACACATGCACTTCATCAGAAAGCTAATTCATGATAAAGTTATTGAAGTGCTCTTTTTCCCTACAAAAGATCAAGTTGCAGACATTTTCACAAAGTCTCTTACAGAAGCTAAGTTTTCCAAACTTCTATCTATGTTAGGAGTTCAGGAAGTTGTCATTAAGGGGGAATTGGCTCTAATGCCTCCTTCCTTCTCCTATTGTGTCACTATTGTAAATCCTTCAATCCTACCCCAAGTTGTTCTTAAGGGGGGATGTTAGGATATTTAGACACTTATGAGTTAGTTAAGATCTACTTGGGCTAATATGTCGTTAGGTACAAGTGTGTTTCTTTAGTATTCATTAGTGTGCATTTGTAGTTAGGAAATCCGATGGTCACGATATGTTCCCGACATAGAGTGATATGACAGTTCATACTCTCCTCAATATTAATGACCATTGATCTGTGGCTTAACACCCGATTGGTCCATGACCTATATTTAAAGAGCATGGAGGGTCATTTGCCGATGATCGATTGTGAGAAACTCTCTTGTAAAATCGCTTTGTAATTTTTTTCTTTGCATTAATAAACTACTCCAAGTGGCTGCGTTGGCTGGGGTTGTGGATGTTTCCCCGTAGAGGTTTTACCATGTGAAAACATTAGTGTGTTGATCTTTGATCTGGTTATGTGAGTGGTTACTGAAGGTGTTCATCCTCTGTTGGAATACCTGTGTTGTCGAACATAATGTCCTTGCCATATTTTAATTATAAAACTGAAATAGATATAAGTATTTTCCTAAGGAGGAGTTCTTTATCTGGTTAAGCAATCATAAAACAAGTTTTATAAAGATTACCGAATTTGCTAAAATTTTCCAATAAGAAAATCATAAAAATATTGTTATAAGAAAATCATAAAACAAATTCACGTTTTCCAACAATACCAAAATCATTGTCTCTAATTTATTTGTTTTCTATCATTGAATTTGTTGTCTAGAATCTTTATACACACATTTATTGCATTTCTAATGTAATTACACACACCTTTATTATTAAAATCGTGGTCAAGAACCTATGCGCATCAACCAATACCTATCTCTAAACCCATTGTCTATTAATATATAACACGTTGTCCATTAATGAAATAATAATAATAAATACCATTATATTAACATTGTCATATAAACAACTCATAAACAAGCTATCTATTCCATTCCATAATAACGCAGACAATCAATTCAAGACGTTCAATTCCATATATAAAATGCAGACATTCAATTTAGTTATAGTAAAACACATACATTCTATTCCATAAAAACGCATTAGTAAATAAACATTGTCACCTATGAATCAATATGCTATCAATCATTGTCCAATGCTATTAATAAATTTGTTGGCTTCGAAACATGATTGACCATATTAAAAGGAATTTTAGAAAGAGGTTAGATGTGTATGTCTGTCATGATATAATGTAACTGTCTTTGATTATGCATAACATGTGTAATAAAAATTATTGTCAATATAATGCTTATTCAATACTCCCATACGGTTAATATTGCATTCAATATATATTAAACACAATCAGATAGTAATCACTATGTTTATCATTGGGAACTCCCAGACATTAAAAACAAAATGCCCAAGCATGGCTTCGTTGATTTTTATCATGGAGAACGCCCAAACATTAAAAACGAAACACCTAGGCATGGATTGGCTAAGTTTTATCACTGAGAATGCCCAAACATTAAAAATGAAATGCCCATGCATGGATTGGTTGAGTTTTATCATTAAGAATGCCCATACATTAAAAATGAAATGCCTAGGCATGGATTGGTTGAGTTTTATCACTGAGGACGCCCAAACATTAAAAATGAAATGCCCAGGCATGGATTGGCTGACTTTTATCACTGAGAACGCCCAGACATTAAAAACAAAATGCCCAAGTATGGATTCACCGAGTCTTAACACTGAAATCATGGTCAATAAAAGGGTAAAATTGCAGGTACTTTAAAGACTCATTTATCAACAAAACGTTAGGTAATCCACAGTCTAATATAGGTAATAATTTTCTTATTAAAAACGTTGTATAAAGGTTACGAAAATACTTGTGTAAGAAGGAAGAAATCATTGTGCAAGAAGGATAAAATCACTGTGCAATAGAAGGCATGAAATGGTGGAGAAAAATCCATCGAAACACAACCCAAAGGGGCATCGAAGGCAATTAAAACAACACAAATTCTATTCCAAACAACATGTATAATCGAAGTAAATATATAAATTAAATGTTGTCAACAAATATTCAATCCTAGACATAGTAGATTCACAGACACAACATAAGTAAGTGCAGACATTAAATATTAAAACACTGAGATTTACTGGTCAAGGCACTGGGATTCATCAATCAAAACACATAGTTTTACCAACCAAAACACAGAACAAATCAATCACAAGAAAGCATAAGACCAATCGCTCAGCCATGAATCAATCAACGTAGAGATAAGTAAGGTTAAATAGCTGGGAGAATAATTATCCTTCACTCATCATCCATGCACATAAAATAAGATCATTAGAATCTATAGGTCTATAAACACTGAAGTGACGATTGTCGATTCAGCTCCTGGCTGACTGCTCAGGCATAGACTGATGACATAGGGATAAGGGGGAAGACAAAGCACAAAATCTTCATAATAATCAATAAATCCCACATAGATAAGTTACTAAAAGAATAATTTGGGTTCGCCAAAGGAAATATATTATAAAACGACAAGCAAGGGGATTACGATACCATAGGAAGCAAGGGAGAGATAGCACATGGAAATGAAATCTTAAAAAAGCATAAAGAACTAACATGAGTAAATTTAAATTAATTGCAAGTAACAATTAATCTGGCATACCTTAGCCCAATGCGATTGCTGAGTAGTTTTTGTTTTGTGTGTGTTCCATCCAGCTTCCACTTTCCAACTGATGAGACATCACCAGTACCTACCAGCCAATGCTAGGCATACTCTTCTTCCCCCTGATCCCCTTGATTCAAAAATGGGCCACAAACACTAAACCAAAGAACAACTAGAACCCATGTCACCTTGCAAGGTCGAGCTACCACTCGTTACCTGAGCTGGGTATCCCAACTCCCACAAGATAAGTCAGTCAAGACAAAAATTTAGTAGCGTAACGTTACGCATAAAAGATCATATCCATACTCCTCCTCCTCCATCCTTTTTATAGAGTTTCTAAGTGATTTCTTTCCCAAATTCCCATTTAATTTAATTTTCATTAATTTAATTCAGAAAAAACCTCCCTCGTACACATGTCACCCATCCACCCTATTTGCACCAAAAATTAATTTCATTAATTATTTAATTACTCCTATTTTCCTCACCCACCAAAAAGCATTCCTAAAAACTCTCCTTGGTGTCTCCATATTCCCTTACACATTTTAAATGACTTATGCCTTTACTAAATTCCTAGTTGAGTTCATAATTAGAAAGTTCTTAAAGGCAAGATTCCTTACTAAGTTATTCATTCAACTTTTTCCTTACGTTTCCATTTTTCTTTATGTTTCCCCTTTTCCCTTAGTTTCCTATTTCTTTTAAGTTTCCCTCTTTTCCCTTTTTATCTAAAACTCAAATTAGCAAGTGTACAAAAACCACCCTTTTACCACTTTTTATTTTTTTAATTAATAAAATTTAATTAGCATATGAAAAAAAAACAATCATTTTCCTTTTAAAATTTTAATCCCCAAAGTAATTTGATTTTAATAAATTAATTGAATTTATTACCCCCTTCTCATCACATGTTTAATTGTGATTATTATTTTTGACCACAAGTGTCGCTTAGACCTATATTTTTAATTTCACTAGGTTGGGCGACATTTGTATTAGGGAAAAAATGTTTTTAAATATTACTTGACACACCATTCATTCTAAGGTCATCTAAGTTTATTCATTTTTCAATTAAAAACACAATGTGCCCTTCAGGATTCACTAGGTGCTTCAAGGGTGCCACTCACTTCCTTTTGTTTTCATTGTGTGACATGCCCTTCATGATGCACTATGTGATCCAAGGTTTCAACTCACCTCTTCCCATTTTCATTACGCAACGTACCCTTCAGGGCACACTACGTGCTCCAAGGGTGCCACTAGCCTCTTGACTAACTTGGTAGACATAAAAAACCCCTAGAGTCAATACTCTGTCAGGTGATCTTGTGGGAGACTAAGGGAATCTAAGGAATAAGGCCATGCCTTATTGCACACACCTTAGAATCATCGTGAATGATTGTCATAGTCTGCCCTCACGACATCATGGGTATGCTCGAATTAGGTAATCGCTAACCTATAGTTCGAGCCATGACGAGAGTGCTAGTAGGTTGTGGCAGGGCTACTGTCCACACCTCTCCCTCAAAGTCTCTGGTTGTTGTGTGTGACCCCTCTACTCCACATGTGAGTCTGGTTGGCAAGCTATCGTCATCATGCATCATCAACAAATCATGTCAGCAATAATAATCAACCCTCATAACATCTAATCAGATGTACATATGTCATATCAACAACAATAAAACCCCAATAATACACTTCCCGACTCAATCCAGAGTCCAAGAGGTTTCATCGATGCCTCTGCATCCTCAAGGTCCAAAGTTCTGCACACTCAGGAGAACCTAGTCAATAGAACTTGTCTATGTAAACACACAAATTAACATATCATCATATCCATAATGTCGCATAACCATAATCAAATGACCAATAGAATAATAATCCGGATCACTTGCAAACAAGTGTCCTCAAAGAATAAGTTGGCTTAGTTTGCACAAGAGTAGGATGTTACAAGAGTGAATAGTCATAGTGCAAAGTTGTGAAAGTGCACATTTATAAAAGTAAGACACCAGGAAGTCACCAAAGCATGTAGTTGTGATTCGATTGTTTTTTGATTGATATGAATGGGAAACGACAGAGTCCTTGGATGAGACAGAGTAAAGAAAATAGAATATAATATAGAGTTTCAAATGTTATACACATGGCCTATAGAAAGTATGACACAAAAATGTTGGACAATGTGATGGTGTGTTAGTGCGACAGTGTGAAAGTGCGATGGTGTGATAGTGCAACAGTGCCACAGTGTGACAATGCAACAATGCGATAGTGTGATAGTGGATAGTGCGATAGTGTGACATTGAATAGTGCGACCATGCGACAATGGACAATGAGACAATGGATAGAGTGACAGTGTGACAATGCAACAATGTGAAAGTGCGATGGTGTGACAATGCGACAATGTGGAAGTGAGACTATGTGATACTATGGAACTGAGTAGTATAGAACTTAGCAATATGTAATTGAGTAGTAAGGAACTAACCAAAATGGACTAAGTAGTCTGGAACTTAGCAGTATGGAACTAAGCAATATGGAACTGAGCAGTATGGAACTGGGAAGTATGGAACTGAGTAGTATGGAACTCAATATCATGGAACTAAGTAGGAAGTGTAACATCCCCTCCATTACATCAACAATTAGTGATGTACAAAATAGGTAAGTATTCATTTTTTTTAACAAATGTTAGTACGAGTGAAAATGAGTCATAACATGTATTAACAATTGCACAATCAATTTCATCACAATAAACTGAAAGCAACATCACTATTATTCAATCAACTGTATCTTATCAAGATAACATAAGGAAACTACTTATCTGACCTATCCTGCATGGTTAGGACCTCCAAGACACATAAGAAACGCTCAAGTCCAGGATTCATCTGATTGATTTTGACCACTTAATTTCTCAGGACTGGCGATCGTTTTGAGGAACAAGGAAGTATATAATTCCCATTAATTCAACTATACACCGCTATTCAAACTAGAATTTCAACATACTTAACCATCAATTCATCATAGTGGAAATAATAATCTACTCTACGCTATCAATATTCAGAAAACATTGAGTTTAAATGAGTAAGAGGATTTTACATAAAGAATAATAACCCAAAAAGCATAAGTAAAATCTTAGTCTCATGTAGCTCAACTATGCATCTTCATATTAAGGAATATCTTCTAAGAATATGTATCAAGAATTTAAAGGCTAAAATTATATATTCATTTGCAAGAAACCACAAGAAGATCAATCTTCTTAAGCAATACATTAAATTTAGATGCTACTTTGCATTATGTATCCTATTTATAAAACTAATAAAAATCATTCATAAATAGAAATTAATAAGAAGCAAATTGCTTGCATATCCAATTTAAAAGAAGTAAGAGGTTCAATCATAACAAGCAATATGGAAAGATTCCAAGACTACCTTACATTTCCATTGAAAGAAACTATAAGAAGTTCAAACCCATAATTAAGAATTGGATAAGATAATTTACATGCTATATTCCATATCCATATATACGGATAATTAAATAAGATCAAGTTTTATTTAAACAATAAAAATAAAGAACCCAATGTTGACTTATAAATCCAATTAAAATAACTAAAGGAAGACACAAAAATAATATAACAATCAAATGTCAATTTACAATTCCATTCAAGGTATTAAGGAAGACAAATTCTTATTTCAACCATATATAAAAATGTAAATGCTATCTTAAAAATTCATTAAAAGAGTTAAGGGAATACCAATCTTATGCTTAACAGTTAAAAGATATTCATATGCTAAATTACATCTCCTAGTAAAGAAACAAAAAGGATTTCAAGAATCCATCCTTGCCCCTGATCCGGTGTGGAGAAAAATCCAAAATTCATTCCAGACCTCAATCTGGACCTCCATCTAGAAATTAATCCATCCCTCAATCCATACCTTAATCTATCCCTCAATCTAACACTTAATACGATCCTAGATATGACACTAATTTCTGATAATTTAAATTAATTTCAAGTGCAGTGAAAACAATTTTTATTAATTGCATAGCTTTAGAGGAAGGGGCAATAAATTTGATGCATGTTCTGTTAATAAGTGGCAGCGACAGGAAATAGGTGAGTGAACATGTATACTCCAAGCCAATCAAACAATTTTAAAACTCACCCTTCTTGGTGTTAACTATACGAATGTTACCATTGTTTTAAAATGTGGAAAATCAATGCAAAAACAATTAACTGGAAATGGGAAAACTAGACACAAACAGGTTAAATGATATTTTTATTTTGAAGAGAGACATTGACCTACAGAACTTGATTTGACACCTGATCTGGTCCTTGATCTGTCCCCTGATCCAGACCTTGATCCGGCCCTTGATCTAGACCTTGAAACAAAACTAAATTTCTGAAAAATTCGAATTTAAAATTTACAAGCAACGAATTGATTTCGGAATTGTTAAGACTTCAGGAAAGGATAGTAAATAAATGTAGAGGAACTCAGGAAGGTCAAGTTATTTTTTGTAGCCCCCAATTCATTCCACAAATTATAATCCTTAAAAATTAAAATTCAAAAAAATAAAAATAAACCGAACAATAAACACTCAACTAATTTATGGGATTGTTTTCTAAAAGAGAACAAAGGAAATCCACAACTACATGTTTGCAATATTGACAACAATAAGTAAAGAACAGATTCAAAATCTTCTATAGGTTGGGAAATAAATAAAGGTTTTCAAAAATAGAAGTTTCAATATGATAATGGCAGAGATTCAAGGCACAAGAGGAAAATCAAACACTCAAATGGTAAATTTCTGGGTTATTGAAGAATGGGGCTGCAATCACACTACAATCCCTTTTCCAATAGAAATTGATTTACTTGTGCAAAAGAACGCTAAGAAATTTGAAGATAGTAAGGAACTCATTATTGGAGGTTCATTTTACATGAATTTAATTATTCATAAATTTTCCATCGAGTGCCAAAGTTCCATGCATAGTCAACAACCAATTTCGAAATAAAAGGGAGATAATCGTCTATAATATTTTTTGGAAAAATCAAGGGAGTAGAGAAAAGTAAATTAAAAATCTTGCAATGATAATCAAGAAAATGACCATGAAATTCAAAATATGTCCATACACATTAACAACATCCATTGCTTATTTGAGAATTTGAAATGACAATAATATTCAGAAATTCTCTCTCTAGAATTCACAAATCTATCAAGGACTTGTCATTTCAGATTTTAAATGCAACACCATTGAAGTGGTTTTATAAAACTCTATTACACAAGTAAAAATATTAATATTAATTCAAATATAATTTAAATATAAAAATATGAACTACACATTAGTGCCAACGATCAAGAAGAAATCACATTTGGATTAAAAACAACTAGCAACATATAAAATTTCTAACTTTCTCCATTGCTAACCCATCTAGCAGTGAACAAGTATAATAAAATAGACTGGAAAATGAAAAGAGAGCTAACAAAAATTCCCAATTACTTAGTTGAGAAATTTAAATGGAATCACATTCAATAAATTCCTTTATTTCAAAGAACCCATCAAGAACTTGCCAATTCGTTATTAGAAATAAAATTTTAGTTACGACAATATTTCTAGTGACTATATATATAATTTTAAGTGATTAAAATTACAAAAATCAAATAAGAATACCATAACCGAAGACGACGAAGTTGAAAATGTTCTTCAACAAATGGTTCTCCTTCCTTCCTCCCTTTTCCTAATCACAAAGACTTCACTAATACCTCCCAACCAATTCTAGGGGTACTTTTCTTCCCCCTTAGCCCCCTGAGCTGCAAAGGGGCCACAAACACACAAACCAGAATACTCTAGCTCCAATATTTCCTCGTAAGGTAGAGCCACCACTCTATATCAATCTTGGTATCCCAACTCTCACAAGTAAAAATAGTCAAAAATAATTTGGCTGCATAACTTTACCAATAACCAGTCTCTTCGTTTTCCCATCTATACCATTTACGTTATAGAAATTTCCTCACTGACACATGACCACATGCACAATCAATTAACTTTTTAACTAAATAAATTAGGATTATTCACCCTCACACTTTTCACCCTCTCCCTAAGTTTCATAAGTAATTACCTAATTTAATTTAATTAAAAGTTAATTTCCCTCACATTTCCCAAATGTGTTCCTTAAATCACTCATAGTTGTCTCTTTATTCCCTGGATTCTCATTAAATGGCTGGCTCATTACTAAATCTGATTTAGAGTTAAAATATGAGTCTTCTTCTAGTTAGAATAGTGGTATCTAGACTCTAGATACCATTTTATGTGTACAACTATTTTCTCATACTTTATTCCTTTCTTATTTTAAAATTCCATTTTTGTATTTTCTTCCACACATGTGTATTATATCAAATCTTTAGATTTATCTCACTTTTTCTTTAGATTGATTTATCTCTAATCACCTTTTTTATTTAACATTTTATTTTACTCCCCTAACTAAACTTTGACTTAGTCTTTGTCTTATAATAGGCTTATACTTTTATGGGGATTTATAATTAATAAATTTACACATTAATTAATTATTTTAAATATGACAATGAAAATGTCAATTCAATTTATTGTTTTCTAACCCACCTAGATTCATTGACTCATTTGTTTTTTTTAAATTACGCGACATGCCCTTCAAGATGCACTCTCGTGCTCCAAGGGTGACACTCACTTTTTGACTGGTTTTGGTAGTTTCTCTAACCCTTGGAGTCAACACTTTACTCAGTCAACCTTGTGAGAGACTAAGGGCTTCTATAGACTAAGGACTTCGCCTTATTGCATGCCCCTTAGAAATATTCGTGAGCAATTGTATATGTATTCCCTCATGACATCGTGGACCTATCGAACTAGGTAATCCTTAACCTACAATTCAAGGCACTACGAGAGTGCTAGTAGGTTGTGACATGGAATCTGCCACACCTCTCCCTCTATGTATGGTTTGTTGTGCATGACCCCTTTACTCCTTATGTGAGTCATATTAGCAAGCATCGTCATCTTGTATCCATTGAAAAACAATGTCAAAGATCCATATACAAAATCATACTATAATCAATCATATGTCACATATGCATAAAATAAAATACTCAAACCAAATACAATCCACTCCTTGACTCAATCTAGATTCCAAGGAGGTCCATTGATTCCATCAACATCTATAATCTGTCATGTTTC
>JZKD02S1328110.1:37914-84169 GCA_000966675.3 Picea glauca
TTGTTGTTGCAGTCTCCTCAGCTGCAAAAATTTTCTGCAATTGGGCAGATCATCATGATCTCCCATACTTCTTTCTTCATCTTCATCTTCATCTTCATCTGTGGCCTCAAGTTGCCACTTTGCTGCAAACTTCAGCCCTGCTGTCTCCCTTTGACTGACTTTATGTTCAGTCACCTTTTCTGACAGGTCAAATTCTGTCAGTTCTCTTGCTGGCGCTGAATTGTTCAGCCAATCCTCCAGCATTTCTAGCTCCATCTCCCATGGAGTGATAAATCTGTCTGCCTGTTCCTTGGATTCCTCTACTGCTAGCTTCAATGCTACAACGCTCTCAACTTCCTGGCTGAAATCATTGAGCCATTCCTCGGAATGCTCATTCTCTTTCCCTTCATCTACTTGGGCAGTCTCAAATGTCTGCTCTAATTTCCTTTTGACAGTCATCTCCAACTGTGACTGTTCTGTTGTTGCACCATCTGCAACACAAATTTCTGCCTCCTCCTGGGCACACGGTAGGAATACTCCAATTCCCCCAATCATCAAAATATCATTCTGATCTTCCTCCTCTTCTGTCAGCTGCACCTACTGATCCAAATTCATCTCTGGATTTATGAGACCCTCAAACAATCTCATCTACTCATCCCTGCCCACCTGGCAATATGGGATGCCCCTACTGCTCTCTTGGCGGACTATGAGATCAATTGATCCCACCTTCATCAGCACTCCTTGCTGAATTGAACTCTCTTCCGAGTCCATGAGACTTTCAGACAGTCTCAAATGTTCATCTTTGCCCACTTGGCAGTCTAAGATGCTTCCACTGCCCTCCTGGCAGTCTTCGAGATCCCTCAGCGATCTCTCATCATTGCCCTCCTGGCAAATTGAAATTCCTCGACTGTCCTCCTGACAATCCGTGAGATCCCGCAGCGACCTCAGCTTGTTTCCCTCTTGGAAAATTGGAATTTATTCTTCTCTGCCTTCTTGGCAGTACTTGATATCCTCAACCGATCCCAATTCATCCCCTTCATCATTATCCCAATCATTGAGACCCTTTCTAGTCTCTGGCCAACAGTAATCAATCATCTCTTCCTCTGTGGCCTTGAGGTTTTCAGCATACCTCAGCCATTTTCTCAACAACCTGTGTTGTCTCCTGACCCTTAGCTGTCTGACTGGCCATTTTTCTTTTTCCTTCTTCATGGGAAATTCGCGCATCCGTCGCCTCCTCCTATCCTACCGCATCCGCAGTTCGAACTCCTCTATGTCTGCCTTTAATTCATAGAGTTCTCTATCCATTTCTGCTTCCTCTGCAAGCTTTTATGCCTTGCTTTTCTTCTTTCTATGGCCTTCAGTAGCCATCTTGTTGTCCCTGTCTACCTCTCTGGCAAACCTATTGTTGTCACTCCTGCAATCCTGAGTGCTCAGCTTCATCCTCCTATAATCTCCCTGACTGTCTTCTCGACTGCTACCTACCTGCAAACAATCGTTACAGAGTCCTTAGTAACTCTGTCTTCTTCCTGCTCCTCTGTCTGCAATATACAAACAAACTCCCACTCTGATATCACTTGATGTGTATCAGAGTGCTTCAGTTCCTCATTCTCCTCCTCGCCTGAAATATACAGACGAGATATCAGCTCTGATACCACTTGGCGCAGAGAGGCCCACCCTAACACCCCGCAGGGTCTCTTCACCGACCTCCTACTCACAGGATCGATTACAAATCCCCTCTACAGCCCGAAGAACTCAAATTGTTCTTCTATTTCCCTATCAGGAAATCTGCTACCCACAGATTCTCTTCGTCACGTGATCCTCCCTTCTCTACTTTCGGAGAATCAGAACTCGCGGCTTCGCAAGTTCGCTATTGATCAATGATCTCTCGGATCCCCGAGACCTGATGTGTCAGTCAACTCGCTGACTTTTCCCTGAGGGATTTCGCTGCTCGCGGCCTCACAACCTCGCAACCTCGCCGGTTGAACTGTTGAGTTTTCACTCTCCTATTCCGCGAGTTCCTGAGATGTGAGATTTCAACGGAGTGTTGACTCCTATCTCCAGGAAACACGTGTCCACCCATCGGCCGCGCGATCCCACCTTATGTTCTGCCATGCGTCCACACGAATCTCGGCTCCTCGACACTTCGCGACTCGGCGTCCACACGAACCTCGGCTCCTCGTCACTTCGCAACTCGCGAATCCTAACGCCAATATTTTGGGAATTCTCGCGGCGAGATCTCGAGGTCTTCGTGCCACCTGTATTCCACTTCGCCTCTTTGTTATGGCCACCTGTCCTCCAACGGTCAGAATCTCGCTCCTCGCGACCTCACGATCCCCGTGACCAAACTCTCGAGCCTTTTCTCCCGAGGCTCCGATGCACGATCCCACATGTCGATCCAACGGTCCTCCATGACCCAGATCCAACGACTATCTCCTTCTCGTGCCTCACGTCTTCGCGACTTGGAGTATCCAATGTTTGGGATCTCAACCTGCGAACTCCCGAGTTCGCGAGATCTATCGATCTCCTCCACCTGTCCACTTCAGATGGACAACTCACAACCTCCTCGTTACTTCGCCGCCTCACGTCCTCACGTCTCGCAACCTTTGACACCAACCACTTGGGCGTTCACCCTGCAAACTCCCAAGTTCACGAGATCTCTCGATCTCTGCCACGTGCCACCTGTCAACGGACGGCTCCGATCTTCTCGTGCCTCGCGTCCTCGTGACTTTGGACACCCAATGCTCGGGCCTTCACTCTGCGAACTCTCGAGTTCACGAGATCTCTCGATCTCTGCCATGCGTCCTCTCAAATGGATGATCCAGATCTCCTCGCTACTTCGCCGCCTCGCGTCCTCGCGCCTCACGACTCTGAATACCCAATACTTGGGACTTAACTCGGCGAGCTCCCGAGATCGCGAGATCTTCCCGATCTCTGCCACCTGTCCTCCCCAGACGGATGGATATAGTCCTCTCGCCACCTCGCCACTCGGGAAGTTGAATGGCTTCCTCTTCCAACCTCTGATGTCCAAGTTCCCGATGTGGGTAATCTCATGACACGCGTCTGCTCCCAACGAACGACTCTGATCTTGTCGGGGGTTCCACCTGGGATTTACCCGATCTCTCGTCTATGGGAATGTCGAATTCCCGATGCACCAAATGATGATGGCGCTGATGCTCGCCATGTGTCCTCTGTCAATGGACGGTCCAGATCCCGTCGGGATTTCGCGACTTTGCGTTGTCCCAGTTCCTACGACCTCGAGAACTTCGTTTCTCCGATGGCCGATATTTCGACTGCTAAACTCTGTGTAGCTCCAGCTCAATCCAACGGCTGACGGGATTCCGCTCTAGATCTGACGGCTCGGATCAAATTTCCTCGTGCACTCCTCCACCTGAGGCTAACCTCCGCGTGACTCTTCCCGATCTAGCGACTTACGGGATTCCTTTGCGAGATTCGACAACAGTCGGTCTCTTCCTCCTCTGGGCTACTCCCGAGCTCCTCCTGGACGTGAATCTTCAACGGTCCAGCTCTGTCCTCCTACCGATCTTGCGGCTGTCGCTGCTCCTCCTGAGCTTCTTCTTCTCGAATCCTTAAAGAATTCTGACGTCTGCGCTCCTGCAGAGTCTTCTCATGCACACAGCGTGCTATCTCTTCTGAGCTTTCACAAACACTCAGACCCCTTGGGGGTTTTTGTCTTTCTTCCTTCTCCCACAGATGGAGAATGAACTGGATGCCCTCCTGGCTATCCTTCACTCCAGCAATCTCTGGCTGAGTGCTTCTGGGTATTCAGTAACCCTGTGAGAATCCCTCAATGGACTCTTCCCTCAGTTCCAGAACTCAAAGAGTTCTCTGTTCTCCTGTTCCTGCTCGCACACTTTCTCGACGCCCTCTTGGCGGAGTATCTTCTCCTGTGCACCACTGTACACACGCTCAATGCCCTCCTGGCAGAGCTTCTAAGAATCCTTAGTGATTCTGGTCTTCTGAACTCCCCACAGAGTTCTTCTTTCCTTGTGCACTCATGTACACACGCTCAATGCCCACTTGGTAGAGCTCTACAGAATCCTCCATGACTCTGTTTGCAACTGTGTCTTACTCCACACAACCTTGCCTCCAGAGGTGTTCAGTAACCTCCAAGGTCTTCCTCCTGAGTTGTTGACTTCAGCTTCTTTGCCCCAACATGTCTTTGTCTGAACCCACAACATTCAGAAGTGCATCCTCCATGTAGGGCTATCAGAACATCAACGTTTCGTCACACCCTCCTGGCGTGAAGCCTCAAAGACCTCTCAAGCCTGAGATCACACAAACTCCTTGCAAAAACGCATTAACAATCGTACATTCACAACATATATATGGAACACCCACAGACATCCATACAACACATAATACATGCAGGAGAAACTGCTTCTGATTATATTTAACAATGGCAAATGCCTGTATCTTTAAAATGGTGTTCTTGAGCTCTCCTCGGCTCCACACTATCTACCTCTAACTCCAGCTCAACTAACTCAAAATGAGATCTAAAAATCTCTTTTACCTGAGGGCTCCTCGAGGGCTTCCCTCCAGGTTCACCTACTCTAATAAATTACATTCAATGGATGTCTAGTCCAGCATCTAGATCTAGATCTCAGCCGATCTAGCATTAAAGCCGATCTACCTAATGCCTACTCAAAGGCATGGCTTTCATGGCTCACCATCCTAAGACATTTAATTACATTGAATTTCAAATTTCAAATGAGGTTGTGCCTCTCTTAAATGCGCGATTTGAATTTGCAGACGTGGTTGGCTAGCTGGTTGGCTAACATGGAGAGATGCTTCTGCATCACATTCTTGTAAAAGTGGTGTTAGAATCTCAACCAATTTATTGGATGGCCTTAGCGGCGGTCCCAGTTTTTGTGCTCTCTAAGATTCTTGAATTGATATTCGACTTCCTTTGGTAGGGTGGCGGAACTACACACCATTTTCACCTCTACAACTAGGAGATGCTCTCAAAGTCGAAGCCTTTAGGAATATCTTCCTTTTTAACCGTGTCTTGGCTGCAAATTACTTGTGGCGTTTTCTGATGAAAGAAGGGATTTGGCATAGGGTGATCAAGGATAAATATCTTCCATATACTTTTGTTGCAACTTGGTTTAGATCGACCATGGTTATATAGCCTTCAGCTTCACAGATTTGGAAAAACCTACTGAAATCTCTTTGTATCATCACTCACTGGTTAAGTTGGGATCCTGGAAATGGGCATTCAGTGTTAATTGGTCAAGAAAATATTTTGGGCATCGACGATTCCAATATCTTTTGGGGGCTTTAAAGAATAAAAATATCCAATATCTTTTCCAAGCCAGGGCCTAGACCTCAATGGGGTTTATAACCGATCAGTGGAAAGGCATCTTAGAATTGGGACTATCGGGGTCTAATGCTATTGAATGGAATTCAAATTGTAAGCCTCTTATTGAATCAGGTATCATTCTCCAACTTAGAGATGACTTACTAATTTGGACCGGTGCCGACCTTTCGGGTAATCTCTCTGTGAAAAATGTTTATAATGCACTGGCGAGAAAATTTTGGCCACAACAGATTGCAGGGTGGAGGAGGCTTATGTGGTCATGGGATCTAGATTTTAAAATCAAACTGTTCACGTGGCTTGGGACGAAGAATAAATTCTAACTTGGAAAAATTTGCAGAAAAAAGGTTGGGAAGGACCGAGTATTTTCCCTTTATGTTCCAAGGATTCAGAGACAATTCTCCACTTGTTTGTAATTTCTCTTTTACTCTTCAACTATTGCAGATTTTACAAACATCTTATAGTCTAAGTTCTCCTTGGAGTGGCAACACACTAACAAACTGTTTTGATAGTTGGTTGAAAAAGGAGAAGGTTTTTGATACTCTCCCCTCGCTGGCATGTTGGTTCATTTGGCTGGAAAGAAATAATTTTATGTTTGAATCTTGTATTCCCTCCATTCAGGGGATTGTCATTAAAATTAAAGAGATGTTGGAAAACTCGTTTGGTCCGGGTTCTCAAAAAGGGAAGAGCATTAGAATAAAAAAGACACTTGTTGTTACTCTATTTTCTGTAGGTTGGTTTGATGGTGCAGCCCGAGCAAATGGGCTTTTGAGAGGGGCTGTGGGAGTTTGAAAGATTTCTAGAAATACTAGCTATAGGTGGACTCTCAATTGTGGACCGGGCATAAACACAAGAGCCGAACTTCTCGATGTGTGGACATCTTTAATCTTGGCAACATGGCTGGGTATTGATCATCTCCAAGTCTTCGGAGACTCGAAAATTGTGATAGAATGGTTGAATTGTAGGGGAAATTTACAAGTCTCTTCACTTGTGGGTTGGATAGAAAAGATCCTGGAACTTACAAAATCTTTCAACACTATCAGGTTTGACCACATCTATAGTGAAGAAAATGGGGAGACAGATACTTTATCAAAAAAATCTTTACAGGTGCCAGAAGGGAAGATTCATTACAACAAATGACTTGATGGTCATGAGGGCCCCACACTTTTCTTACACCTCTATCTATGACTGGATTTTTCGTAATCTTGGAGGTTTTGTTTTTTGCTAGACTTGGAGGACTTTCGGTACTCTTTGATGAGATTCGACATTATAAAAAAGACCTTGAGCGTCTGTTTTGAAAGACCATTTTTGAAATGGATTGGAGATGGGTATAATTATCAGCCATTGTAATATTTTTTGATAACACCATATATTTTAATATATTGAAATATTTTTCTGCCAAAAAAAAAACATCTTTCATATAATATTAAAAAAAATTCGAATTACTCAAATGACATAAACATTGTTATTACCTCTAACAGGAACTTGCCCGTGGCCACTGTTCAGTGATCCATTTTATTCGCTCTAAATCCGCCTCAGTTAATTGATAGGTCATTGGTCTTATCAAACGGATTTTTAGAGTGGATATGTCGTATGATACTATCACCTGGGTTCACATCAGAAGCTTTTCCAAGATTCCTTTAGGGTTTCTGGCTGCGGAAAAGCACAGAGCCGCCATTATTCAATGATTCTGTCGTTGACGATCTTAGCTAGAGCACCTCCATGGGTCGAATTGCCGCGTCAAGGGGGGCAAGTCAAGTCTTCTTCCTTTAGAAATATTAGTCTCAGCACTGTACAGCTACACGTGGAATTCAAGGGATTGTTAGCATTTAAGCAAAGTAATCAAACTGCTCTTTCCCTTGGCCCTTGCTTGCATCCATTTGTCTTGTGTGCTGAAGGATCTAATTTAACAACAAATGTAAGAACCCTGGAAATGGGAAGGGCCGAATCAGCACGGCATACGGCCACTGACTGTTGGGGTAATTCCTCACTATGAAACTTTTGTTTGTTTTACTGGTTTAAGTCGTTATGAGGAATTTGGGTTCCGAATCTTCTCTGTAGCAGCAAATTCTAGCCTAGGAAAGGCGCCATCTATGCACAAGGATTGGATTCATAAAAGCTACTGGCAGCAAACATTTTCAGTGGTTAGACTTATTGTAATCACACATTACAACCTCAAATAGAGCACTATTGATACGAAATGGGTCTGGTATTTGTTCCAGTTTCACTTTTAACAGGGGTTCAGTTTAACAGAGACAACCCACAAAATTTAAATATTAAATGGCTTTAAAGCCTTCATGAAAACTTGAAACGTGAGGAACACCATGTTAACATTGGAGAATTTCGTGAACACCTTCGAAAATCACTAAGGCAAGCAACGGAGGTTCGCCCATGCTTAAGAATGAACGTGTCAAATTATTGACGTTACCTCCTCAGTGTACATTGTGCTGCTATGAAAGAACCAAGAAAATAACTAAGGCAAAGGCGTAGAGCTTTGGTCATGTGGAGGCTTGAACGAGTCAGAGTGTCATCTGTGCCGTGCGCTCCTAAAAAACATGGAGTTATGCGGCGCCGGCTACACAACACAAAAGGCATGGTCAGAGTGGGTAAGGTTTTGGTCGGAGTTGTTGTTCTGCAGAGGAAGCAAATATAGAAAAAGATACAAGCAAATGAGCAAACACAGAATTTGACAAGCTTTTTTACGTGGTAAAACCCTATACAGAGAAACATCCACGGGACTGTCGGTTAATATTATGTAAGGGAGATAATACATCAGTCAAACCACTCACATCTCACACTCTGCCTTCACAGGCTTACATAGATATATAGTAGTCTTCATTCAGTTACAAGAAACTCAGTACATTTAATGTACTTCTATCCCTATTCTAAAACTGGTTGATTTGATCCAACTAATTATAGAATAAAAGGGTCTAGAAAATCTACCCAATATCTAATAACTAGTGTAAATTGGTTGGCATTATCCAATAATCTCCACATTGACAACAATTTACCTAAATATCATTGTCCAATTTATTCATCACCTATGCTGTAAGCCAAGAGAAGTCAAGCAACACTGCAACTTCTCTAATAAAACTGGTTTCATGATCTCACATGTGTGACTTGCATGAGTTTGGATTTCCTAAGGGGTCACTCCACCTCCAACATGTCTTCCACAACTGTGTTTTGAGACATATTTAGTGATAGATCTCCTTCTATCCAAGACACCTATAAAATATACATTACAATTATCACAGACTATCTCATTGTAACCATTATAGGTGACATTTGTGCTTTTCAAACGTTGAAGCACCCATTTCAGTGCAACACCCGAATCTATCATGTATCTGACAACATCATTAGCATGTGAAACATCTGGTCTTAACCATTTCATCACATACAATATACCTCCTACTGAACTTACACGAGCCATAACCTTTTATTTTTTATAAACAAGACCTATGCTTGAAGAAAACTTATAATGGAAAGCAATAGGGATAAAAATTGGTTTTACAATGTTCATATTGAACTCCAACCACAGCTTACCATTACCATCTCTGTGTACTTCTATGCCCATAATTTGTTTTGATGCTCCTTGATCCCTCATTTGAATTGTCATGTTCACTTGAGTCGTTTTCTTATTGATTTTATCCACGCTTTGGCTTGCATCGAGCATATCATCAACAAATAACATCAATACTATGAATGTACTATAAAATGTATAGTCATTCCTACCCTTTGAAAAAATCTGACTCACTATGAAGGATTCAAACATCTTGTATGTTTGTCTGGGTACCAATAGGCCATACAATGAATTATCTAGCATGCAAACAAATTTACCGTTGCGATCTTGAATCAACCCTTTTGGTTGTTCCATACATACTATATCTATGTCAATGATGACCTTGTGAGCAGTAGGATCCTACACACAACATCCCTTTATACCACCATCATAACTTGTAGAGATATAAAACAAGCAGGAATTCAGAAACAAATATTTTAAGTCTGGAAATGATTTACTGCTTACCAGTACCTACAATTCTTTCTTGCTCTTATGACCTTGATGTTTCTTCCATAAGCAAGAAGATACATTTGTCACTTCAAATGCCACTTTAGTACTCCCTTCCATTTTATAAAGTTTATCAACCTTTGTTGTCTTCATCACTACTAAACTACCTTTCAACAATGTGAGTGCTCCACCTTGACCTGTATACTCATATCCACAAGAATCCAACACTCCTAATGAAATCAAATTTGATTTAAGCTCAGGTACATATCTAACATTCATTAATTCCCTAACAATAGCATCGAACATCCTGATTCTAATACTACCAATCCCAATAGTTTTACAGGGAATACCATTTCTCATAAACACTACACCCTCATCAACACATTGGTAAGAAATGAACCAATTTCTATGTGAGCACATGTGGTGGGAGGCACCTGAATCTAACTTCCATTCTTCTTGATATTGTAAATTACTAGAAACAGATAAAACTTCATCAGTCATACTTGAATTTGTTAGAACCAAATTTTCTTCCTTCGTAGAGTTTTCCTCAGATTCCTTTCTTTTCCAACAATCTTTCTTGAGATGTCCTATTTTTCCATAGTACCATCTTTTTTCTTTACCCTTTCTGTGTCTTGACTTAGATCGAAATGAACTTCTCTGATTCTTCTCTCTAGTTCGACCTCTGAACATCATCGCCTCTGAAGTTGAGGTTTCTTGACTAGATTTTCTCCTCATCTCCTCAGCCAACAAAGCTCCCACAATAGAGTCATAATCTAAAACATATGTTGAGCTAAAGCTAATAGAGGTGACTAGATTATCCCAACACTTAGGCAATGAACACAATAGTGTAATAGCCTTATCTTCATCTTCAAATCTAACTTCCATACTAGTCAATTGAACTATAAGGGTATTAAAGGTATTTAAATGTTAGATATTATTTTTGGGATTAACTGCATAGTGTAAGTCATTAATCTATGACCCATATCCATGAGTATTAGTCACAACTGACCAATAATTCTCATGATTAATGACTTACACTACGCAGTTAATCCCAAAAATAATATCTAATATCTTTCATTGCAGAAGCCCCTATAAGGTATTTAAATGGTCAACAATTGTTGTACCTTCTTTCATCCTCAAAATGTACAATTGTCTCTTCAAGTAGATCCTTCTCGTCAAGGACTTCGTCATATATAGAATTTCCATCTTGCTCCATAAGCCTGGTGTTGTATCCTCTCCTATGATATTAAACAAAACATCATCCACCAGACATAAACGAATGGTACTAAGAGCTTTTGCATCCAAATATTATCATTCCGCATTCGGCATGGCTGTTGGTTTCTTTGACTTCCCTGTCAGTGCTTTTTTCAACCCTTGGTGCACCAAAAAATCTCGCATCTTGAGATTCCAGAGCTCAAAGTTGCTTTTATCACTATGTTAGCGCTGGAAGTCACTCCTGGATTGCTTGCAGGAGCAGAGCCCAACGCCCATCAGTTTTTATGTCACAGTTTAATAAATGGGTGATCAAATGGGAAGAGACCCGAATAGGTATTGCTTCAAATTAGGAAATGTGTCTGATAAGCGAGGAATAAAGAAGGTTTTGACCCAACTTCAGTTAGTGAGTTGATTTAAAAATGGGCAGGTGGAAGACTTGGGAGAAGAGTGAACAAACTATCTCAGGCAATGGGCCTTTCGGTAGTATGTAGAGGAAAAACTCTGAATACAAGATCCACTCGGTTCAGGGCTTCAAGAAACTGAAGATAAGACTTGACTGGATCCTCCAATTCCAAGTCGTTCAGTGCTGAGAAATTTACAGGGACTGTCTAAAGAAACATAACCATTACAGTGATCCAACATACATCATCCTATAATAGTCAAAGCTCGACTGGATCCTCCAATTCCGAGCTGCTTTAACACAGTATAAACAAAGGTACGAAAGAAACTGACATTCATCGGGCAAGAAATCTCTAGAGTCCAGAAATACCAAAAAGCAGTTCTTCATTAAAGTTTTACAACTGGGAGCTCCGCTCAACCATCGATCCCTTGCCAAAAATAAAGACTGAGTCTATATACTTAGAAAACTCGCCTAGCAGTGGCGTGTCTAGTCATTCAAGGCTTGTCGTCTGCAACTTCTTCTGTCAGGCTGGACTGGCATTCTTTTGTCAGACGCAAGATCAGATAGGTATGGTCTTCATAAGAAAATCCATGGCAGGGGACTTTCGACTGACAGTCCTCCCTCCACGGCCAAATTTTCCATGCTTTTCATTTATGGGTTGAAACGAGGTTTCAACTACCTCTCCCTATTTCCATTAACTATCTGCATTGGGATCGATATGGAACCTGACACCCCTGAATGATCCAAGAGATGCTCACGACCCCTCCAAGTCAATTCGAGGCCACACAGATCCTTCTTTACGACTAACTCGAGCGCTTTGATCTTTCGCGCAGCTCCTTTTCATCACCCCACGCGACCTCGAGATGTGACCTCGTGCTTATCCCACATGAAATTTCGGGATCTCGTGCTGCGCATGTCTGGATCGAATGACTGAAATGACGTCGGCGCCTTCAACATGAAGCTCCCGAAGGGCCCCACTTGTGGCTCAACTACGTGTCGTGTGTCCTTCAGATGGAAGGTCCCGATGGTATTAGATTTTAGGAGAGGGCTGCCTCGATTACCATACTTGCTTGATGTGACCTGGTGCTAGGACCGTGGGCCCGGCTTTGAAGGGTGCTTATCGACACTTCGGGGTTCAGGGCTCTGAAATGCATGGAACAAAAAGCTTCCTGTTCCCCGAAACGTCGATTCCCGATACATCGACAACTTGCCATCTGTCCCAATGAGATCAGACGGTCCAGATTTGTTTTGAACCTCAGGCGCTTTCTCTTGCTAAACCCCGTCGATAAAATCAGACTGCTCGCTCACTGTTTATTGTTGCGGCCTCTGAATAAGGCTCGTCTGACCGGCTTTAAAACCCCACCTCTATGTGTTTTACACCAGAGGCCTAAAATCGGATAGGAAAACGCCCCTATACAAGAATTATCACTAACACACTGAACTTTTCAACTTCAAACTTCAAACTCTGCAGCTTAGCCATTATCACAAAACCGCCTAATGCCCAAATCACAACTTATAATACTTGGCTCTTTAACCAATGGATGAAAATGTGGATCCTTAATAAGTAAGGTTAAATGATAACCACAAAAGGTTTAAATCAATAAAAACATTATATATACCATAAAACCTTTTATATCCACTTCAATGTAACATTCACGTGAGATCCACCTCATGTAAAAGGTACTCCTTTAAATAATATATTTTATCCTTCCATTAATTTGCCAAGATGTTTCTTTATGTGAATTTTTTTTTTGAAACAAAACACATTTTAAATTCTTTTACCATGGGTTGATTGATATACATTCTCTCGAAACTATGGCCTACGCATCTTGGATGCCATCACCCCATGCACAGGTCATGTCTGTCCAGACGAGACACTCCTCTCTCCATGTATAGGGTGCGCCAGTCCTTGGATGCTTCTCCAACTTGAATTTTCGGCGCGTATGAAAATTTAAACTCTTGCTTAAAGGTTCTTGAACTCACACGAATATACTCGGATCACTTGACTCACTTGTTGCAACTGCTTCACCAGCTCTGATTCCAATTATTGTTTTGCAGCGGAAG
Organism: Picea glauca; assembly: GCA_000966675.3. Classification (NCBI taxonomy): domain Eukaryota; kingdom Viridiplantae; phylum Streptophyta; class Pinopsida; order Pinales; family Pinaceae; genus Picea; species Picea glauca. The sequence continues at coordinate 50,914 of JZKD02S1328110.1, forward strand.
AAAATATAGAAAAAGATACAAGCAAATGAACAAACACAGAATTTGACACAACGTTTTTACGTGGTAAAACCCTATACAGGGAAACATCCATGGGACAATAATATTCGGTTAATATTATGCAAGGGAGATAAAACATCAACCAAACCACTCACGCTCATGCATCTCAAGCACTCTCACATCTCACACTCTGCCTTAACATTCTTACATAGATATATAGCATTATTCACTCAGTTACGAGAAACTGATTAGATTTAATGTGCCTCTATCCCTATTCTAAAACTAGTTGATTTGATCCAACTGATTACAGAATAATAGGGGCCATAAAAATGTGCCCAATATCTAAAAACAAGTGTAAATTGGTTGTCATTATCCAACAAGAGTGTTACTTACGTTCTCAACATTAAGATTTTTGTGCAAAGGAAAGGAGAGTGGAATGAATATGCAGAGACACCATGCAAAGTGGAGAGAAGAGGCAACACCACCATTCAGAGACAACAGATAATGAAGAGCCATCGGGTAATGCAAAAATTTTAGCATAGCTGAAAAGAGAGGAGTGATAATAAAAGACAAAATAACTCTAGTGGACTCTATCGGCATTTAACCAAAAAAACTGAGGCCCTCCATGTTCAACATGGGAGACGATGTGGCCACTCAAGAGGATGATTATACATGTAGATCATTACAAAATGGAAGAATTTTCATGGAATGGGAAGATTCCTCATGGCAGCCATGTAGACAACAATAACCGTGAAAGAAGAATAAAATGCTTATGTCGATCTACAGAACTTGTAGGAGATAGTTGCAATTCGGGAGTCTCACTAACAACGTTCAAGGCGTTTCGAGAGGATGATGGAGAGGAAGTTATAATGGATTCTTGGGTCTCTTTGCCTTAATCACAGAAATTGAAGAGAAATGGAATGTATTAAAGGAATCGATGGTGGGTTGCTTAAGGAGATGTTGCTTTCAAGTGAAGGCAAGACACTGATCCAAATGTTTCAAAGAAGGAACTAGGAAATGCACTAGTCCAAACAAAGATGAAAGACAAGGCATTGGTTGAAACGTTGAAAAGCACCAGATAATAAGATGCAATTAGAGACGAAAGACAAGGCAGTTATCTAAATGTTGAAAAAGACCAAATAAGATGCAATTAGTTAAGAGGGAAGCAAGATGGTCGATCGTAGCATCATGTTCCCATTTCAAACGGATGAAAGTCAGAATACCTTGTCCATGGTGGATAGAAACCTAGTCTTGGGTATGTTATGTAAATCTCAATATTTTTTTTGAAAAGATTGAAGAGATGTTTTATTAATATAATAATAATAAGGCCAAGCAAGACACCAAATTGGAGTATGAGACCCTCTCCGCCCAATGATTTGACTGGTAAAGTGTACAGAGATATACATACCCTACCCCCCTCTAGATTTGAACTTGTGACCTCCCAATAGGTTTGAAGTAAATTTTTTTCTACCCTTTATCTATCTAAATAAGATTTATATATAGAATTATAAGAGATGCTAGAGTCTAAACCATGGTGATGTCTCCTCTTCATTATACAAAAAAACAAAAAGTAAAGAATACTTATTATTCAAATGAAGTGGGAACCTGAGGCCCTTGGGGAAGGGTTGGAGCTGCTTGGTTGCTCAATTGTGCTATCATTGTTGACCTTGTGGAAGGGAGTCATTCCAAGACCTCACGAAGGAGAAGATGAAATTCATCCAGTTGGGCTAAATGGTGTTCTGAGCTTCCTTGCACATATGTAACATTTGACCCAAAATAATTTGTAAATGCCAGTAGAGTTCCACTATTCACCAATATTGGATTCACGCCCATGCGAGATTCTTATGTGGGAACTAGGTAATGATACCTTCATCCACCTCCTGAGTCCGTGTCAAGGTTCATTCCATTCAACCTCCTCGAGTTTCTTTGATATGTGAGGAGAAGTTGCATCCTATAAGGTCGTTGCTATCGCATGGGCGTCATGTTGTGGGAAGTTTCTCGTCTTTGTGTCTTGAGGAAGGCTCTGAAGGAGAGCTCCTTCTTCTTATGTATTTGTATCCCTGAGGGTAACCTCTTTCTTTGGGGAGCCATCTTTCTCTCTGCATGTTTTCCAAACCCAAAGTAGATGTATATCCATAATGGATTGACAGTCAGCCTACAACACGATCGAATATGGTTTCCTTCTCTTGCCAGAGCTTTCCAAAATGCACACCTTTGAGAATTCAATCAGTTTGTATGGTCCCTGATATTGTCGATTGTCTCGAAAAAATTTCCACCATTTGTTTTCATGCTTCCTCGACTTGAAATTTCAGAGCATCTTACCATTGATGTGGTTGTACTGCATAAATTATGCATTAAATGATTCATTGATTTACCTTTGTACCTATTTTATTATTCAGCCAAACATGGATGATTGTCACTTTCTCTCGACCTCCTACAGGTGACTTTACAATTAGGTGATGGAGGCTTGGTTATCGAGGAATGGGGTACACATTTATTTATCATTGAATGGTGTAGTGGATGTGCCCAAGGGAGTGCCGACGTATAGGTTATTGATGATGTGAATAATTCAACATGGAAGGGGAGAGTCCAACTGCTCGTCCGCGTGACTAATGTCATGCATGTGTGAGCATGGTAAGGGTGTGTCTAGCTGCTCCCTGCATGGACTATCCTCCCATCACCAAATATTATAATCATCCCTTGTACCCCATATAAGGGTCGACAATCCTCTAAAGAGAGGAAAAAGAAATAAGGTGTGAGTGCATTAGGTTGTTGGGAATCCCAAGGTTGTTCACATCTATCTTGGTCCCCTTGGATTCCTTAATTGGGAATTTTATCCGCTAGTTTGTTTGCAGAGATTATGACATGGGATGAGATGAGGTTCGAGATCTGCTTGAGGAGGTGAGTTATTATTTCAAGGAAAGCAAGACAACATCTTGTTGAAACTTTGTGAATGGGAAAGCCTTTTTGAAGGAGGGATAACATTCATATGATCAGTTGAGAGTCTCCCTCCATAACCAGTTTTGTGAATTTTTCCCTGATTTCTTTATGGAGGCCTTCATCAAGGGATTTGATTTATGTTTCATTGTTTATATCCGTACCCATCTTTCATGCATACATTTTGAGAATGTGGTTTTCTCCATTCATGAATAGCCTATAATTTCCCGCTTCCCCTGGATTGCCTTTTGAGGCTCCATCAAAATTTAATTTGATGAATCCTTGAGGGGGAGGATTCCAATGGGAAGGAAATCTACATGTCATCGACATAATTTTTGAGATATGTGGCGTCTTTCTCAGGTCTAATTTGAGAGCTTCTAGGATGTTGATTTCATGCAGAGTGTTGTACCAGTCTTTCTCCAACCATTATTGGATCAAGATAGATTCCTGAATATCCTTGATTATATGGCTCCAGATTATGTTGGGGTTTAGTTGTTCTGCTTTGAAGGTCCTTTTGTTCCTCTCTTTTCATATTTCCAAGAGCTTGAATCCTGGAATTAATTGCCAAGATCTATTTACGATCATATTTTGAGTGATTCTTGGTGGCTAGGTATCAATAGTGTGTTGAATACTCTTATGATCCCCACTTGAGTGTTTGAATATGATTGCACCTCGATCCCACAAGTCCACCACAAAAGTAAAAGAGTTGAAGATTTTTTTGATGTCTTCAGACGAAGCTTGACATAGAGGGGAATATAGGGGTTTGAGAAGCCTTTGTTGAGAAGATTGTCCCATGTCAGTGTTCTTCCATGTACCAACAACCATAGGAAAGTTGAGACTTTTAGCCATAACTTCTGAAGCCATATTTTTTCTTACCTTCTTTGGATGTTACATATAGAAGAAAACATGGTTGTATGCTTCTCGGATGGTGAATTCTCTGCTTGTTGAGTTTCCCCATCATAAGAGGTCCTTTTGCTTAGTGATTTTGATTTTCCTCGTATCTAGTTCTTTCAAGAAGTGTTGTAGTTTTTGGGGGGCTAGGGAATAATGCCAATGGTTTCTAAGTAGCCATGTTTTCCATTATGGATGAGTTATTTTGATGAGCCAATAGTGAGCTACGAGTGATTAGCATTGGGATAAAATGGTAGTCTCAAGTTCTTTTATGTCTACATTTTCTGAGAATTTCGGTTGCTAATGCCATGCATCATCCCAAAATAGGGTTGTATTTCTATCCTAGATTTCCCAAAAACAATGGTTTTGTACGAGTGCCTTATTTTGGCATGCTATTTTCAGAATATTTGAGCCTAGTGGTGTTTTGTTGATGCAAATGAGTTAACTTTCTAGGATCTTTGGTGCATATTTTTGTTTCCAAAGGAGCTCCCACAGAGCTTTTGGATTGTTTTTTCATTGCCACCATATTTTTTCTCCTAGATATTTTCCTTGGACTTCAATATCACAAAGGACTAGAAAACTTGCTAGTTTAGTGATCCAGGTGGATATTGGTGGCCACCCACCTATTCCATTTGGACCCCCACCATTTCTTCTTTCAGTTTTTAAGTTTTCACACACTTTACTATTTTTAGCAATTTTTTAGGTCCTGAACTTCTGGAGCTGTTTTGAGGCCCTAAACGACGTTTTTTGAGAAAACAGGGAGCAACATGAATCATTGATTGAAGTTGCTCACCAAAAAATTGTAGTCATTATATAGATGTTTCTAACGAGGTATGGAATGCGTCAAATAGAGATCATTTGCCAAAGTTACGTCCCCGGGAAGTTGATGTACCAATTTACCCAAATGGGGCCCATAGTCTTGGTGTTTCATCTCCTAGGGTTAGGTCTTTGGATGTTTAGGGTTTTCCGATGTTTCTCAATAATAACAAGCCTTCAAGCCTCATTGTAACATAGTTCAGAGGCCAGTATCCACCACATGTCTTCTAAGAGATAAGCTACCAGCGCCCTAGCTAGTTTATTTCCATTTTGTCTGTAAGCATATTTCAGTCATTTGTTGTTAATGAAATGAAGTCTTATTTCCACTGCATCTCTGCGTTTATGTGTATTTATGTAATTCATTGTGTTCCTACATAAATCCGAATCGGTGGTATTAGAGCGGTCTTCTCGTTCTCGATCCTTCCTTGCATGTCCCCAACGAGGTCAGGGTATAAGGAGTTAGGGCTCGATCTGGTTGAACCTTTGCAAGATCAACCTTGCAAACCTCGACGACCGCCCATGGGGGAAGAAAATAAATATGAGGGAGTAGGAGATCCTATCAAAATGTTGCTTGAGGAGGCCCTCGAGAAAACAAAGGAATGCGACGATGGACAACTTTTCCCAGATCCTTCAACGGATGCCCACTGTCGATGTATCTACATCCAACAACCACTTTGGAGGCACCACTCCTTTTAAGGTACAAGTAAACTTTGACATTCCCATATTTGAGGGCCAAATAGATGCAGATGTCATAGATAGATGATTGAATCTGTTAGAAGGATATTTCTCAGTTCATGAATTTTTTGACCAAGAAAGGATTATTTTTGTACTCCTCAAAGCTGACCCCCATGTCAAGGACTAGTGGGAAACCTACTCAGAGCAATAGGGCGAGGGGGAACCCTCTCTGTTCTCAGTCGCACCCACTTGGAATTATTTCCGAGACGCCATCAAGGAACAATATTATCCCGTGGGTAGCTATGAGGATAAATACATACAATGGACTACGCTGTGGCAGTAAAGGGACCAAGATGTGCATGAGTTGATGGATCTGTTTCATACCCTACGCACAAAGTTGGGTATCAAAGATTCATAGAAAAATTTGGTGTTAAAGTAACACAGTTGTCTGCATAGATACATTCAGGAGGAAATGGAGTTCCTCGACATCTCCTTGCTTGGTGCGACATATCGATATGCTGCCAAGATTGAGCAGGAGTTCAAATAGAAGAAGAGAGACTTTTGGTCTGTGAATCAGAAGCAAGGGAAAGGTACCCCCAAAACACAGAACAAAGAACCAAGCCAAGGCAGGGTGACCCAGGATAACCCAACAAATCCACAAGCAAAGAACAACACCATGAAGCCAAAAAAGGACATGGGGAAGTGGTGTGAGTTCCATAAGAGATCCACCCACAACACAAGTGAGTGTTGGGCCAAGCAGTCACTAGTAGTTGAGTTGAAGGCTTCTGAATCAGATGCATGCTCTGAATCTGAACCAGACCCCAACAAGGGGAATGAAAGGGGGAAGCATATTATTGATGTGGATCCCAATGCCACTATTGCCACCACGAAGATCCAGAAGGAGGAACCAGAAGACACAGAAGAGGCAGAGCATATCTTCCATTTCAAGATGTGGGTAAAGGGTTCTCCATTGTAGTTCATTGTCGACAGCGGGAGCTAGAAGAACCTCATATCAGTAGAGGTCATGAAGTGGTTGGGCTTGCTGACCACAACACACCCACAACCATACACCATCGAGTGGTTACACCAAGGATGGGACCTTCGCGTCAGCCATCAATGCCACCTTCCCTACAACATCAAGCCCTTCACAGATGAGGTATTATGTGACATTGCTCCTCTTGATGTTTCTGATGTATTATTAGGCTAACCGTAATTGTGGAAGTGACATGTTGTGTATGAGTCCAGGCCTCGTGCTGTTATTACCACTTTGGGAAATAAGCTGTATAGGATACCAGAGATAGCACCACCTACCACCATCTCTTTGGTTATTGCAAAAAAATGCAGTAAGCTCATTTCCAAAACCAGGAAATTTCTTTTCGTGATGATCCGCCCTCAGGGAAAGAATAAGACTATGGCCATGACCTCTAGAAAGGGCCCCTCTTCGTGAAAAAAAAGATGGATAAGGTCATGGAGGAGTATGAGGACATCTTCACCTCCCTCGCAAGGGTGCCTCTACACTGCCAGGTCAAGCAACCCATCGATCTGACCCCAGGTGTGCCACTACCCAATGGACCAATATATTGACGCTCTGTTCTGGAGAATGACGAAATCAAGAGGCAGATTCAGGAGCTGTTGCAAAAAGGCCACAGCCGACTGATTTCATCTCCCTGTGGGAGCCCAATCGTGTTCGTTCAGAAGAAGGATGGGACTTGGAGACTCTTCATTGACTATCGAGCACTGAACAAGATCACTATCTGGAATAGGTACCTGATCCCATGGATTGATGACCTTCTGGACCAACTCAAGGGGGGGAAATATTTTAGCAAGATCGACTTGAAGTCTGGGTATCACCAGGTACCAATTGAACCCTCTGATGTGTGGAAGACCGCCTTCAAATCCAAGGAGGGCCTTTTCGAATGGTTGTTCATTCCTTTCGGGTTGACGAATGCCCCTCAAACCTTCATGAGGCTAATGGACGACATATTTCGGCCATTCACCAACTCATTTGTAGTGGTGTACTTGGATGACATTCTGATCTTCTGTCAGAATTGGGAAGAGCACCTCCACCACATCTGACAGGTCCTCCAAACACTGCGGCAACACAAGTTGTGTGCCAATTTGGAGAAATACACTTTTGGCATGACCCAGGTTCAGTATCTGAGATACATTATTGATGAGCAGGGGGTGCATGTGGATCCAACAAAGATCCAAGTCATTCAGGATTGGCCAGCCCGAACCACCCTAACAGAGCTTCGCGGCTTTTTGGCTCTTGCCAATTTCTACCGCAGGTTCATGTTAGGATTCTCTCATATCACTTGGCCCTTGAGTCAAGTCACCAAGGGAGGAGCAAAAGAAAAATTATTTTGGTTTGAATCTCAACAGAAGGAATTCAGGGAGTTGAAGCATTGCCTATGCTCTGCACCAGTGCTCACATTACTAGACTTGCAACAACCATTTGAGATCGAGATAGATGCCTCTGACTATGCTATTGGGGCAGTCCTTACTCAACATGGGCATCCAATGGCATATCATAGTGAGAGACTTTCCGGCACAGTCCGTAAGTATCCCACTTATGAAAAAGAGATGTATTCCATTGTGCAGGCTTGCCGACAATGGAAGCATTACATTTTGGGAAAGGAAAGAGTCATCCACACAGACCACCGAACCCTATAGTTCATACATACACAAGGGAAGTTGCAGAATGATCACCATCATAAGTGGTCCACATACCTGCAACAATTTCATTTGAACATTAAGTATTAGAAAGACAACACCAATAATGTTGCAGACTGCCTCAGCCGACCACATCATGACGCTAACCATTGTGCTCAACTCTTGTGGGCATGGGACTTCTGATTGGCAGCTTCTCTACACAAGTGATCCAAAATTCAGCCACACCTACAATACGCTCTTGGAGGGTAAACACGTTCCCAATTTTCACCTCCAGGATGCCCTGCTATGTCACCTGGGACACCTTTGTGTTCCTTCAAGAAAGCACGACAAGATGATTTGGGAGGTGCACTACAGTCGAGTTGCTGGGCATTTCGGGGTCGAGAAAACCGTGGAAGTAATGCAAAAGTATTTCTATTGGCCGAACCTTCAATAGGATGTCAAGAAGTACATCAAGTCCTACAGTGCTTGCACCATTGCCAAACCGACCATCAAGAAGCAAGGCCTCTATACTCTGCTTCCTACCCCTATTCAACCTTGGGAATCCATCTCTATGGATCACATGTCGGGCCTTCCTTCTACTAAGCATGGCAATGACTGTGTTTTTGTGGTCATTGACAGATTCTCAAAGATGTCCATTATGATGGCCTGCAAGAAGAATATCACAGTAGAAGCCATTGCTAAACTCTTCTTTGAATGAGTGTGGGTACACTTTGGGATCCCACAGTCTATCATCTCAGATCAGGACAAAAGGTTCCTCAGTAAATTTTGGTCTATCCTCTAGTCGATGCTAGACACCAAGCTCACCAAGTCCACAACTTTCCATCCGCAAACTGATGGTCAGACAGAGGTTGTCAATTGGATGATCATACACATTCTGCGCATGTACAACTCCAAGAATCCACGCACATGGGATGAGAGCCTACCCTATGTACAACACAGATACAACTGGTCTCTCCATAGCTCAACCAGCCACAGCCCCTTTCAGGTGGGCTTGGGATTCTAGCCACTATGTACCATTGACGTAGCCATGCCATTTGTGGCTACTCATGAAGATTCAACTCATGTCTAGTCTGAGGCTGACAAGGAAAACAACTTCATTGAGCGCATTCAACACATCTGCCAACAAGTTCGTGACATCTTGGATAAATCCAATGCTAATTACAAGCAACGACATGATCAACATCAGGTGCCACACAACTTCCAGGTGGGCGATAAAGTGTGGCTACATTTGGAAAAGGAGCACCTCGCTGGACCCCACCGTAAGCTTCACCCGCTTCAATATGGGTCGTACACCATCACTAAGGCTGTAGCAGACAATGCCTTTGAGCTCAACATTCCACCATTCCTTGGCCTGCACCCAGTGTTCAATGTGGACCGCCTTCGGCCCTACTTTCCACCTCTACTAGACACATCTGACATGGTAGAACAACTCACACCAACAGAGTTAAATACAGACTGCATGGAACAATCCACAACTGATCAGATCATGGATACACAGATCAAGCACACCCGACAACAAAGGATACCACTATATCGAGTTGTCAAAGCAGGCCAACTCCTTCACCAAGGCAAGTGGCTCACAACGGACCAAGTTTAGCAGAAGTTTCCTCATCTCATGGAGGAACTCAATGCAATGGGGACCATTGCTTCCTAAGGGGGTAAGAATGATCTAGGGGGATACTGGTGGCCACCCACCTATTCCATTTGGGCCCCCACCATTACTTCTTTCATTTTTTCAGTTTTCGCACAATTTACTATTTTTAACAGTTTTGCGGGTCTTGAACTTCCGAAGTTGTTTTGAGCCCCTAAACAACGTTTTTTGAGAAAACGAGGAGAAACGTGGATTGTAAATCAATGTTTCTCACCCAAAAGTTGTATTCCTCAGATAGATATTTCTAACGAGGTATGGAACGCATCAAACGAAGATCGTATGCCAAAGTTACGTCCCTGGGAAGTTGATGTACTAATTTACCCAAACGGGGCCCACAATCTTGGTGTTTCATCTCCTAGGGTTAGGTCTTTGGATGTTTAGGGTTTTCCTTGTTTCTAAATAATAACAGGCATTCGAGCCTTATTGTAAAATAGTTCAGAGGCCAGTATCTGCCACATCTCTTCTCAGAGATAAGTTACCAACGCCCTAGCTAATTTATTTCCATTATGTCTATAAGCATATTTCAGTCATTTGTTGTTAAAGAAATGAAGTCTTATTTCCGTTGCATCTCTACGTTTATGTGTATTTCTATATTTCATTGTGTTCCTGCATAAATCTGGATCATTTAGGGAGACAAACCATTTCCCATTAGAGGAGAGCCCATTTATGTCATTCTTTGTTGCCTCCCTAGAGGAAGGTATGTTGCAGATTTATGGCCACTTTCATGATGTACTTGGGTGTTGCAAGGGAAAATAAAAAGGTACGTAGGCATTTCTTGAAGGAAGTATTTGACTAGGACTAATATCTTGGCCAGGTTAAGCGAGCGGAAGGACTAGCACTGTAACATCTCCACTATAATTCCTAGTTTTATTCATGCTTAATGTAGATCTAATATGTGGCTAGGGACAAACAATGTAATATGTGAATTGTATTTCTTAATGTTAATAATAAAATATAATGTCATTTGCTAAGGGGACATAGACAAAGATGGGGGATGGATTAATCCACAAGAGAAGGGAGGGTCTAGGAGAATTTCTAAGACGGGTCCAAGGGGGAATTATCCATGTCTAATTATTCACCCACATTCCTGAATTTTATTATGACCATGTATTAAACTCTAGTTTCTAATTGAGTGTTCTCAAATCCAATCATAGAATGCATGTAAGAGGATGGGTGTGAAAAGTCACATCCCATAGTTATTGGAAGCATGGGAGTTGAGTACAATCAGCTTGGGAAAGTGTGTGAGTTAAACAAGCAAGCCAAAGGAGAGGAAATTTGTATGAGTAGCTAAGTTGTTTTCAGATAGTCAATTTTTTTCATGAGCAACAAGTAGAGAGTAAGAAAGAGACCTTGGAGCTGGAACATCCATGGAGGGTGAATTCTAGACAATGATGGAATGTTTTTGGATAATTTTGGAGATGAAGATTGAAGAGCCAACTTGTCAATATTGAAGAGTGAACTTTTGTGTGAGTTTCACTGTAACAACAAGTGTTTGTTGTTGTTTGTGGGTAGTTTTCTTGGAAGCAAGTTCCCTTAAGTTCTCAGCTGAGATATTCATGGTTACATGTGCTAGAGAGACCCTGATAAGCATATGGGATGCCCGAGGGACTGAGATCAATGAAGGGGTACATTATTTGGGTTGGGCGGGTCAAGAGGAAGAGAGTTGGTAGAAATTCAGGATAGTTGTAGGAGAATATTAGTGGGTTGTGATATTTTTGAGTTGTGAGTGGACAGTGAGAGACCACTCTCTTTTGTGGATTACTAGCCTCACCTCAGGGGTGAATTTCTGTACATATTTGGAGCAACAAGTCTATGGTTGGGTGGAACGTATGTCCCAAGAAGTTGGTTGCACAACTGTTATAAAAGATAAGTGTTTTATCTTGCTTCTCTTGTGTTATGGGTTTATTTGTTGTGCATAAACTCTGTGTATTTGGAAATGATTTATATGTTGTTGTAATTATGTTTATTAGCTTCATTTCATGTATTTGTTAAATGGTTACATAGATGGATGTAATTAATTGTAAGAGACACTCGTGAAATCTAGTTTTAATTTGTAGCTGAAATCTACAAGAAATTTAATTAGCTATAAACATTTTAATTTTAAGAGTATTTTGCACCATAATGTTCCTCGATTGGGCTGGGGGATGTTACATTATGGTATCAGAGCATCTAGTTCAAACATAAGGCTTGTATGGGTTCGAACCAATGCGGGTTTGACAAATTTGTTGTTAAAGATTTTCTCTATGAAAAATTTGGGGAAAAACAGAGAAAAATAGTGTGAAATCCCCAATTCATGAGAAAAATATGAGTTTAAATGACTTAGGACTATCTAAGAGAGGTTCAATGGAGTAGATATACATATTTTCATACTTAAATTCGACTTGGAAGGTCAAAATTTGAATTTGAATGGTCGTTGTATTGTTTTGCATAGTTTAGTGAATCGATGACCGAGATTGTGTTTGATCATGATATTAACAACCAATATTCAATTTAATAAAATTAAAATTTCATAAGGTTGAAACTGTTTGAAAGGTTCAATAAATCAACGATCGAGATTCATTTTAGTGGTTGGGAAAATGGATCAGATTGATGATCTATATTCATTTCGTCCATTGGGAGGTTGGAGCATAATTATAGCCAAGATCATCTTGAGTGAGAGATCAATGACCGAGATTCACTTTGTTTTTTATCGAAAATTCCAAGTGTTGGAAATTCGCCAAGAGAAATGGCTGAAAACTGATGATCGGGTTGGTTGAATTGAAAAAGCATTTGGGTCAACCAAAAGAAATCTTCGATGGCCAATGGTTGGGTGTTGGTAGAGTAGGAAAAAGTTGGTAGATTGATAGCCTAGATCATTTCTCAATGGGATATCAACAGTCTAAATTTATCGGGGATTTGGTAAAAAAATTTATAAGTGTTGAAGTTGGACAAGGAAAATCGTTGACGACCAATGATCAAGTCTACTGATTTGGTGAAGTATTTTTTTGTCACTAATGAAAATCATTGATGACTGATGGGTCGATGGTTGGGCATCAACCAATTTAGTGAAGTATTTCAATCGAGCAAGAGAAGTTTCCAATGGTTGATGGGATGATGGCTAGGCATTAGACGAATTAACAAAGTGTTTTGATTGTCCAAGAGAAATGGTTGATGGACGATGGAGAAAAGAGGGTTATGACATGTCATGCCACATCATCATCCATGTGTCATGCTACATCAACATCGAAGTTTCATGCCACATCAGCTAAGTTAATACCTTGGGATGAAATTACATGCCACATCAACATCCATGTGTCATACCACGTTAGCAGTTGCCACATCAACAAAAAAGTGGTCCATGGTTGACGGTCAGGTCAATCAATTTAATAAGGTGTTACAAGTGGTTGCCAAGAGAAATGATTGATGACTAATGGGTCGATGGTCAGACATTGACATAATTGGTGAGGAGCTTCATTATCCGATGAAAATCATCGATGGTCGACAATTGATGGTTGGTTCAGTCATTTTAGTGTTGCGTTGTGAATTGGTTGTCAAGGTAATGGACCAATGGCCAACGATTAGGTTGGTAGTTTGGGAAAAATGTTGCATGCATCTAAAGGAAAGTATGGATCATCGATTGTCGATGGATCTCAGATCAAGAAATCACATTACACTCAATTTGGGATCAAAAACTCATATTTAAAGGTCTATTATAAGCATTAAACAATCAATTTTGTATGAAATTTTCCAACCTTTCATATTTTCGGAGGTCGTTAACTTGAAGAGCAATTTTGAGGACCTAAAAAATGTTTTGAGGAGTTCTAATTTTCAATATTGTAAGTATCGTAGGATACATATAAAATATTTGTAGCTTAAGTATAAGAGCCAGAGGAGATCTTTCCAATGAGCTAATATATTTTAAAAACAAATCTCATATGAAAAATTTACAACCAAAATAGCAAGGGTAAAATTCAGTTCCAGATTACTTCCAAAGGGCATAACTCCTACCTCAGACGTCCATTTGGGGAAAAGGAGTAGTCTATGGAAATATTATGATTTATAGAAAAAAACTATGGACCTATATTTAGGATCTGGGTTGTAAAAATGTGTGGGAAGAAAAAGAAAACACCTATAGCATACATGGGGAAATTCAATAAAATACAAAAAATTTATATGAACCATAACTTTAAGCTCAGAGTTCACATTTGAGAAAACAAATAGTCGTTGGAAAGGTATTGAGGAGGATAAGAAACCTATCAACCCATAATTTTGGTTTGGGTATTAAAATTTTTCACAAATTAATAAAGAGATTTGTGTAACAGTAAAAGAGTGGAAATTGCAGCATGTAAATATTCTAATTTTTCACTTAAAACTCATACTGAGGCATGGATATAGCCGTTAGAAAGTTTTTTTAGAGAGGAATGCATATAAGGAATTTGATTTTTATTTGGTGCATTGTGTCCTTCATAAATTGGGATAAAGAATAACCCATGTTCTAATTGGTGAAACGCTTTATGTTATGCATGTTCTAACAATAATTATTATATGCAGATTTATTGTAGAATTAGAGGAACAAGAAAATAAATTTGGTTATTATATAAGGACTTGAGATATCGAAGATGCTTGGGGATATTATATCCATGAGGAAGAGATCATAGGTATTCATGTCATCATGGGTAATGATGAGACAAAGTCAAATGGGATAAGAGATAGGAAGGAGTCTGTATCTATGAGAAGTTTTCATAGAGAAGTGTAGAACTTTAGAGATGATAGTGAAATAATTATGAAATATTAGGAAGAGATACTTCAAATCTTGAATGTGTTACACAAGCAAGTCAAAAAATACTCTGGCACCAAGAAAGCATCCAGTGCTAGATAAGTTACAAAATCAAGTGAATAAATTGAGAAAAAGAATATTAGGACAAGAAGATTGGCGGAAAAGGCCTCAAGCCATTATTATCAACATTGTACTCATCTTAATGATACAAATATATAATACAATAATGAAACCATCTCAATTGTTCTCACATCGACACCTCATCAGGAGATAAGGTAGGATGAGACAATATAGGAATCTAGAAACATACTTAAGATAACAAGTATATCCTAGTATGTAAAATATTAAAGGTGGTATACTTAGACTTAATGATTATATATGAGAAAGAGGATAACATCAAGATCCCATAGGAAAAGGGTCGATCATGGAAATGTTAGGAATTCAAGAAGCATGAGAAGGAACCATCATTCTCTAAGAAAATATACTAGAATAACTCATGCAAGTTCAGGGCTAGGAAGAAACCTAAGTGTATCTCTTTATCGGAGGAAAATAAGAAGGCCTCAGGCATACATCTTGCAAGTTCAGATTAGGAAGATCAAGCCACCAAATTTCAATGGTGAGTACATGAAAGAGGAAGAGGCTAAGGTCTAGATATTGGAAATGAATAAATATTTCAAGCTTCATGATTACCCCTCTAGGGTATAAGTTATAATTGAAACCTACCACTTGCAAGGAAATGAATCCATGAGGTGGGATAAACTTAAGCAAGCCAAGCACCTTGATGAAAAGAGGATTTCAAGGAGGAATTTCAAAGGATATTTTGAAGAGAAATATTTTTTTGAGTATTATTATAAAAAGAATATGAAAGAGTTCATTACACTCAAGTTGGGAACCATGACAATGGAGGAATATGAGAAGAGGTTCCTTGAATTGTTGAAGTATTTTGACTTCATAAAGGATGCGAAGATAAAAATACAAAGGTTTCTAAACATGTTACCCTCCTTCTGTAGTGATAAGATACAATATGATAACCCCAAAACTTTTGAAGAAGCCATAATGAGAGCAAAGCATCTTTATGAGTAGATCAAAGGGAGGCCAACATTCCAAAAGGATTGGAATGACAAGATGAAAGGGAAAAATGATCAGAGGTAGAAATATTTTAAGCCACCCTTCTCCAATAATAATTCCCAAGAAAATCAACAAGGTTAGTAAACCCAAAATCAACATAAGAATGCAGATTCATTTGCTCAAAGGCCAAGGAAAAAAAAATGTACAATGTTGGGGATGTCACCAAAATCACTTATATAGGGATTTCCCTCACAAAGGATAAAGAAAGAGGATTGTCCAAAACATTCAGGAGGTTGAAACATTGAAAGACATCAGACAAAACATGTCAAGTATTTATGGAACCATGGACAACAAGAAAATAGAGTATCAGTCCGCCATGATGTAAGCGGAAGGTAAGATTGATAGTCATCTCATGGAAATTTTAATTGATTATGGATTTAGCCATAGTAACATAAATGTTAAAATTGTTAAATATTTCACTTGCAAAGGTGTAAGCATAAAAAATCTTGGTTAATTCAATTAGCCAGAGGAGCTAAGAGGAAAATCAATGAGCAGGTTAAACATTGTCTAATAGACATGAATGTAATCAATACAAAGGTATATGTAAGCATCATATCATTGGGTTCATATGATTTTCTAATTGGCATGGATTGGTTGGAAAAACACCATGTTTTCCTAGATTCTTACAATAAGACAATCACATGTCTTGATGAAGAAGGGAAGAAAGGAAAGATTTAAGTCATTCCAAGAGATGTAGTTGTTAGAGAGATTTCAGTGATGCATTTAAAAAAGAGTTTTAGGAAGGGATTTTATACTTTTACATCCCATATTCTAACATACCCAACCACCCACAAATTGGGCCATGCCATTTCAAAACACACTCCAAAACCGTTTTCAAAATTTCGATAGAATTTAATTAATAAAGAAGAATTAAATACTCGCACACAATAATCAAGATGCAAGCTAGAGCATAAAAGAATGGACAATATGCCATGCAAAAAAATAACTAGAAGTCATGCATATTATAAAAAAAAAATCCATAGATAATAATTAATGTACAACAGAAATAAATATAAAAGAATAAAAACACATGGCAGAGAGAACTTATATTAAACAAAATCAATAAGCAATTGGATGCAGACCAAGGATGTTCCACCCAACCATATATGTTTTTCCAAGTCTCAAAAATAGGTCACCCCCGATCCAGGGCTATGAATCGACAAGGACAGTTCGAGGGTTTCACTCGACTTCCCAAAACTGACAGCACTCAATATCTCACAGGTTTCTCAACACAAAACAATCCAAAGTACACCATCTCTCTTCTTTCCATCCTTTACCACCCAAAGACAATGAACCCCCTTTACTGCCACAAAGTCCCTCAGGTTGTTGACTTCTTTCTAGGGCTCCAGTGGACCTAGTCAAGAATCTCCATGATGGGACTCTCATAATTCACAGTTGTGAATAAAATTTAGTACACGCCAATGCATCTTAGGCATCCAGGTACAAATTTATGGTTGGAATACAAAAGTAGTTACTGCAACTAACAAACAATTCCTTCTTACTCAACAATTCGCCCCCATGCCCCAACCAAGAACAAGAATGAATGATGAATAATGATAAAATGAGAAACAATGAATGGAAGAGTGAACATAATGAAGAGTGTGAACCCCCAAATAACCCAAAGATGGGTTTATATATTTACTTGGAAAACAAGAACCACATGGCCTTCCCCAAGAAGCTCATGTAACCACCTCTCTCAATTAAAACAATTATGGGTAGATAAAATATAATAAAAAATAATTATCCCCTTAATCCCCCTCTCTTGTGGATTAATATCCCCCTATAACTCTTGTCCTTGTCCACCTAGTAGTTAACGATGCATTTTATTATTAACAATGGTCAAAACATTGCATTTCCTAGGCACTACAACCTCTTTAGGTTGTTTGGGCGCTCTGTCCTTTCATAAAATAAACAAAAAATACATTATTTAATACAGGGTCTCAAAATTGGTGTATTTCATTCCCCTCCCCCTTATTTTGGCATTGTCCTCAATGCATATACAAAACATAAATCAAAATTTTAAAATTCTTCAAAAAGTTGCGGGTACGCTTCCTGCATAGCATTTTCATGCTCCTAAGTAGCCTCTTCAGGACTGTAGCAGGTCCACTGAACTTTTACCAGTTCTATGACTTGATTCCAGAGCATTTTGAATTTTATGTCCAATATGCACACAAGCTAGACCTAAAAGTCTCCCTCTGGCTCCACCTAAATCAAATTCCAATCAATAACATGGTTAAGATCATGTACATACTTTTTAAGTAAAGAGTCATGAAATGAATTATGAAAATTCATGGATGTAGACAATGCAAGCATATATTCAACTGGTCCTATTATGTCCAATATCTCAAATGGACCACATAATTTGGCTACTAGGTTTGTAAAGCGACCCAAATTCTCTAGAGGTCTTGTTCTTATATGCATAACTCTTTTGTCTATCATAGACTACCTTCAAATTCTACTTAATTTTAACCATCTAATATTGCATATCCTTGAGCAATTTTGACCCAAGTAATAATCTGTCAGCTGGGTTGTCCCTACTCACTAGAGTATTTCATTTTCTACCATACAAAGCCTCAAATGGGCTCATTTTTAATGAAGCTTGATACACATTATTATATGAAAATTCCACCAAATGTAAGTAATCTTCCCACTTAGATGGCTTATCCATCAGATACATTCTCATCATGTATTCAATCACTTGGTTGACTTTCTCTATCTACCCATATAATTGTGTACGGTATGTTGTGCTAAAGTTTATATTTGTACCAAATCCTTTAAATAATCCTCTCCAAAATTTTAAAGAAAATTTTGTGTCTCCATCTAAAATAATTTCCTTAGGTATCCCATGCAACATAGAAATTTCCCTCATGTAAATTTCTTCAATATTAGTTGTTGTATGAGTCATTTTTACAAGAACAAAATGAGCAACTTTCGTCAATTTATCAAACACTACCATTATTGAATCATGTTTCCTTCCCATTTTTTCTTTGGAATTGGTAATGGTTGTAGCAACTCCGTTGGGTGTTTATGCTTGACTTTCACTCTCTGACATTCCATACATCTCAAAATGTAATCAACAACATATGTATTCATTCATGGAAAAAATAATTGGCTTCTTATTGCTGCAAATATTTTATGGTAATGGGGATGTCTGACATAGGGAACATTATGTTTTTATTTTAGTACCAAATTCCTAAGTTCTCCAAAACTAGGAACATAAATTCTATTATTATGCATAAGTAATCCATCTTCCTTAATTTGATACTCTTTAATTTTCTATTGTACATTTTCTTGTTTTAAACTTTATTTTACTTATAGGTAATGCTAATATGTAACAAAAACATCTAAAATTCTTCTCTTTAAATATGATTGATGCATACTAATGGTTGTAGCATGCATGAGATGTACTCTTATACTGAGTGCATCAACAACTTTATTTTCTTTCCCTTTGATATGCTTGATGTCAAAGATATATTCAATTAAAAATTCCAACCATCTTGTTTTCCTAGCATTCAAAGTTGGTTAGTTATTCAAAAAGATATTTCAGACCACTATGGTTCGTCCCTAATTCAAATCTCTTTCCCATGAGATGATGGATCCACATATTTAATGCATGAACTATGGCAACAAGCTCCAAATCATGTGTAGAATAATTCCTCTCATGTTATTTAACCTTTCTGGACTCGTAACCAACGAGATGTCCATTTTGGGTGAGGACTCTACCAAGTAATTATTTGCATGCATCTTTACATACCGCAAAATTTTCATTTCGGTCAACAATCTTTAAAATAGGTGCACTAGTAAGTATTTCTTTTAACAAATTAAAATTCTCTTCACACTCTACTTCCCATTCAAACTTAATTCCCTTCTTTTGAAAAGAAATGATGGGATGATAAATATTAGAGAATCCTTCTATAAATATTATGTAGTATCCATCTAATCCCATAAAATATATGATTTTAGAAACATTCCTGGGTGTTGGCCATCCTATAATGGATTCAATCTCTTCTAGATCTACTGAAATACCTTCTTCTCATATAACCTACCCCAAATAATGGATATGTTTTTGGTAAAAATAAAACTTACTAAGCTTGGCATAAATTTGATGTTCCCTCAATACTTGTAACACCAAACTCAAGTGATGTTCATGCTCTTCCTCGAACTTAGAGTAAATAAGTGTGTCATCCAAGAACAGATTGGAAAACTTATCCAGATAATTTCTAAATATGCCTTTCATTCAACACATAAAGATAGATGGTGCATTGGTCAGTCCAAAGGGAACCACTACAAATTCATAATGTCCATGCCTGGTTCTAAAGTTTTTCTTACTAATGTCTTCTTCCTTGATTCTCACATGATGGTATCTTGATCTCAAGTCTATTTTTAAAAATATCTTTTCTCCTCTTAGCTTATCAAAGAGGTCATCAATTCTAGGTATAGGGTATTTGTTCTTTACATTGGATTTATTAATCTTTCTAAATTCAATACACAACCTCAATGTTCCATCCTTATTTTTGACAAAGAGTACTAGTTCTCCCCAAGGTGAAACAATCGGGCGTATGTACTCTTTATTCAAAAATTCTTCCAGCTACATTTGTAATTATTTTAATTCTTTTGTACTCATTATGGAAGTATTTTTTGATACTGGGGAAACTCCTGGAACTAAATCAATAGAGAAATCTATTTCCCTCTCTGGTGGAAATCCTGGTCTTTCTTGGAATACATCTTTAACCTCTTGCAACACTAGAAAATCTTCAAAGCTTGTCCCTTTTGTATTTTCTGTCTCCTCCAAATGAGCTGCATACAATTGACATCCTTTCCTGAAACATATCTTCACCTCTAAGGATGAAATCTACCTTATATAGATGGGTCTTGGAATTCCTTTCACAATGCTATGTTTTCCTTCTTCAGCAAGACATGTAAACGTATTTTTATGAAAATCCAAGATGACATGATGTTTGTCCAACCAATCCATTCCAATTAGGATATCATAAGATCATAATGGGTTGATATTCATATCAACATTAGCACTCACTTCATTTAAATTTATTGGACAACTTATAACAACCTGATTGATCCTTTTTTTTGGCTCCAGTGGCTAGCTTAACCAAACTTGATTTATCTAGATTAATTTTCTCCAAATGTAATCTATCCACTATTTTAGGATCAATGTAACAATGGATTTCTCTTGAATAAATTAAAATAGAAACATGATAATTAATGATCTTACCTTCCACTTCAATCATATTAGATTGGTACTTTTATTTCCAATCTTCTAAGGCTACATATATTCTTCCCATGTCCTCTAACATTGTAGCATGTTTCATGTTGTGCATAGTCTTCGCTTTATCTCCTTTGTGAGGGAAATCCTTTTATAAGTGATTTTATTTGCACCTGCAACATTGGATTGGTCGTGTTAGCACCAATATTTTTTTTAGTGCCTGACCATCATACAACATCTCCAAGGGTCGGTTTCAAAAGGAATATTTATCATTTCTTATCTTCATTTCCATTTGCAATTGTGCGCTACAAACTTAATTGTGCGCTGCAAATTTGACTGTGTGCTGCAAACTTAACTGTGTGCTACAAACTTGATGTTGCACTGTAAACTTAATTTTGCGCCGCAAACTTGACTGTGCGTTGCAAACTTAACCGTGTGTTGCAAACTTGACTGTGCACTACGAACTAAATTTAACAGTTTATAGCAAAATAATACACAACAAAATAGTATTTTCATCATAAGTTTTAAATTCCTATTTGGGTTATTCTAAATTTGTTTTAGGAGATGAATCATAATATCATTGACTTTCTGAACAAAAATTAGCCTGACCCAATTCATCGTTTTGGAGAAAAGTTGAAATCATCACCTATAATAAAGTTTGCAACAAATCCTGAAATTACACTGCAAAATCTAACAGTATGATAAATCCAAGCCATAGGAGGGCTGCCACCTTTCTGAATAGGTTCAAATGGGTTCTCAGATATCAGTTAGACACCAAGGGACACTTATACCTAATATTTAGCTCCACTAAATCTCCATGCAATGAGCTGGCTACAGTTGCATTTATTCTAAAAGATAGTTTCGAGGAATCAAGGAATTCGTTGGACTTTTTGTTGGCCACATATCTCTAAGGCACATAATCCAATGCATGGAGTAGGTTGTGACCTCCTAGAGATATTATTGATGTAATTTTCTATTTAATGAGTGAGACAACTCCAAAAATAGGGGGCTTGAGCTCGAGAGAGTTGGAGGGGCAATTTAGTTGTGTATGTTGATTTGTAAGTCTAATGGGCATATCAAAATGTAACATTTCTTCCATTAGAGATTCATGAGAGTTGTTACTATCAGATTTTGTTTTCTTTGTATTCCATGTTACATTTTCATCTTTCTTGAATGAATTTAAGACATTGAGGATCAATGGTTGTTCATGGGTAGGAGATTCATGAGATGCAAAGGATTTGCACTGTTTGCCTTCTTTCATAATTTTTGTTCAAGTATTATTTTTATTCATTCTTCAAAGAGGATCATTGCTTGATGAATATTTCTACTTAGTGTTATCTATTTCATTCTTTTGTTCATCATTATATATCCCTTTTGTCTAGTAGGAAGCTTGATTTCCTTCGATCTATAGAATTTTATGACTCCATGCCCAAGGGAATGTCTCTGCAGATAGTTTGTTGCTCTCTTTCTTGTTCTTTCTTGCTAATCCACCAACCATAAAATTGATTTAATTATTCAAATCTCGATGGGTATTAAGCTTACACCTACAATAGTCTAGGTCCGACTTCTAGTGCTAACATGTGGTCTTCCTATTTTTTCCAAGGAGTCCTCCTTCTTGGATTCATTCTTAGTAGTCTGTTCTTGTTTATTTGTATTTGGACTGTTTATGTTCAAGGGAGGTTTGAATCCTTTCCTTCTCTTACCATATCTCTCTTTATTCTTATCTTTCAATATTTCTGCATGGATTCTTTGCACTTTCCTTGCTCATACTTGCACTTATCCTTCTTGATGGTCTCTATCAAAGTCTCAGGCTAATTGTATTGAATATACTCTTTATAAAAGGATGGAAGTCCACTAAAAAACCTATGTATCTCCACCTTCTCATCCGTGATAAATCCTACATACTACAACAATCCCAAGAAATTATTTGTATAATCTATCATGGTCATGCTTCCCAACCTTAGTTCAAAAACTATTGCATATTCTTGTCATAGAAGTGATATGAAAGTACTCCTTCTAAAAATATCTCTTGAATTTCTTCCAAGTGATGATAATCTCATTAATGTGCTCAACTTTCTTTAGCTTCTCCCACCATATAAAAACGTTTCCATGCAAATTGTATGTGGAAATATTGGCTTCTAGGTTGGATGAGTAGTTGTGAAACTAAAAGTAACTCTTGATTCCAAGCAACCAAGATTCAACATCATCTTCCATTTCTCTTTCACCATCAAAGGATGGTGACTTAATATTTATCAGATATCCTTGCAAATTGTCTAATTCATGTCTTGTTCTTTGGTGTCTGATAGGATATAATTTTGGACTGGTTATGGACTCTTCATATGCATAAAATTTTCTTGTTGAGTAAGGAGGTGAGTGACGTCTATGAGTTCTGCTAACACTTCTTGAATGACTAGCTCTTCTGTAGTTATCTCTTATTTTAGGATGTGTTCCCTATTCCTTCTTCCTTGATTTAGATCCATTATTTTCTTGCCTATGCAACTGATTTAGGCTTTGCATCACTTAAGTGGTTATTTGTTTTTTTTCTCTCATCAAAATTTCATCGTCTTCTTTATAACTCTACACTTCAATTTTCAAGCTTCTCACAGTCTCTATTGATGTTTCTTGATCCCCTCTACTCCTGTGCCCATTTGATTTTGTCTCTACATTACCAACACTGATATTTTGACATTTGGATTCTTTATCATGACTTAACACATCAACTAGACTGATGTGACATGGCACATGGATGTTGACATGGCATGGCGCATCCTCACCTTCTCTTCCTTCATTGACCATCGACAATGTCTCTTGGAATAATTTTAAATTCACACTAAATTTGTTGATGCCTAATCATCGGTTATCAAAAATCAAAGATTTCCTTTGGACGAATGGAAACTTCACCCAAATTTGTTGATCCCCGATCCATCGACCATTGTTGATTAGAGATTTCCTTTTGATGAATTAAAAATTTTCCCAAATTTATCGATCCCTAATTGATTGACCATCGGTGATCAGAGATGTCTTTTGGTCAAACTTCAACACTTCTTCAAATTTTTCGATCGCCTACCATTGACCATTTGCGATCAGGTATGTGTTGACAGGAAAATTTGATATGTCGTCAACTGAAAGAATAGATCCGGTCCTGGGTTGTCTAAATAAACCAAGTCATTTGGTGTAATCTATTATGATGGGTTTAATGGCTCAGTTAGCCAATTAAAGTCTTAAAACAAAGAAAATAAATAAACTAACTAATGTTGAAACTATAATTTTTAATCTAAATATTTACAAGTTTTTCCAGAAATACAAATATGCGTTTATAAACATAATATTTACAAGTTGCAAATTTTCGGTGAATGCCTTGCAAAATTAATGTTTGGTAATTGTTTTCGAAAGTAGATAAAGATAGCACATTCTTTTTATATATTTTTTTTATAATCTAAGATCTAAAAAATTAAAAAAGATACTAATTAAAACATGACTTGAAACAAGGACAACCTAATGGCCAAAGCCAATTTAAACTTTCTTGTTTCACTGATAGACAAACTACTAACAAAAATTAAATGGGAATAAATCTAACCTGAAATTAGTTTTATAACATGTCTGAGCCTCTGTGCGATCCAAAACTCCAGCTATCCTGCCTACAAGAAAAATCTATGATAGGTTTGTACCGATACCTCCCGAACAAACTCCAGGCTTTTATTGACAGCCATAATATGAGAACAAAATAATAGACATGTATGTACGATGATCTTATGATGATGAATGATTACAGTAACATAAATCTTAATGTAAAACATTCATTTAATCAATAAACTAAACATCATGCATAAATCATGATATTAAAATCGATATAAAGATCACACTGATAATTTGTGAAACAACAAATTATGAACAACATTTAAAACATGAATAAAATGGAACATCATATGTAATTGAGACTAAATCTATACAACACATTAATATTCCAAAATAAGAGGGACAAAACAAAAATGAGACAACATTCACATTAGTCTAAAGCCGAAATGTTGTAATTTGTTCCATTAAGTTCTGAAGATCATTTTTCCATAATTAGTTCCAGGTGAACATGTATCTTACTTACAAAATGAACAATATTTAAAATGAGTTGAGATCACATTTTCCTATCTCATAGGATAGGATAGGATTTCATTAAACCAAAAATATTACAAAAATAGAGGGCTAACAACCACTTATAACAGAGTTTATTATAGTCAAAAATTGATAAACATTTTTGCAAAATAGAAAGAAAAGAAACTACTAATTCACTTAGATGCATAATCAAATTTGTTTCTCCCCAGATAATCAGCAACAAAATTTCATACTTCCTAAAAAGACAAAACAAATTTAATAAATTAGAAAATAATTCACAACCAATTTCTAATTTTTATTTACAAAGAGACTTGGCTATAGAATCGAAGATTTTGTAGCTAGTCTTAGTTTGGCAATAAAATCAAATTCCAAATTGACTTATTTCAAAAGTATATAACATGCATAAAATAAGAGGTTAAACTATTATACCATTTAGAAATTGGCTAAATATGGGTCGAGTAGCTCAGAATTTACTATTGCCTTGAAACTTGTTGCATTTATTATTATTATGTTCCCTAATATTTTAATGCGTTTGGATTTCCTCTCTGCCTGGACTTTGAGGTCGAGATTTTCTTGTCTCAATGATTTGTTCTGATCAGTAAGCATTTTGATTCTGGCCTAAAGAATGGGTATGTCTATGTAATACTGCTCGATCCAATGGAAACAAACATCACACTGTATATGAGGAATGGTAGGTTGATGGAGTGCATGGTCAAACATGGGTGTGTCCACCTTATCTGCTATCTTCTTCTGATCAGGCCTGATACTAGAGAAACCCTCCTTACCCTTGAGGCATGGTGGAAAATTTGTCACAAAGTCGTAGGGTTCAGTGGGAGTAATGACTTTCTTCTTGTAACCTTGCAAATCTGGTTCTTCAAGAACGAGGAACTCTTCGATCTTGGGGTTCAAACATTCATCGATATCGATCAGGATAATCGAGCGCAGAAGGGTGTTGGATCAATTCCTAATATTTCTTGAAATTTGGTGACCTACCCTTTTGTTTTTGAACCCTATATATGTACATTCCTTTGTTATCCCTTCGTGATGTTTTTCAACATCTAGGTTAATACTAACAATCGGGCTAGCTTCAATTTCTAGAACACAAGGATTAATAAACTTCAACTTAGCATTCCCTTGATCATAAAATCATGTAGGTGAAGACTTATTCAATATCTCAACGTCTAGAGGTTTTCTGTTGGTAGAGTCTGACATATCAATTGAAAACTCGGACTGGTTTTTAATCAATGGCTTGTCTAGGCTACGGTTTACTATAAGAACGGTCATGGAAAAAACATTCCTTACCAAAAACTTATCCCAATATTCATCCATAGTTGAAAAGTGATAAATCAAAAGGATATTAATCAATACGTGATGGAAAAGACTTGAAACAACAATATGTCTCTTATATCTTTTGACATTTTGTAGAGACTTATCAACAAATAAAATGGCATGCTTAAGTCAAAACCAATGAAATGCATGAGTAAGAGAATTTGATAGAGGAAGACTAATCCATATCGACCCTCACAGGTCATAAATTGTTTGAGAAACAACAATAGGCTATGCCACCTAGGTTTAACCAGGAAAATGGGAATACCTTTTTCGCAACAGTTGATTTTTCGAGACGTCATGAAAAGGTTCCATAGTACTCCTTCAATTCATGCATTTTTGAACCATTTCTCACCAGTGGATTGAAGCCCTATGGCTTCACTCACAAACCCCTCAGTTAGCTCTAACTGTGTGTCCCCAATTTTTTCTCTGCAACCATTGAAGTTCTGTGTGAGAGCTTGCGCCACCCGAAGGTTATAGCCTTCAAATATTTTCAGGAAGACATCCTAGCATTGGATTTTTAAGTCTTCGATCGCATAGTCGTGAGAGAGTAATGCCTAGCATCCATTCGGCTCCAAGTGGATGAAAGGAGCCATGGAAAATGCGACCATAATTTAACAAGGATTACTCAAAATAGTTTTAGGTTTGAATAGTGGGAGAGATAGGAACAAAATCGAATGGATAATGGGGAAACGACCATCACAAAACCTGTGTGTTATCATATGAAAGGTAGTGGGAGCATACACCGAGGGTTTGATTGTAGATGCTTTGCCATTCTATGTAATGAGAACCAGACATACAGGGTATCGAAACCCTGTGAATGCAATGAATGGCTCGTTAATACGTTGTGCCATCAAGGTTAGGTAAGTACATGAGTACATTAGGTGCACATTGATCGTCATGAATACTAACATGACTATTGAATTTGCAAGGGGTTTATCAAAAATATCAAAAGGCTCTTAATAAATTGAATACAAACCATCGAACCATACAATAACTATATTAAAAATCCAAAATATCGAAAATAGGTCATTCCAACATTGGGTTTGGATTTGATACAAGCATGATGACCTTTATAAGAATGCTTTCTAAAGAAAATATAACACCAATCTAGGTTTTCATGTTTGATTCATGCTTTCAGTCATGAATCAAACATAAAACAAAACTAAAATGCAATAATAAAGAATTAATGAACATATTTCATAATCCAGTAATCATATCAAAATGATAATGTTCACAAGATTGAGGTGAAGGCAGCTACAAAAAATAAAATTTCTTTTTTAAATAGCAAAATTATGTAGGGCTGACAACAATGGCGATGTACTGGGTGAAGCAGTTATCTCTGCATCACCATAAAATTCATGTTAGGATAAATCAGAATGATGAAAAATTAAGGAATAGTCGACAACAATTCAAGCATTCTGATAAAAACTCAAAAACATAGTCCAACATCAGATGTGTTTATGTCAAAATGTAATATGGTATTAGATCTAGATTATGAGAGGAACGATGTTTATGCAACTCGATACTGTTGACATAGCCACTAATGCCAACAAACATCCATAGCCTCGGAAGGGATGTCAATTAACCCACTCTAATACGTCTATCCTGTCCAAAAGTCGTCCATTCATGATGAAGAACATCTTTATTGATGGATTAATTTTAAGGGACATACTTGATAATTTTCTTGAACTCGACATTGTTTCATTGCCAGTAGGCCTATTTAATAACTCGACGAAGTTTCCTTGGTATCATGGATGCATTTACCTGCTTCTAGCAGACCTGTTCAGTGTCTCGACGGGTTTATGAACACTTCCCACACCTTGGAGTGCTTTCACCTCTCTAGAATTAATTTACAAATTTGCAGAAACTTTTATGATATTCAAGAGAGTGGGGTGATACTGAAAATTTTAGATTTTGAAAACAGAAATTGATCTCATATAATTCATCTATTTTTTAAATGATATTTACCATGATCTAAACACTTAGATTCCTGTTACGAAACCATGTCAAGGAAATGAAGGTATAACTGAGTTATTTTCTTAAAAATAGGGACAACGTTAAGAGTTTATTAATGATAATCGTTATCCTCTCGATATTTTGAAAAGAAACCAACAACATTGTTTTGAGTAGGAACTTTCTTCTGCTGATATGAGTTTAGAAATTTACAACATGGTGCTTTGAAAAGTAGTCAGTTATTGCTCTTGGATAAAAATTTTGATTTTCCTTCCACAAATGAAATGGTGACACAGACATAATTATTTAGAAACAAACCACAAACAAGCAAAATGAAAAGAACCAAAATTAAAAACAAAAACAAAATTAAAACAAAAACAAAGATATGTACAAAGAGGTGGATCTGGAACCATAAGGTGAAATACCTTTTGAGAGCTTGGCCATTCATTGGGAAAGTGTCTGGCTGTCCCTCCAAATTGTGCAGGAGGAAAGAGATGGGACCTAATTTTTCAGAACTTATGAATGGCCCCAACTACAGATTCTGGAACTTGGTGTGTTCCCCTTTCCCTTCGTGAGATTTGTCCCACTTGAGAACTAAATCTCCGACATCGAAATTTCTATCAGAAGAAGAATTAGAATCAAACCATATTTTTACAATTTGTTGGTGTTGATCCAATTTCTTCTTAGCTTGCACTCTTACTTCCTCCAGTTTTAACAAGGCATTAATTCGATTTTCAAGGGGATGACATTCCTCCTCTTGAAATTTCTGCGATAATTGCAAAGAAGGAACCATAACATGTGGAGGGAGAATTTCTTCTCTTCCATAGAAGAGAAAGAAAGGGGAATTACCAACAAAGGATTTTGGTGTGACCCTATTTGCCCAAAGTGCATTATACAGTGCATTGTGCCAGTTCTTTTTATTTTCTGAAACTGTCCTTTTGATGATCTTGATTAAATTTTTGTTTGTTGATTCTGCTAGACCGTTTCCTTGAGGGTAGTAGCTAGCAGGATATTTCAATTTAATCCCTTTTTCTAGGGAAAATACATTCATATCAAGGGATGAAAAGTAAGAAGCATTCAAATGCCAAACATTCGGGAATGCCGAACCGAGTGATGATATGAGAGTTGAGGAAATATACTACCTGATTTGTATTTACCACTTTCAAAGGTGCAACTTCGGACAATCTGGTAAAATAATCCGTTGATGTAATGATATATTTGTGCTACTATGAAGAATGAGGGTTAATTGGTCCTATGATGTCAAGACCCCACTGCTGAAAAGGTGAATCTAGAATAACAGGTTGCAAAGGGAATGCTTCCTTTTTCACCCGTCCAACAACCTTTTGGCAGATTATGCATTTATGACACAACGCATGGGAGTCTTTAAATAACGTGGGCCAATAATACCCATATATTAACACTTTGTGATATCCACTGAAGTGACCACCAGCCTCACCTGCATGAAGTTTAGATAGTACTTTATCTACTTCATCCTTTTCCAAACAACGCATAAGAACACCATCAAAATTGTTTTGAAATAATACATCATTTATTAACTGGAAAGATGTATATTTTGGTCTTAGTGCTCTTTTGTTATTAGGATCAAGATAGTGAGGAGAAGATCCATGTGTCAAGTAAAATTTAATGTTCTCATACCAATAATTGGTAGCAACTTGTGCAGAACTGATTTGATTTTCATTGTGTTGATTTATAGTTAAGGTATTAATTTGACTTTCATGTTCTTTAACTGAATCAACCACTAGTTTACACAGGCCTTGACCTCTAACAATCTGAGCATGGGTTATTCCGAGATCATATTCCTGTAAAGATGTCATCAAATTTTCCCTTTTCTCTCCCAGTTCTTTTTGTACCAACAAGTTTCTTACAGCTCGGTAGGGAACAATAACCTTGGTTCTGGATTTCAACATGTACGCCCGAAAGTGTTTCACTGCTTTAAAAATAGCATATGCATGTTGATCTACTACTGGGTAGTTAAGATCTGCTCCTTTGAAAGATGAGCTCATAAAGGAAATGGGCATCTCATTACTTTCAGTGTTTTTCTGTGTTAATAGAACAATGTAAGATCGGTCATAAGAAAAGGTGTAAAGAGTGAAATCTTGGGAAAAATCGGGGCTCGTCAAGGAAGGAGATTCTATTATTTATTTTCTAATAGAATCAAAAGCTTGAATTTCTTTGGGTCCCCAATGGTACTAGACATCCTTTTTAATTAAATTTTGTAATGGTCTTACTGTTTCTGAGAAACTTAGGACAAATCTTCTGACGAAATTAATCTTGCCTAGAAATGACTACATGGATTTTTTGGAAGAGAGAGGTGAGAGTTTAGCAATAGCTTGGGTTCTTTCAGGATCGATAATAATTCCGTCTTTGGACACTATAAACCGAAGTATTTTTCCTTGATTTATCGCAAAGACTGATTTCTCAGGGTTGAGAGATATGACATACTCGCGGCATCGTTCTAGGAAAACCCTAAGGTGAGACAAGTGATCTTTAAGGTTTTTATAAAAAACAATAACATCATCAAGATAGACCACAACTGATTGATTTATGAGACCATGGAAAGAAATGTCCATTTCTCTTTGGAAAGTGGCCCCAACATTTATCAGTCCAAAAGGCATTTTCCTGTAGGCATAAGTGCCCCATGGGGTACAAAAAGTGGTTTTAAGCTGGTCTGAGGGAGACATGAGGACCTGGTTGTATCCCAAAATACCATGTAACATAGATAGTCTTTCGGAACCAAATACCTACTGAAGAATTTGTTCCATTGGAGGAAAGAGATAGTTATCTTTATCAGATGATCGGTTCATGTTACAAAAGTCGACATTGAGCCGAATTTCACCACTTTTCTTCCTTACAAGAACTAGATTAGACTCCCATTGTGTGTGTCTCACCGGGAAAATGATCTTTGCATTTAGTAATTTATTTAGTTATTTCTTGACAGTGGGTTCCAATTTGGGGTGCATCTTTCTTAATTTCTACTGAAAAGGATGAGTTTTTGGTTTCATGGTGACATATTGTTTTATATTAGGATGAAATGTTTTCAAATCATCATATGTCCAAGAAAAAATGCCTTTAAATTATTTAATTTTTTTTATAAAAGAATATCTTTCTTGCTCAGAGTATCATGTTCCCAAATTAATATTTTGTGGATTTTCCTTTGTCCCTAAATTTACCGTCCCATAAATCAAAGAAGAATTTTTCGTTTTACAATTAACTGACCCCCTAAATTTATCATGCAAGTCATAAAACTTCTCTAGTCTTACAACAGATCTAGGGATAGAGTTTATCAGATCAAACGTCGATTCAGGAGATATAGGATTTGATATTACCTTGAAGTTGAAGAGGTTTTCAGGTGAGTGCCTTCATCAATCATTGTGCCTTGGAAAGTGTCTTCCATGTGCAAAATGTTGATGATCTGCCAGTCATCGTCAAACACTCTCCAATTGGTGATGTTTTCTGGGATTGACAACCTGAACAACTATTCAAGCGAAAACACATTAGGAGAAATACCTTCTGCGGGCAATAGTTTAGAAGCGACGTTAGCCAATAAATCAACCTCTGAATTACTTAGTCTAGGAATGGAATTTATGTTAAATGCTAAAAAAATTTGCATTAAACTCCATACCTCAGTTTGGTAAATTTTCAGATGTGGTGACAAGCAATGTATGGAGTTTCTTACCTGCATAACCATGATTTCTGAATCACCGAACACCATTAAATTTCATACGTCCATATCCAAAGCTTTCCTAAGCCCTTGTAAAAGTGCTTCGTATTTGGTGGTGTTATTAGTGCACTCAAACTCTAATCGATAGGAAATGAAAGTCTTATTACCTACGGGATCTATGAGTACACATCCTGCACCAGCTCCTTCTTTGGATTTGGATCCGTCAAAGTACAATGACTAGATTTGAGCTTCGTTAGGAGTGTTTGGCAAAGTTGATGTTTGAGTATAGGTCATAACTTCTGATTACTGCATAGGATCAGTGATGGGGGAAATTTTGGTCATGAAGTTACCAAAGAAGGTATTCATTCCCTGCATTTCAAAGGAATTAGTAGATGAAGTAAAAGGTTCGTTTGCATCATTTAGATCCATCACAATGTGCTTAAGATAGCGTTATTGGTTTATCCTAATTTTATTGGGCTATCCATTTTCCGGTAGCCACAAATGAGACCAATATGTGGCAAAGTAACCACGCAATTGTTTGGACCAGTCCCTTCTTAAAACCAAACCATAGACTTCAGGGATATCAACAAAAATAATGTCAATTATCTGATGGACCTTAGGATTAGAAGATAATCTAACAAGAACATCCTTAAGCTCATCGATTACCTTTACATTTGTTCGATCTAGCAGAATGATTTTGAGATCAAAAGGTTTAACTTCTGCGTTCATTTTTTGACAAAAAGATAACGGCATGACATTTGACAATGCACCGGAATTGACCATACAATTGTGTACATTCCTATTAAAATTTTCAAAAGTTAACAAGAAAGGCGGGACATTTTTCCGAGTGTTAACAACATAATTCTGTTGATTTTTAACTGTTGTCCCTAAAACAATTTTATTTACATTTGCTACAGTTTTTTTTAGCTAAAACCCTTCTATCTAGAGGTTCAGATGTCATTTTAGTCGGGATCTTTTGGGATGTATTTGAACCAATTTATGATGTTTTATTGTTGCTAGGATTGTTGTTTTTACTTTTTTCAACGATACTTTGTAGCATTTTCTGCAAAATAAGGGGAAATTTCAACAACTCAAAAACAAAAATATTAGCCCTCAGTTTTTTTAGATCTTCAATTAAATCATATTCTAAAACAAGGGCTACTAAAATTTGTTTAATTTTATCTTTCTTCAAATGTTTTGGAAGCGCCTTATTACTTGCTTCAGAAGAAAGTTTGTTCTGTGTTTTGCTTCTTGTGTTGTAGAGATGGACAGTTTCAAAATTTGCTTGGAAAATCCTGTCAGAGAAGTGACCGAAGAAATTGGGGGATGTGATCCAGGTGGATATCGGGGGCCACCCACCTTTTCCAAATGGCTCAAAACAGTTTTCTGGCCATTTTGGCAATTTACTATTTTTAGCAGGTTTTCACTTCCGGGGCCATT
>JZKD02S1328110.1:103538-151341 GCA_000966675.3 Picea glauca
AGTCAAAACGAAACATGCATAACAACATCCACAAACTTTGCCATAAACTTCGTTCGCTGAGTGTCACACAGTTAACAGATATGACCAAAATAATGATCGTAACCATCATTGACTCATTATAGTCATATCAATAGATTGATATCATTCAATCAAGTGCAACGATAGGTAAATTGTTTCAATTGTAATCAAATGAAATCATACTCAATGAGTATCGACCCAACGATTTTCGTGATTGATCACCACAGAGTCAACAGACAGGGGCATGATAGAATCAACAGAATCCATAAACTGCGCAATAATCGACACAAATCTTCAATGAGTTAATTATAGAAACAAATCGTAATCCTGGGCATAATCAAATTCAAACAATATATAAATCGAATGGTCAAACAATGTGAATCGAATCAGTTGCAATCTGGTTATGTATTAATAGAATAGTATTTGAATTGGTCAAAAAACATGGAAAATAGTTAACCCATTTGTCAATCATATCGCATAGAATATAACCAATTCAAATCGAGCCGTTGACTGTGTTCAAAATTGGAATACCAGAAACAGCCTATGTTTAGAAAATATTGACAACTTCAATGATCAATAGAGCATCCAATTGAAGCTAAATTAGAACAATCAAATCTATCCGACGATCCATCGAATCAAAGCCAAATCCAATCAAAATTAAACGATAATGAAAATTGATTTATCAAAAAAAAATTATATACAATAGTGCTTGCTCATGTGACAGAGCAGATCCACGACATAAACAGAGTTTATGAGTATGTCATATAAATAGGTGAAAGTCATACCAGTGAGGTTGTTCAAGCTATGCCAACTTTGAACTGACGACTGTTGTAGCCGACTCCACATTCTTGAACAAAATCAAACCTGTTGTTCGTTGTTTCTTATCAGTGGGTGGCATCTTTTCCTTTTGACTGGTGAGATTTGCAACTTGGTCTTCCAGAGCATGAATTATGGACTGCAACATTGGCACGTCGAGGTAATACCTTTCCAACCACGAGCCACACTGATCACGTGGTGGAGCAGCTGGTTCGGTTGAAGAAGGAGGGGGTTTTGAAGAGTCACCTGGGGTTTCATAGGGCATTTTGATGCCTGGGAAATTGGGATCGTTTTGCAAACAAGGTGGCAGGTTCTTCACAAAATCATATGTGGGTTTATCACACAGACCTTCTGAATAGGGATACTCACTTGCCAGGTAACGTTCAATCTCTGAGTCGGAGTCTTCACTTACCATAATAGGGTCGGGGTTGACAGGTGCTTTCGGTTTGTTTCTTGCCATGCGAGAGATTAACCGGCATTTTTCTTACCTTTAGAATTGGCAGTGGGTTTGGCTTTGGGCCTTCTAGCCATGGGTTTAGTAGCTTCGACATCCTGGGTAACAGAATTGGGTAGGTCCACAAGTGAATCGGGTAGGGGTTTAGGCAACAGAGCACAGTAAGGCACATGGGGTATTGATTTGCACTCGCTCACCACAGGCTTGTCAACATGTGGTGGGCTTGAGTCACAAAAATTATTGCGTTTAAGAAAATCATCCCAATAGTCACGTTGTAACCCCAACTTACAAACTATAAGCATTTTAATTGACCCGAAATTAAAAAGACTGCTATCGTACTGGTTCTGTTTGTACCTTTTAGACATTTTAAACAGACTCCTATGCAAGTAGTAAGGCATATTAAGCTCATAGCCCATGAAAACCATCAGTAGTCGAAGGTGGTACAAGAAAAAAAAACCATATCGGCCCTCGCAAGTAATGAACTGCTTGGTTACCATCAACAAGTCATGCCAGCGTTGCTTGAGCATATTTGCAGACAAACCCTTGTCACAAGAACTCACCCTTCGTGACTGGAAGAGTAATGTCCATGGGACATCTTCCACTTTACAATTTTTTGACCACTTCTGTCTGACAGCAGGCAGACCGATAGCCAAACTGAGAAATTGCTCATTAATTTCTAACTGCACATCCCCAACCTTGGCTCGACAACCATCGAAGGTTAATGCAAATTGCCGAGCCACATCAGGGTTAAAGCCATCAAACTTTCGTATGAACAAGAGCCATCCGAATTCCTCAAGGTCATTGTAAGCGCCATCAAACATCAACAATGCCTAGCTGCCATTGGGTTCAGCCCTTACGACCGGAGCCATGGTGCGGGTGCATGGTAGGGTTTGAATTGAACACAAGAATACACAGGGGAAAAAATCGTTAAGGCTAACAACTGCAAGCGCTCAAAGGGGAGTGAATTAATGTATGCGTGCGAAGGTGGTGGGATTATCACCACCATGCAGCATATTAATGGCACAGTATAGTGCTATTCAATCACTCATCATATCGTTTAAACCACACTAATCAGCCAACCCGAAATTTCTAGCGGTGGATAGTCATATCAACGTGCCATTAATCAATGTAAAACCAAAACCATAAACTATATCAATGCGCCAAGTGTATAATCAAAACCAAAGTAAAATCCAAATGTTTCATGAATGCGCCATGTGTATAATCAAACATTGCCATTCAATATGAAATCAACCTCATATGTGACCCATGCACCTTTTGCATAATCAAATTTCATAAAACATTTCAACAAGAGATTTCATAAAATTGATAAGCCAAGAGTTTTAAGATAATAAGGATCATATCATATAAAAACCTTTAATCCACCATGACCCCTATATAATCAAGTATAATTGATCAATCAACATGCTCAATGTCTCATTAATTAAACAAAAATCAAGTTGCGCAATCAGAGTGATAATAGGAAAATGGACATAGTTCGAAAAATAAACCAAAGGTAAGTACCAATCAACAACTCAATGAGAAGCTCATGACAATTCAAATAACGATGGAGGGGTTTTCACGCTTTCAGTCGTGAAAAAATAAATTGAAACTAATTTGCAAATGTCGCAGGAAATGAAAATGTCTTCTGTTTGCAAAATGCGACAGAAATTTGAAGTTCAAGAGACTTAGGTGTAGGCAACTTTTAAGGGCAATTGAAAAAATTGAATTGGCTGCCAACAAAACTAGAGTTTAATACATAGTCATAATAAAATTTAGGAATGTGGGTGAATAATTAGACATGGATAATTCCCCTTTGGACCCGTCTTAGAAATTCTCCTAGACCCTCCCTTCTCTTGTGGATTAATCCATCCCCCATCTTTGTCTATGTACCCTTAGAAAATGACATTATATTTTATTATTAACATTAATAAATACAATTCACATATTACATTGTTTGTCCCTAGCCACATATTATATCTACATTAAGCATGAATTAAACTAGGAATTATAGTGGGGATGTTACAGTGTTGGTCCTTCTGCTCGCTTAACCTGGCCAAGATATTAGTCCTAGTCAAATATTTCCTTTAAGAAATGCCTACTTACCTTTTTCTTTTCTCTTACAACACCCAAGTACATCATCAAAGTGGTCATAAATCTGCAACATACCTTCCTCTAGGGAGGCAACAAAGAATGCCATAAATGGGCTCTCCTCTAATGGGAAATGGTTTGTCTCCCTAAATGATCTAGATTTATGCAGGAACACAATGAAATATAGAAATACACATAAAATCAGAGATGCAGTGGAAATAAGACTTCATTTCATTAACAACAAATGACTAAAATATGCTTACAAACAGAATGGAAATAAACTAGCTAGGGTGTTGGTAACTTATCTCTGAGAAGAGATGTGGTGGATACTGGCCTCTAAACTGTTTTAAAATAAGGATCGAACGCTTTTTATTATTGAGAAATAATGGAAAACCCTAAACATCCAAATACCTAACCCTAGGAGATGAAACGCCAAGACTGTGGGCCCCGTTTGGGTAAATTGGTACATCAACTTCCCGGGGACGTAACTTTGGCATACGATCTTCGTTTGACGCATTCCATACCTCGTTAGAAAGATCTATCTGAGGAATACAACTTTTGGGTGAGAAACATTGATTTATGTTCAATGTTGCTCCCTGTTTTCTCAAAAAATGTCGTTTAGGGCCTCAAAACAGCTTCGGAAGTTCAGGACCCACAAAACTGCTAAAAATAGTAAATTGTGTGGAAACTAAAAAAATGAAAGAAGAAATGGTGGGGGCCCAAATGGAATAGGTGGGTGGCCACCAATATCCACCTAGATCATTCCTCCCCCCTTAGGAAGCAATGGTCCCCATTGCATTGAGTTCCTCCATGAGATGAGGAAACTTCTGCTGAACTTGGTCCCTGGTGAGCCACTTGCCTTGGTGAAGGAGTTGGCCTACTTTGACAACTCGATATAGCGGTATCCTTTGTTGTCGGGTGTGATTGATCTATGTATCCATGATCTGATCAGTTGTGGCTTGTTCCATGCAGTCTGGATTTAACTATGTTGGTGTGAGTTGTTCTGCCATGTCAGATGTGTCTAGTAGTGGTGGAAAGTAGGGTCGAAGACGATCCACATTGAACACTGGGTGCATGCTAAAGAATGGTGGAATGTTGAGCTCAAAGGCATTGTCTGATACAACCTTGGTTATGGTGTACGACCCATATCGAAGTGGGTGAAGCTTGCGGTGGGGTCCAGTGAGGCGCTCCTTTTGCAAATGTAGCCACACTTTATCACCCACCTAGAAGCTGTGTGACACCCGATGTTGATCATGTCGTTGCTTGTACTTAGCATTGGATTTGTCCAAGATGTCATGAACCTATTGGCGGATGTGTTGAATGCACTCAATAAAGTTATTTTCCTTGTCAGCCTCAGACTAGACATGAGTTGAATCTTCATGAGTAGCCACAAATGGCATGGATACATCAATGGGATATAGTGGTTGGAATCCCAAGCCCACCTGAAAGGGGCTCTGGCTAGATGAGCTATGGAGAGCCCAGTTCTATCTCTGTTTTTCATAGGGTGGGCTCTCATCCCATGTGCGTGGATGCTTGGAGTTGTACATGCGCAAAATGTGTACGATCATCCGGTTGATGACCTCTGTATAGCCATCAGTTTGTGGATGGAAAGTTGTGGACTTGGTGAGCTTGGTGTCCAGCATCGACCAGAGGCTGGACCAAAATGTACTGAGGAACCTACTGTCCCAATCTGAGATGATAGATTGTAGGATCCCAAAGTGTACCCACACTCATTCAAAGAAGAGTTTAGCAGTGGCTTCTGCTGTGATATTCTTCTTGTAGGCCATCATAATGGACATCTTTGAGAATCTGTTGACGACCACAAAAACACAGTCATTTCCATGCTTAGTAGAAGGAAGGCCCGACATGTGATCCATAAAGATGGATTCCCAAGGTCGAATAGGGGTAGGAAGCGAAGTATAGAGGCCATGCTTCTTGATGGTTAGTTTGGCAATGGCGCAAGCAGTGCAGGACTTGATGTACTTCCCGACATCCTATCGAAGGTTTGGCCAATAGAAATACTTTTGCAATACTGCCACGATTTTCTCAACCCCGAAATGCCTAGCAACTCGACTGTAGTGCGCCTCCCAAATCATCTTGGCATGCTCGCTTGAAGGAACACAAAGGTGTCCAAGGTGACATAGCAGGGCATCCTGGAGGTGAAAATTGGGAACTTGTTTACCCTCCAAGAGAATATTGTAGGTGTGGCCTAATTTTGGATCACTTGTGTAGAGAAGCGGCTAATCAGAAGTCTCGTGCCCACAAGAGTAGAGCACCTTGGTTAGCGCCACGATGGGTGGTCGGCTGAGGCAATATGCAACATTATTGGTGCTACCTTTCTAGTACTTAATGTTCAAATGAAATTGTTGCAAGTATGTGGACCACTTATGATGGCGATCATTTTGCAACTTCCCTTGTGTTTGTATGAACTGCAGGGGTCGGTGGTCTGTGTGGATGACTGTTTCCTTTCCCAAAATGTAATGCTTCCATTGTCGGCAAGCCTGCATAATGGAATACATCTCTTTTTCATAAGTGGGATACTTTCAGATTGTGTCGGAAAGTGTCTCACTGTGATATGCCACTAGATTCCCATGTTGAGTAAGGACTACCCCAATAGCATAGTTAGAGGCATCTATCTCGATCTCAAATGGTTGTTGCAAGTTTGGTAATGTGAGCACTGGTGCAGAGCATAAGCAATGCTTCAACTCCCCAAACACCTTCTGTTGAGATTTAGACCAAAATAATTTTTCTTTCGCTCCTCCCTTGGTGACTTGACTCAAGGGCCAAGTGATATGAGAGAATCCTAGCACAAACCTGCAGTAGAAATTGGCAAGACCCAAAAAGTTGCGGAGCTCTCTTAGGGTGGTTGGGGCTGGCCAATCCTGAATGACTTGGATCTTTGTTGGATCCACATGCACCCCCTGCTCATCAATAATGTATCCCAGATACTGAACCTAGGTCATGCCAAAAGTGTATTTCTCCAAATTGGCACACAACTTGTGTTGCCGCAGTGTTTAGAGGACCTGTCAGATGTGGTGGAGGTGCTCTTCTCAAGTCTGGCAGAAGGTCAGAATGTCATCCAAGTACACCACTACAAATGAGTTGGTGAATGGCCGCAATATGTCGTCCATTAGCCTCATGAAGGTTCGAGGGGCATTCGTCAACCCGAAAGGTATGACCAACCATTCGAAAAGGCCCTCCTTGGATTTGAAGGCAGTCTTCCACACATCAGAGGGTTCGATTGGTACCTGGTGATACCCAGACTTCAAGTCGATCTGACTAAAATATTTTTCCCCCTTGAGTTGGTCCAGAAGGTCATCAATCCGTGGG
This sequence comes from Picea glauca, assembly GCA_000966675.3. Classification (NCBI taxonomy): domain Eukaryota; kingdom Viridiplantae; phylum Streptophyta; class Pinopsida; order Pinales; family Pinaceae; genus Picea; species Picea glauca. The sequence goes on from JZKD02S1328110.1 coordinate 110,245, forward strand.
ATCGGGTACCTATTCCGGATAGTGATCTTGTTCAGTGCCTGATAGTCAATGAAAAGTCTCCAAGTCCCATCCTTCTTCTGCACCAACACGATCGGGCTCCCACAGGGCGATGAACTCGGCCGAATGTGACCTTTCTGCAACATCTCCTGAATCTGCCTCTTGATTTCGTCATTCTCCATAACAGAGCATCGATAGATTGGTCCATTAGGCAGTGGAGCACCTGGGGTCAGATCGATGGGGTGCTTGACCTAGTACTGTAGAGGCACCCCTATGAGGGAGATGAAGATGTCCTCATACTCCTCCATGACCTTATCCATCTTTTTTTTTTCATGAAGAGGGGCCCTTTCTAGAGGTCATGGCCATAGTCTTCTTCTTTCCCTGAGGGCGAATCATCAGGAAAACAAATTTCCTGGTTTTGGAAATGAGCTTACTGCATTTTTTTGCAATAACCAAAGAGATGGTGGTAGGTGGTGATATCTTTGGTATCCTATACATCTTATTTCCCAAAGTGATAATAACAGTATGAAGCCTAGACTCATACACATCATGTCACTTCCACAAGTACGGTTGGCCTAATAATACATCAGAAACATCAAGAGGAGAAATGTCACATAATACCTCATCCGTGAAGGGCTTGATGTTGTAGGGAAGGCGACATTGATGACTGACGCGGAGGTCCCATCCTTAGTGCAACCACCTGATGGTGTATGGTTGTGGGTGTGTTGTGGTCAGCAAGCCCAGCCGCTTCACGACCTCTACCGATATGAGGTTCTTCTGGCTCCCGCTGTCGACAATGAACTACAACAGAGAACCCTTTACCCACATCTTGGAATGGAAGAGACGCTCTGCTTCTTCTGTGTCTTCTGGTTCCTCCTTCTGGATATTCGTGGTGGAAATGGTGGCATTGGGATCCACATCGATAATATGCTTCCCCCTGTCATTCCCCTTGTTGGGTTCTGGTTCAGATTCGGAGCATGCATCCGATTTAGAAGCCTTCAACTCAACTACTAGTGACTGCTTGGCCCAACACTCACTTGTGTTGTGGGTGGAGCTCTTATGGAACTCACACCACTTCCCTGTGTCCTTTTTTGGCTTTGTGGTGTTGTTCTTTGCTTGTGGCTTTGTCGGGTTATCCTGGGATGCCTTTCCTTGGCTGGGTCCTTTGTTTTGTGTTTTGGGGGTACCTTTCCCTTGCTTCTAATTCACATACCAAAAGTCTCACTTCTTCTATTTGAACTTCTGCACAATCTTGGTAGCATATCGATATGCCACACCAAGCAAGGAGATATCAAGGAACTCCATTTTCTCCTGAATGTATCTATGCAGACAACTAAGGTACTTTAACACCAAATGTTTCTCTGAATCTTTGATACCCAACTTTGTGCGTAGGGTATGAAACAGATTCGTCATCTCATGCACATCTTGGTCCCTTTACTGCCACAGCATAGTCCATTGTATGTATTTGTCCTCATAGCTCCCCATAGGATAATATTGTTCCTTGATGGCATCTCGGAAATAATTCCAAGTGGGTGCGACTGAGAACAGAGAGGGTTCCCCCTCGCCCTATTTCTCAGAGTAGGTTTCCCACCAGTCCTTGACATGGGGGGGCGGCTTTGAGGAGTGCAAAAATAATCCTTTCTTGGTCAGAAAATTCATGAACCGAGAAATATCCTTCTAACAGATTCAACCATCTATCTACGACATCTGCATCTATTTGGCCCTCAAATATGGGAATGTCAAATCTTACTTGTACCTTAAAAGGAGTGGCGCCTCCAAAGTGGTTGTTGGATGTAGATACACCGACAGTGGGCATCCGTTGAAGAATCTAGACAAAGTTTTCCATCATCGCGTTCCTTTGTTTCTCGAGGGCCTCCTCGAGCAACATTTTGATAGGATCTCCTGCTCCCTCATATTTATTTTTTTCCCCATGGCCGGTCGTCGGGGTTTGCGAGGCTGATCTTGCAAAGGTTCAACTAGATCGATCCCTAACTCCTTATACCCCGACCTCGTTAGGGACATGCAAGGAAGGATCAAGAACGAGCAGACCGCTCTGATACCACTGATCCAGATTTATGTAGGAACACAATGAAGTACAAAAATTCACATAAACGCAGAGATGCAGCGAAAATAAGACTTCATTTCATTAACAACAAATGACTGAAATATGCTTACAGACAGAATGGAAATAAACTAGCTAGGGCATTGGTAGCTTATCTCTTAAAAGATATGTGGTGGCTATTGGCCTCTGAACTATGTTACAATGAGGCTTGAAGGTTTTTTATTATTGAGAAATAATGGAAAACCCTAAACATCCAAAGACCTAACCCTAGGAGATGAAACGCCAAGACTATGGGCCCCGTTTGGGTAAATTGGTACATCAACTTCTTGGGGATGTAACTTTGGCAAATGATCTCTGTTTGGCACATTCCATACCCTGTTAGAAATATCTATCTGAGGACTACAACTTTTGGGTGAGAAACATCAATCAACGATCCATGTTGCTCCCTGTTTTCTCAAAAAACGTCGTTTAGGGCCTCAAAACGGCTCGGGAAGTTCAGGACCTGAAAAACTGCTAAAAATAGTAAAGTGTGCGAAAACTTAAAAATTGAAAGAAGAAATGGTGGGGGTCCAAATGGAATAGGTGGGTGGCCACCAATATCCACCTGGATCACTAAACTAGCAGGTTTTCTAAGCCTCTGTGATATTGAAGTCCAAGGAAAATATCTAGGAGAAAAAATATGGTGGCAATGAATAAACAATCTAAAAGCTCTGTGGGAGCTCCTTTGGAAACAAAAATATGCACCAAAGATCCTAGAAAGTTAACTCATTTGCATCAAAAAAACACCACCAGGCTCAAATATTCTGAAAATAGCATGCCAAAATAAGGCACTCATACAAAACCATTGTTTTTTGGAAATCTAGGATAGAAAGACAACCCTATTATGGCATGATGCATGGCATTAGCAACCCAAATTGTCAGAAAAGGTAGACATAAAAGAACTCAGGACTACCATGTTATCCCAATGCTAATCGCTCATAGCTCACTATTGGATCATCAAAATAACTCATCCATAATGGAAAACATGGCTACTTGGAAACCATTGGCATTATTCCCTAGCCCCCAAAAAACTACAACACTTATTGAAAGAACTAGATACGAGGAAAATCAAAATCACTAAGCAAAAGGACCTCTTATGATGGGGAAACTCAACAAACGAAGAATTCACCATCCGAGAAGCATACAACCATGTTTTCTTCTATATGTAACATCTAAAGAAGGTAAGAAAAAATATGGCTTCAGAAGTTATGGTCAAAAGTCTCAACTTTCCTCTAGTTGTTGGCACATGGAAGAACACTGACATGGGACAATATTCTCAACAAAGGCTTCTCAAACCCCTATATTCCCCTTTATGTTAGGCTTAGTCTGAAGACATCAAAAAACTCTTCAACTCTTTTACTTTTGTGGTGGACTTGTGGGATCGAGGTGCAATAATATTCAAACGCTCAAGTGGGGATCATAAGAGTATTCAACACACTATTGATACCTAGCCACCAAGAATCACTCAAAATATGATCGTAAATAGAGCTTGGCAATTAATTCCAGGATTCAAGCTCTTGGAAATATGAAAAGAGAGGAACAAAAGGACCTTCAAAGTGGAACAACTAAACCCCAACATAATCTGGAGCCATATAATCAAGGATATTCAGGAATCCATCTTGATCCAATAATGGTTGGAGCAAGACTGGTACAACACTCTGCATGAAAGCAACATCCTAGAAGCTCTCAAATTAGACCCGAGAAAGATGCCACATATCTCAAAAATTATCTCGATGACATGTAGATTTCCTTCCCATTGGAATCCTCCCCCTCAAGGATTCATCAAATTAAATTTTGATGGAGCCTCAAAAGGCAATCCAGGGGAAGCAAGAAATTCTGGGCTATTCATGGATGAAAAAAACCACATTCTCAAAATGTATGCATGAAAGATGGGTACGGATATAAACAATGCAACATAAATCAAAGCCCTTGATGAAGGCCTCCATATAGAAATCAGGGAGAAATACACAAAACTGGTTATGGAGGTAGACTCTCAACTAATCATATGAATGCTATCCCTCCTTCAAAAAGGATTTCCCATTCACAAATTTTCAACAAGATGTTGTCTTGCTTTCCTTGAAATAATAACTCACCTCCTCAAGCAAATCTCGACCCTCATCTCATCCCATGTCAGAATCTCTACAAACAAAACAACAAATAAAATTCCCAATTAAGGAATCCAAGGGGACCAAGATAGGATTCCCAACAACCTAATGCACTCACAACTTATTTATTTCTCCTCTCTTTAGAGGATTGTCGACCCTTAGATGGGGTGCAAGGGATTATTATAATATTGGGTGATGGGAGAATAGTCCATATAGGGATCAGTTAGACACACCCTTACCATGCTCACACATGCATGACATTAGTCATGCAGACGAGAAGTTGGACTCTCCCCTTCCATGTTGAATTATTCACATCATCAATAACCTATATGTCGGCACTCCCTTGGGCCCATCCACTACACCATTCAATGATAAATAAATGTGTACCCCGTTCCTCGATAACCAAGCCTCCATCACCTAATTGTAAAGGCACCTAGAGGAGGTCGAGAGAAAGTGGCAATCATCCATATTTGGCTGAATAATAAAATAGGTACAGAGGTAAATCAATGAATCATTTAATGCATAATTTATGCAGTACAACCACATCGATGGTAAGATGCTCCGAAATTTCAAGTCGAGGAAGCATGAAAACAAATGGTGGAAAATTTTTTGAGACAATCGACAATACTAGGGACCATACGAACTGATTGAATTCTCAAAGGTGTGCATTTTGGAAAGCTCTGGCAAGAGAAGGAAAACATATTCGATCGTTTTGCAAGCTGACTCTCAATCCATTGTGGATATACATCTGCTTTGGGTTTGGAAAACATGCAGAGAGAAAGATGGCTCCCCAAAGAAAGAGGTTACCCTCAGGGATATAGATACATAAGAAGAAGGAGATCTCCTTTAGAGCCTTCCTCAAGCCACAAAGACGAGAAACTTCCCACGACCTGACGCCCATGTGATAGCAGCGACCTTATAGGATGAAAATTCTCCTCACATATGAGAGAAACTCGAGGAGGTTGAATGGAATGAACCTTGACACCAACTCAGGAGGTGGATGAGGGTATCATTACCTAGTTCCCCACATAAGAATCCCGCATGGGCGTGAATCCAATATTGACGAATAGTGGAACTCTACTGGCATTTACAAATTATTTTGGGTCAAATGTTACATACGTGCGAGGAAGATCAAAACACCATTTAGCTCCAACTGGATGAATTTCATCTTCTCCTTTGTGAGGTCCTGGAATGACTCCCTTCTACAAGTTCAACAATGATAGCACAATTGAGCAACCAAGCAGCTCCAACCCCTCCCCAAGGGCCTCAGGTTCCCACTTCATTTGAATAATAAGTATTCTTTACTTTTTGTTTTTTTGTATAATGAAGAGGAGACATCACCATGTTTTAGCCTCTAGAATATCTTAGAAATCTATATCTAAATCTTATCTAGATAGATAGAGGGTAGAAATTTTTTTACTTCAAACCTATTGGGAGGTCACAAGTTCAAATCTAGAGGGGGGTAGGGTATGTATATCTTTGTACACTTTACCAGTCAAATCATTGGGCAGAGAGGGTCTCATACACCAATTTGGTGTCTGACTTGGCCTTATTATTATTATATTAATAAAACATCTCTTAAATCTTTTCAAAAAAAACATTGAGATTTACATAACATACCCAAGACTAGGTTTCTATCCACCATGGACAAGGTATTATGACTTTCATCCGTTTGAAATGGGAACATGATGCTACGATCGACCATCTTGCTTCCCTCTTAACTAATTGTATCTTATTTGGCGTTTTTCAACATTTAGATAAGTGCCTTGTCTTTCATCTCTAATTGCATCTTATTATTTGGTGCTTTTCAACGTTTCGACCAATGCCTTGCCTTTCATCTTTGTTTGGACTAGTGCATTTCCTAGTTCTTGCTTTGAAACATTTGGATCAGTGTCTTGCCTTCAGTTGAAAACAACATCTCCTTAAGCAACCCACCATCGATTCCTTTAATACATTCCATTTCTCTTCAATTTTCGCGGTTAAGGCAAAGAGACCCAAGAATCTGTTATAAATTCCTCTCCATCATCCTCTCGAAATGCCTCGAACGTTGTTAGTGAGACTCCCGAATTGCAACTATCTCCTACAAGTTCTGTAGATCGACAGAAGCATTTTATTCTTCTTTCACGGTTATTGTTGTCTACATGGCTACCATGAGGAATCTTCCCATTCCATGAAAATTCTTCCATTTTGTAATGATCTACATGTATAATCATCCTCTTGAGTGGCCACATCGTCTCCCATGTTGAACATGGAGGGCCTTAGTTTTTTGGTTAAATGTCGATAGAGTCCACTAGAGTTATTTTGTCTTTTATTATCACTCCTTGCTTTTAAGCTATGCCAAAATGTCTGCATTATCCGATGGCTCTGCATTATCTGTTGTCTCTGAATGGTGGTGTTGCCTCTTCTCTCCACTTTGCATGGTGTCTCTGCATATTCGTTCCACTCTCCTTTCCTTTGCACAAAAATCTTAATGTTGAGAACGTAAGTAACACTCCTGTTGGATAATGCCAACCAATTTACACTTGTTTTTAGATATTGGGCACTTTTTTATGGCCCCTATTATTCTGTAATTAGTTGAATCAAATCAACTAGTTTTAGAATAGGGATAGAGGCACATTAAATGTAATTAGTTTCTCGTAACTGAGTGAATAATGCTATATATCTATGTAAGAATGTTAAGGCAGAGTGTGAGATGTGAGAGTGCTTGAGACGCATGAGCGTGAGTGGTCTGGCTGATGTATTATCTCCCTTGCATAATATTAACCGAATATCATTGTCCCATGGATGTTTCCCTGTATAGGGTTTTACCACGTAAAAACGTTGTGTCAAATTATGTGTTTGTTCATTTGCTTGTATCTTTTTCTATATTTTATTCCACTGCAGAACAATTATTGGAATCAGAGATAGTGAAGCAGTTGCAACAAGTGAGTCAAGCGATCCGAGTATATTCATGTGAGTTCAAGAACCTCTAAGCAAGAGTTTAAATTTTCATAGGCGCCGAAAATTCAGGTCGGAGAAGCGTCCAAGGACTGGCGCACCCTATACATGGAGAGAGGAGTGTCTCGTCTAGACAGACACAACCTATGCATGGGGTGATGGCATCCAAGATGCATAGGCCATAGTTCCGGGAGCGCGTATATCAATCAACCCATGGTAAAAGCTTTTAAAAGGTGTTTTGTTTCAAAAAAAAAATTCACATAAAGAAACACCTTGGCAAATTAATGGGAGGATAAAATATATTATTTAAAGGAGTACCTTTTACGTGAGGTGGATCTCACGTGGATGTTATGTTGAAGTGGATATAAAAGGTTTTATGGTATATATAATGTCTTTATTGATTTAAACCTTTTGTGGTTATCATTTAACCTTACTTATTAAGGATCCACATTTTCATCCATTGGTTAAAGAGCCAAGTATTATAAGTTGTGATTTGGGCATTAGGCGGTTTTGTGATAATGGCTAAGATGCAGAGTTTGAAGTTTGAAGTTGAAAAGTTCAGCGGTAAAAGCAACTTTGAGCTCTGGAATCTCAAGATGTGGGATTTTTTGGTGCACCAAGGGTTGCAAAAAGCACTGACAGGGGAGTCAAAGAAACCAACAGCCATGCCGAATGAGGAATGATAATATTTGGATGCAAAAGCTCTTAGTACCATTCGTTTATGTCTGGTGGATGATGTTTTGTTTAATATCGTAGGAGAGGATACAACACCAGGCTTATGGAGCAAGATGGAAAGTCTATATATGATGAAGTCTTTGACAAGCAGGATCTACTTGAAGAGACAATTGTACATTTTGCGGATGAAAGAAGGTACAACAATGGTTGACCATTTAAATACCTTTAATACCCTTATAGTTTAATTGACTAGTATGGAAGTTAGATTTGAAGATGAAGATAAGGCTATTACACTATTATGTTCATTGCTTGAGTCTTGGGATAATCTAGTCACCTCTATTAGCTTTAGTTCAACATATGTTTTAGATAATGACTCTGTTGTGGGAGCTTTGTTGGTTGAGGAGATGAAGAGAAAATCTAGTCAAGAAACCTCAACTTCAGAGGCGATGTTGTTTAGAGGTCGAACTAGAGAGAAGAATCAGAGAAGTTCGTCTCGATCTAAGTCAAGACACAGAAAGGGTAAAGAAAAATTGTGGTGCTGTCGAAAACTAGGACATCTCAAGAAAGATTGGTGGAAAAGAAAAGAATCTGAGGAAAACTCTACGAAGGAAGCAAATTTTGTTGTAACAAATTCACGTAAGACTGATGAAGTTTTATTCATTTCTAGTAATGTACAATATCAAGAAGAATGGCAATTAGATTCAAGTGCCTCCCACCACATGTGCTCACATAGAAATTGGTTCATTTCTTACCGATGTGTTGATGAGGGTGTAGTGTTTATGGGAAATGGTATTCCCTGTAAAACCATTGGGATTGGTAGTATTAGAATCAAGATGTTCGATGCTATTGTTAGGGAATTAACAAATGTTAAATATGTACCTGAACTTAAATCAAATTTGATTTCATTAGGAGTGTTGGATTCTTGTGGATATAAGTATATAGGTCAAGGTGGAGCACTCACATTGTCGAAAGGTAGTTTAGTAGTGATGAAGACAACAAAGGTTGATAAGCTTTATAAGATGGAAGGGAGTACTAAAGTGGAATCTGAAGTGATAGATGTATTTTCTTGCTTATGGAAGAAACATCAAGGTCATAAGAACAAGAAAGAATTGCAGGTACTGGTAAGCGATAAATCATTTCCATACTTAAAATATTTGTTTTTGAATTCTTGCTTGTTTTATATCTCTGCAAGTTATGATGGTGGTATAAAGGGATGGTGTGTGTAGGATCCTACTGCTCACAAGGTCATCATTGACAGAGATATAGTATGTATGAAACAACCAAAAGGGTTGATTCAAGATCGCAACAGTAAATTTGTTTGCATGCTAGATAATTCATTGTATGGCCTATTGGTACCCAGACAAACATACAAGATGTTTGAATCCTTCATAGTGAGTTAGATTTTTTCAAAGGGTAGGAATGACTATACATTTTATAGTACATTCATAGTCTTGATGTTATTTGTTGATGATATGCTCAATGCAAGCCGAAGCGTGGATAAAATCAATAAGAAAATGACTCAGGTGGACATGACAATTCAAAGGAGGGATCAAGGAGAAGCAAAACAAATTATGGGCATAGAAGTACACAGAGATGGTAATGGTAAGCTGTGGTTGGAGTTCAGTATGAACATTGTAAAACCAGTTTTTATCCCTGTTGCTTTCCATTATAAGTTTTCTTCAAGCATAGGTCTTGTTTATAAAAAAGAAAAGGTTAGGGCTCGTGCAAGTTCAGTAGAAGGTCTATTGTATGTGATGAAATGGTTAAGACCAGATGTTTCACATGCTAATGATGTTGTCAGATACGTGACAGATTCGGGTGTTGCAGTGAAATGGGTGCTTCAACGTTTGAAAAGCAGAAATGTCACCTATAATGGTTACAATGAGATAGTCTATGATAATTGTAATGTATATTTTACAGGTGTCTTGGATTGAAGGAGATCTATCACTAAATATGTCTTAAAACACAGTTGTGGAAGACATGTTGGAGGTGGAGTGACCCCTTAGGAAATCCAAACTCATGCAAGTCACACACGTGAGATCATGAAACCAGTTTTAATCATGAAACCAGTTTTATTAGAGAAGTTGTAGTGTTGCTTGACTTCTCTTGGCTTGCAGCATAGGTGATGAATAAATTGGACAATGATATTTAGGTAAATTGTTGTCGATGTAGAGATCGTTGGATAATGCCAACCAATTTACACTAGTTAGTTTCTTGTAACTGAATGAAGACTACTATATATCTATGTAAACTTGTTAAGGCAGAGTGTGAGATGTGAGTGGTTTGAGTGATGTATTATCTCCCTTACATAATAACCGAATATCATTATCCCGTGGATGTTTCCCGGTATAAGGTTTTACCATGTAAAAAAGCTGTGTCAAATTCTGTGTTTGCTCATTTGCTTGTATCCTTTTCTATATTTGCTTCCGCTGCAGAACAACAACTCCGACCAAAACCTTACCCACTCTGACCATGCCTTTTGTGTTGTGTAGCCGGCGCCGCATAACTCCAAGTTTTTTAGGAGCGCACGGCACAGATGAAACTCTGACTCGTTCAAGCCTCCACGTGACCAAAGCTCTACGCCTTTGCCTTAGTTATTTTCTTGGTTCTTTCATAGCAGCACAATGTACACTGAGGAGGTAACGTCAATAATTTGACACATTCATTCTTAAGCATGGGCGAACCTCCGTTGCTTGCCTTAGTGATTTTCGAAGGTGTTCACGAAATTCTCCAATGTTAACATGGTGTTCCTCACGTTTCAAGTTTTCATGAAGGCTTTAAAGCCATTTAATATTTAAATTTTGTGGGTTGTCTCTGTTAAACTGAACCCCTGTTAAAAGTGAAACTGGAACAAATACCAGACCCATTTCGTATCAATAGTGCTCTATTTGAGGTTGTAATGTGTGATTACAATAAGTCTAACCACTGAAAATGTTTGCTGCCAGTAGCTTTTATGAATCCAATCCTTGTGCATAGATGGCGCCTTTCCTAGGCTAGAATTTGCTGCTACAGAGAAGATTCGGAACCCAAATTCCTCATAACGACTTAAACCAGTAAAACAAACAAAAGTTTCATAGTGAGGAATTACCCCAACAGTCAGTGGCCGTATGCCGTGCTGATTCGGCCCTTCCCATTTCCAGGGTTCTTACATTTGTTGTTAAATTAGATCCTTCAGCACACAAGACAAATGGATGCAAGCAAGGGCCAAGGGAAAAAGCAGTTTGATTACCTTGCTTAAATGCTAACAATCCCTTGAATTCCACGTGTAGCTGTACAGTGCTGAGACTAATATTTCTAAAGGAAGAAGACTTGACTTGCCCCCCTTCACGCGGCAATTCGACCCATGGAGGTGCTCTAGCCAAGATCGTCAACGACAGAATCATTGAATAATGGCGGCTCCGTGCTTTTCCGCAGCCAGAAACCCTAAAGGAATCTTGGAAAAGCTTCTGATGTGAACCCAGGTGATAGTATCATACGACATATCCACTCTAAAAATCCGTTTGATAAGACCAAGGACCTATCAATTAACTGAGGCGGATTTAGAGCGAATAAAGTGGATCACTGAACAGTGGCCACGGGCAAGTTCCTGTTAGAGGTAATAACAATGTTTGTCTTTTGAGTAATTCGAAAAAATTCCTTCTATTTTTAAATATTATATGAAAGATAGAGTTTTTTTAGCAGAAAATTTTTCAATATATTAAAATATATGGTGTTCTAAAAAATAGTAAAATCGTTGATAATTATATCCATCTCCAATCCATTTCAAAACAAATCCTCAAGGTTTTTTTTATAATGTCGAATCTCATCAAAAAGTACCTCCAAAAAAAAATATACTAGATACAGTTACTTTGATGAAAAGAAAGTCTTCCAAGTCCAGCAAAAAACAAAACCTCTAAGATTACGGAAAATCCAGTCACAGATAGAGGTGTAAGAAAAGTGTGGGGCCCTCATGACCATCAAGTCATAATGAATCTTCCCTTCTGACACTTGTAGAGATTTTTTTGATAAAGTATCTGTCTCCCCATTTTCTTCCCTATAGATGTGGTCAAACCTGATAGTGTTGAAAGATTATGTAAGTTCCAGGATCCTGTCTATCCAACCCACAAGTGAAGAGACTTGTAGATTTCCCCTACAATTCAACCATTCTATCACAATTTGTTAGTCTCCAAAGACTTGGAGATTATCAATACCCAGTCGTGTTGCCAAGATTAAAGATGTCCACACACCGAGAAGTTCGGCTCTTGTGTTTGTGACCGGTCCATAGTTGAGAGTCCACCTGTAGCTAGTATTTCCAGAAATCTTTCAAACTCCCCCAGCCCCACTCAAAAGCCCATTTGCTTGGGCTGCACCATCAAACCAACCTATAGAAAACAGAGTAACAACAAGTGTCTTTTTTATTCTAATGCTCTTCCCTTTTCAAAACCCCGGATCAAACGAGTTTTCCACCATCCCTCTAATTTTAATGTCAATCCCCTGAGTGGAGGGAATACAAGATTCAAACATAAAATTATTTCTTTCTAGCCAAATGAACCAACATGCCAGCGAGGGGAGAGTATTAAAAACCTTCTCCTTTTTCAACCAACTATCAAAACAGTTTGTTAGTTTGCTGCCACCCCAAGGAGAACTTAGACTATAAGATGTTTGTAAAATATGCAATAGTTGAAGAGTAAAAGAGAAATTTACAAACAAGTGGAGAATTGTCTCCGAGTCCCTGGAACATAAAGGGAAAATACTCGGTACTTCCCAACCTTTTTTCTGCAAATTTTCCCAAGTTAGAATTTATTCTTCGTCGCAAGCCACGTGAACAGTTTGATTTTAAAATCTAGATCCCATGACCACATAAGCCTCCTCCACCCTGCAATCTGTTGTGGCCAAAATTTCCTTGTTAGTGCATTATAAACATTTTTCACAGAGAGATTACCCGAAAGGTCGCCACCGGACCAAATTAGTAAGTCGTCTCTAAGTTGGAGAAGGATACCTGATTCAATAAGAGCCTTACAATTTGAATTCCATTCAATAGCATTAGACCATGATAGTCCCAATTCTAAGTTGCCTTTCCACTGATCGGTTATAAACCCCATTGAGGTCTAGGCCCTCGCTTGGAAAAGATATTGAATATTTTTATTCTTTAAATCCCCCAAAAGATCCTGTGAGAGTAGAGAGGAATCGTCGATGCCCAAAATATTTTCTTGACCAATTAACACTGAATGCCCATTTCCAGGATCCCAACTTAACCAGTGAGTGATGATACGAAGAGATTTCAGTAGGTTTTTCCAAATCTGTGAAGCCGAAGGCTGTATAACCGTGGTTGATCTGAACCAAGTTGCAACAAAAGTATATGGAAGATATTTATCCTTGATCACCCTATGCCAAATCCCTTCTTTCATCAGAAAATGCCACAAGTAATTTGTAGCCAAGACACGGTTAAAAAGGAAGATATTTCTAAGGTCCCAACCTCCTAAAGGCTTCGACTTTGAGAGCATCTCCCAACTGTAGAGGTGAAAATGGTGTGCAGTTCTACCACCCTACCAAAGGAAGTCGAATATCAATTGAAGAATTTTAGAGAGCACAAAAACTGGGACCACTGCTAAGGCCATCCAATAAACTGGTTGAGATTCTAACATCGCTTTTACAAGAATGCAATGACCCCCGAGAGATAACCAGCAGTTGCACCAATGACTAGTCCTATTTTCAAATCTGGAAATAAGCCATCTCCAATCCTCAAAAGTTGTCTTCTTTGCTTTTATGAAGTAACCCAGGTATCTAAAACCTTCGGACAACTCAAAAAAATTGAAAGTGAAAGCTTCCATAATATTTTCTAGTGCTTCCCCTTGTATACCCGAGTGATGGAAAGTAGATTTGTTTAAGTTTACTTTAATCCCTGAGGCACAACATAATAGATCCAATAGAGATTTAATCACCATCCACTCCTCAAGAGAATCCTTTGTCATGATAAGGATGTCATCGACAAAGATAAGATGAAGAATTTTAACAAACCTAGAGACCTTCACCCCCGTCAAACTTCCCTCTGTTTGACCTTTTTTCAACAATAGGCTAATACTTTCCATGACTAAGATGAACAACAATGGCAAAATCAAGAAACCTTTTCTTAAACCATGTTCGCTCTTAAAAAAAGAGGAAGTCTCACCATTTATCATAACAACAAAAAAAGAGTTGACTACACAACTCATAATCCAATTTGTAGAAGATATGCTAAAGCCTATATGAACAAGAATTAAACGCAAAAAGTCTCAGTTTACACAATCATATGTTTTTTTTAAATCTAATTTTAAAATTAGAGCCTTTAACTTTTTTACTTTTATATTGTGTAGACATTCTTGCGTTTTCCCAATGGCATTGAAAATCTTCCTGCCTTTTAAGAATCCAAGTTTCTTGTTCGACAATGCCCTCCAGAGAATAGGCTTGATTATATTTTCTATCATCGTTTCTATCAGCTTATAACATAAATTATAGAGCCCGATGGGTATGTAGTCTATGAACGTCACTAGTTTATTTTCCTTTGGAATCAACGCCATGAACGTTGAATTAAGGGAGCTTTGAACCTTTCCTATGATCCTAGAGTCCTACAGTAGTTCTAGCAGATCATCACCAAGTAGGTCAAAAAAGTGAGTAAAGAATTCAACCGTCTAGCCATCCGGGCCTGGATTTTTTTCGTTTGCAAAGTGCTTTACACCTTCCCAAATCTCCAGTTTTTTGCAGGGACGATCAATTTGAATAGAGTCCTCCACTGTGACAAAACAAGAGAACAACCTAAAAATATTTACTTGTTCCGCTAGGGAGGTGTAGGCATCAACTTCAAACAAACCTTTAAAATGTCTTTTTGCTACTTTTTTAAGAGCCTCTTGCCCCCTATGGATTTGTCCATCCTCATCTAGTATCTCCCAGATGTGCTTTTTGTTCCTTCTAGTGCTAGCATAATTATAAAAAATCCTAGTGTTCTGATCCCCACTTTTCATCAAGGTTGCTCTACTTCTCTGTCTCCAAAGTTCCTCATCTTGGAGAAGAATAACATTTTGTTCTGCCTCCAAGGATTTTAAGTGACAGTCAGTAACTGAGCCCCTCTCATTCCTCTGCAAAGATGTAAAAAGTACACAGAGCTCCTCCTCCAGTGTTTCTAATCTGAGAAGTTTATCACGCTGAAGAAGACTTGCCCAAGTTTTTATCCGAGACTTTAGCACTTTTAGTTTCCACAAAAATCTATGTTGAAAATCAGTTTCCACCAAGAAGTCAGGATCCAACTAGACCTCTTTTACTATAGCTGAGAAGTCTTCCTCCATCGGCCAAGAAAAAATTAATTTAAAGGATAGGCCAAAGAAAAATGATGAAAAACAAATTGAGCAATCACGGGAGCGTGATCTAAGATGAATGGGAATTCCACCCAGGATACGATCCAACATATTGGTTATGCTATCAACCCCTGTTCTTTTCTTTCTCCACGTTGGAGCCACATCATCCGGAAGCAAATCCACCAAGTGGTAACCCTGGAGTAGTAGTTTAAAAAAACTCGTGAGCTTGTCTAGTTGTGTTGCATCTCCCCAGACCTCATCTGCATCTATGGTGAAATTTAAATCTCCTGCAACAATTAAGTTTTTAGTAGCCAACAAACCACTTACAGCCACCTATTCCCCAAAAAAAATTCTCTTGTTGCAGGGCCCATAGACATTGAGTAAACATAATCGCATGTTATTTTCTAAAGAGATGTCAGATAATAAAATGCCCCCACAACATATAGATGTTTCCAATACGATTTTATTGGGATCCCACATCACCAAAATACCACCCGAGTTTCTAGCAAAGCTAACAGCACATGATAACCAGCCAGGCACAAACTTTAACATAAACAAACGATCTTTCTCCTCATCAACAAGTGTTTATTGTAAAAAAATAATATTGGGTTTTGACTTACGTAGCAATTTGCGCATGGAGGCCACTTTCATGGTCCCCCCCACTCCTCCAAGATTTAAGGTGAGCAGGATCATGGTTTGGCCCTAGCAAGGGATTTCATGCCTCTAAGTGCCCCAGAGTCAGAAAGAGAGTTTGTATGTGGATCAAGTACAGGAGCTGAGCAAGTGGCCTTTTTATGAGAACTTATCATTTTAATGGGGGACGTCTTAAATCTCAGGCCCTTTAACCAGGCATAATTGACCCCTAAACCCCCAACAGAGTTCCCAGACTACCCAACAAGTTCATAAGTGCCTGACAGTTTAATAACATTTCTCCCCTGGTAAGTAGGAAGCGAAAGCATAGTGTTCACCTCTCGAAGGAGAGGGACTAAGGAGTCCAGAGTCTCCCCCAATGAGCACTCCCCTGGTTCTGACTTTCTGTAACTTGACAAGACAAATATTTCCTTCTACCCCTCACAGTTCGCCACCCGAGTTCCCTCGGAAACCACAGCTTCCACATTACTAAATCCCCGGATGTGGGAGAGAAGCTATTAGGAGCTACAAAACTGACTCTAAACTCCTCCTAAGGATAGTTCACCCGAACTGAACTAGAAGTAGCCCTGTCCCTCACAGAGGGCTGAGGAACAACCTCCAAGTAAGAGGTTCCAACCATATTAATCGGATGAGAGGTAAAAGAAGGAATCAAAGGTTCAACCACAGGAGGAGTCATAGAGTCCAAAGTAATTTCTTCCTAGGCTGTGAGAGAACAATAAGAGGGACACAAATCTTTAAGCTTACCTGAGAGAGTAGAGAAGGAAGCTTATATTGGAGAGTCCACTAACCTTGTGAACATGGCATCTCATACAAAGGAGTCTACACATGGCGAGTCACATCTAGACGCCTTCCTGAGCTGGGAATTTTCCTCCTCCTCCTCCACGAAGCTCCGACGGTCACTTCTCAGGTGTCTAGTTTTGCGACAATAAGTATACTGAAATGATAGACCTAGATAATCCAACTTTTGACAGAAAATATGACCACGCCACTAAATATACAAAGTCTCCAGAAGGCCAAAATGTATGTCTACCTCCACCAAAATCTTACCCAATTTTCTATCCAGAGCACGTAGAGACAGGTCATCAACTTTGATGAAATGACCAAGCACATTGCCAATGGAAGTTGGTGCTTTTACATTCCAAAGGTTTAGATGTAACCCTGGTAGAAGAATCCAAAGGTGCCTAAACTA
This sequence comes from Picea glauca, assembly GCA_000966675.3. Lineage (NCBI taxonomy): Eukaryota > Viridiplantae > Streptophyta > Pinopsida > Pinales > Pinaceae > Picea > Picea glauca. The sequence goes on from JZKD02S1328110.1 coordinate 127,207, forward strand.
GAAATAATATTGCACAAGGTCAAAAGAAATTTGGCAATGCTTAAGCATCAAGCTCCCCTCATCAAAGTACTAGAGCTTTTCCAGAATTTTTGAAGTGTCGTATGACAAGAGAAATTTAAAACCAAACCAGCCTCTCGGTAGGTAGAGGACCTTCGGCTCATATCCCAGTATGGGTAGCTAGTGCATCCTCACCCAAATAGTTAGTGACGTAGTACACCTCGAGCGATAAGACATCCTACCGACCAGAGAATTTAGAGCTAAACTTATCACTTTGTCCAAACCAAGGTTGTCCCCAAGAACCATTTTACGCCATGGACTATTTAGAATCCAATATTTTGTTCTAGCTTTCCTTCGAGGTGCATATTTTGCACAGGAGCATAGCCACCACCACAGGATGGTTGAAGACCACAATCATCCTGCTTAACACCTCGAGTAGTTTCCACACTCAAAGGAGGAGACCGAGCAATAATTCCAACACCAACATATGCAAATGGTTTCACACTCATTTCACTTAACCAAGTCGAACCCGGAAAGAGCACAGGGTCTGAGGTTAATAACTCCAGAATTAACGGATTTGTAGAATTTAAGAGTGTTGCAGGCAGGTTAAATAATCCCTCCTTCCTCCAAGATTCCTTGTCATCCACACTCATAAGTGCGCTGACGACAAATTCCATCATGGAAGCTTCAAACAATAAGGGAATTCACCACCTAACCTCCATTGAGGCCTCCTCGAAAAGAGATGCAACAATTTTACCTCTGTGCTCAGTAATGGCTTAATAAACGGTAGTTAGGAAATCAAGGAGTCTTTGACTAAAGGGATAGTCTCATAAATCCCCTTCCAACCCTAGTAACTTCAATAGTGTCATATCGGGTTGCTTGATTAAATATCGAATCCTCCAAAATAGTCCACCGCAAAACCTCCACTATCAGTAGAAAATGAAAGCAAAGTTTTCAAAAAACCTCTCACCATTTTAGACCCCCATAAACTAGCCGTTAACTAAGTGCAACAATCAGACCAAAAACCTCCAGAGGCCATCGCCAACCTCCACTGCCATTTTTGTAGGCTATTAGTTGCAGGTTTTAAAAAAAAACCTCCTGCCTATTGTCACCAATCAAACTCCAACTGTGATCTGTAAGTTGTGGCTTATGAAATATAGAGGTTGTAATAAGTAATTGGAGCTTATGACATTAATAACCTTGAGTGAGAGGAAGAAGCAAAAAATTGGATGTTAGTTCTGCAGCTAGGGTTTCTTGGGTTTGTGCGATCGATTTTCCCATGGCCTCTGGATAGGGGGGAGGTGGCCCCCCTTGTCCCCCACCGCCTATTGATATTGCATCATTTCAATATTTGATTGCCTCATATACCAATAATGCAAAGGAAAACTCCCCATCTTGATTTGTGAAGAAAATTGATGATATTCCCAATGTTCCAGTGCATTCCTCAACCTCTCATTTTCTTGCTCCACTTTTGGATGGATCTTACAAGTCTTTGGCCCTCTCTATGAACAATGGCTCAATGGATGGATCTGAACTGGAAGAAAAAATCCAAGGACAAATGTCTTCAACATTTTGTGGTAAGGTATTTTTTAGTTTTCCTTTTTGAAAACAAAGTTGATAGAGATCTGATCTGGATATGAGAGAAATTTATTTGAATAAGTGGACTCTAGATTTTAGCCCTGAAAATGACATTCCCTCAGCAGGCCCGATGTGGGTTTATTTACCCTTTGTCCCCCTTCACTGCTGGAATGATGAAACAATAAAAAATATAATGAACATGTTGGGAAGGTACATCGATCAAGCCGAACCATGAGAAGGTCTTCACTCGTGTATGCATCTCTATGTAGAATTGGATATGGAAAAAGGGTTACCTAAGGCTATTCAACTAACTTTCGATAACTTGTCTTACATCCATAAATTTGATTATGAGCATATCCCATTTAAATGCAAAGCTTTCCATGAGTATGGGAATTTTCCAAAGAACTATCCAAAGTTAAAGGAAAATCAACTAGAAGAAAGGGATCTAGAACAATGGTAGCAACCAAAATGAAAGAAAGAATCAAGAAAGTAGGTATCACATCAATATGATCAAGGAGGGATCCCCCTATCTTCCTCTCCCAATAAAGGCATAACTATGAAAGGGAGGGATCATGCAGAAGAAAGTAGCAGAAACAAGTACGCAGCTCTAGAAAATATTGAAGCTGAAATGACGGAATCTAAGGAGGAGGATATACCATCAAAAAATCGTACACACCCAAAAGAAGAGGTTGATCCTTTGGAAACTCAGAAAGAAACGAAAATTAGTAAGCATGGGGATCCTACCCCTTGTAAAATTCCTACCCGAATAACCTCTAGTATGCCTATGATTCTGGAGGAAGAAAGTCGGGAGGAATTTAGGGAAGAATCGAAAATAGAATTCTCACATAATTAAAAGTTCGATAAGGTGGGAAGGATATCTAATCAGAATCAACAAGAAAAGGAGACAAATAGAGATAAATAGCTTGGTATTCAAACCACTCTGGAAGAAGTATTCAATAAGAATGGAAAAGGTGGGAAGGCTCCCTCCACAAAAGGGCATAATTCCTCCCAACCCTCTAAAGGGGGGGCTTCCAAGTCCACAAGTAAGTAATGAAATTAGTCTCCTAGAATTGTAGAGGTCTAGGAACAAAAATAAGAAAGAAGAAATGGGGAAGTTAATCCAAGTAGAAAAGCCTCAAATTCTTCTAGTCCAAGAGACTAAAGTGAAAGGGAAAGAATCCCTACTAGAAATGCAACAATTATGGAGGACAAACACATGAGCAACAATTAGTGCAAGAGGAGTTTTAGGGATATGTATACTCTCTGGAATTCATAAATATTCCAATTAGAAAGTAGTCATGAAGAAACATATTGGCTAATGGTCAAGTTGATGCATCTTACTTCAGTTAAGATATTCCCTATCATAAATGTTTATATGCCCAATAATTATTGGGGAAAAGCAGAATGTTAGGAATCTCTTTTGAGCATAAGGGATATTGGGTTTCATTAGAACTGTACATTACTGCTTGTGATTTTAATAAAACCATGCATTTAAGTAAAAAAAGAGGAGGATATATTGTTAGAGATCCCTTTAGGGAAACGATGGAATATCATATATCCACCTTGGATTTGTTTAATGTACAAACAAGTAAGGGTAAACTTTCCTGCAATAATAAAACAGCAGGTCCAAGACACATTGCTTCTAGGTTAGATCGTTTCCTCATTCATAGCCCTCTTGTGTTCCTTATAGATGATATTTCCTCTCTTATTATCCCCTGGGGTGGCTTTGATCGTCGCCCTATGTATCTGTCTTTATCAAAGGAAGAAAATTTGGGGCCTATTCCATTTTGATTCAATCCCCTGTGGATTGAGTATTCTGTTTTTTTCCCATTGGCCTCCTGTGCCCAATTTTAGTTGGTGGTTGGGTCTCCTATTCACATTTGGGAGAAAAATATTAAAAGGGTCAAAGTTTTTATTAAGGACTAGGTCAAGACCTTTGTTACCACCCCACAAGTTGAGGTAGTGGAGTCCTAAATACAGCTACAAGAAATGCAAGACAACATGGATAGAAAGGAAGTAAATGAGAACTCTCTTCGCCATGAATAAGTAGTGTTCTTGAAATATGTAACAACCCTTATGAATGAGGAGACCATATGGAGGTTAAAATCCAGATCGTTGTGGCTACAAGATGGGGACAAAAATACAACTTTTTTTCATAAGAGGGCTAAGGTAAGGCAATGGAGGAACATGATTGAGGAAATAGAGTTACAATCGGGGGATGGCATTTCCTCTTTTGAGGAAATAAAAAAGGTAGCTTCTTCACACTTCGGAAACTGATACACATATGAGGGATAAGGAAGTAGTGATCCGAGTTGACAATTTATCTCACACATTCCCATTCTAATTAAATAAGATGACAATTTGCAATCTAATAAGATAGTGTCTGAAGAAGAGATTTTTGCTACTATTAAACAATTTGATTCAGAAGACTCTAACTCCCAGAAAAATAAAACATATGGAGAAATGTTTGGCATAGTGACATGCTTCCAAAATTCAATATTTTTTGTTGGCAATCAGCAAAAGAAAACTGTTAACACGAAAACATTTGACCAAACGAGGATTTAGGGATCCATTTAGATGTAAATTATGCAAGAAAGCACTAGAATCGACTCAATGTCTCTTTCTGGAGTGTGAATTTTCCAAACATGTTTGGAAATTGGTGTATTTGGAATTAAGTCACAAAATATCATGGCCCTCATCGTGCAAGATTTTTGTTGGAAAATGGGGAGTTGCATATTGAGGAACCTTCTTCAAAAAGTTATCTTTTCAACATGCCTAGAGGCACCCTCAAAGTATGTGTGCTGGAAGATATGGTTGGCTAGGAATAAAGCCATTTTCAAAAATAAATTCCTTCATCCATTCCCTGTTGTTGCCCATGATTTGGGAAAAATGGTAGAGTATCTGAACACTAAAAGGGTTAAAGTGGAAAAAATTCAAAAGTTAGAATCAAAGGAGGAATTATGGATAGCTAAACTAAATATTGAAGTTAGACTTTCCACTAAAATCTCACAAAGATCATTTTGACAGCTCCAAGTGTCTCCCTAGAAATTTGGTAAATGACTCTCATCTCAAACATGATTTACTTTATGTTTTAGTGGGGCATCGAAAGGAAACCCTAGGCCCTAGGGAGGTATTTGTTGGGGGGGTGTTTTGTATGGACTTAGAGGAAATCAAGTCATGGACTTTTGTTGGAACCTAGTTAATACAAAAAGCAGTATTGCAAAAGTTTATTCGGTTTACCAGGGGTGCAATTAGTCCAACAAAATCAGATTAGCTAACTTAATATAGTGAAGGACTCTAAAAATACCATCTGATACATTTCCACAGTATCTGTTCCAAACGATTTTAAGCTAAAGTGTATCATTGAGAGGATTAGGTTGTCCCTGTCCAACATATCTACTCAATTTTTTCACATCCTCGGAGAAAATAATAAGGAAGCTGATAAAATGGTTGACAAAGCTATTGAATCGGTCCTTGGTTACTTGGGAATCCAAAGGCAAGTGATTATTGCAGCCCCTCCCTAATGAAAGGGGCTAGGATAACGCCCTAGGGCCCTTTAGGTCCACGTAATGGTTGAAAGGATAGCTACATGTGGAAATTGCATGCATAAGTTTCCCTCTCATCTTCATAATCACTTTCACATTGGGTTGGGTCACGTCAAGGTTATTTGGCTCATGGAGAAGGATTGGCAATCTTCAATGTTGATAATTCTGGTGGCACAGATATGGAATTTCGTTTGTGGAAGATGTACTAAGACTTGTGGGAAATTAAATATTATAGCATGCCGGGAGCCTAATACCATATCCTGTTTGATAGATTTTCTAACAGATGGAATGGAATAAATGATGTGAAATTATACGCAGATGATGGAAGTATAGGCCACGGAGGAAAATTTTGTTTCTCAGGTACGTGGGATGGCTTATCAGTGTGAGGATTCATGCATCCCTAACTTCAGGTTAGAAATTATGGTTTCTCAAGACGGGTCTACAGTTGTAATCTTCAATTGGGTGGAGAATATCCTGGCTATAAGGCTTGATGGATTTTGTAAGGGGAAAATTACGTCGTCCCGGGGTGATATTCTAGTGTGTAGTCAACACGAGGGTCCTATGTTGTGTCTTAATATGAACTGGACAGAACCTTTGGTCCTTAAGCAAGGAGTATTTTAAGAGTACGTCTTTATCCTCCGACTCTGGCATTCCTCGTGGCCATTGCATGGTATTTTGGGGGGGCAATAAATCCATGGCATTTTGGTAAGTGGAACAAGCTTGTATATGATGTTTTTAGGTTTTAATCATTTCTCAGTCTCGCTAGTAGTTTTTATTCTTCCTTGGGCTGGAGGTATTTGGGGAATTTTTCGAGAGCGACTTGGGGAGAGAATTTGCACTCCTTTTCTTTGGCCAATTGTGGGGAAACTAGGTATTCTTCTGGTACGAGGTAAGTCTAGTGGTGTTTGGTTCAGCGGGATGGAGTTAATCCTCCATTTTGGTCCCTGTTTGAAGCTCTAAGACATGGTGAAAAGAAAGGAAGTTAATCAGGGAAGTTCAACAAGGGTAGAGGAGACTATGGAAGATAATTTCACAACTACTAAAAAATCGTCACTCAAAGTAGATGTGCACGGTTCAAAAATATCCTTTACTCTTGAAACTTTGGATCGACATAGAGCATTAGTTGGACAACTTTGGGACGAGGTGGATTATCTGTGAAGGCATGGGGAATCTTTGCAGAGACAATTAGATAAGAGGGAGATAATTTCAGAAATTTTTTCTTAGGACAAGGACTCAGGAGGATCTTGCAAACATGAATCAAAGAGGTTGAGGATGCTTCTTGATCTGAAACTTGCAGTGATGTCTTCATCTGAAGAAGGAATGAAAAAAGAAGAAGTCTAGAATGTCTACTTTCTAGTATAGATATATATTGGTTTTTTTTTTTTATGTATTATGGGTGTTTATTACTGGATATATTTAGTGCAATATAGTACTAGTATTAGACATATTTGGTCTTGTAGGAGTAGCAAGTACCCGTGGACTTTAGTTAGAGCATTCAAACTAGATTTTTTCTATATCTACCATCCCATTTTTTTATTTTTTATTTTTGGCTCAATTGCCCTAGTTTATATGAAAAACAGAGAGTAAATGAAGCTTGGTAAAAAACAATTTGAAACTTCGTATCTTTTTATTTATATATGAAAGATAGAGGTTATTATAAGTAGGTGGGGATATGAAGGTTTGTGAAACTTTGCATCAACACATTAGATGGAATGTGTAAATTTTTATAGTTAGCTTTTTAAAATTGTATGTATTTTATTATAAATTTTTATTCTTAATAAATTAGATGTGAATGTGTAAAATTTTATTGTTAGCTTTTGAAAATTGTATGTATTTTATTACAAGTTTTTATTCTTAATTTTTTAAATTTATAGGTATTTTATTATAGAAAAAAAGAAACGTAATAAATGTTTGAGAAGTATAATTTTAATTTTTGAAAATTGTAAAGAAAATTATAGGAAAAAATGAAATACTAAATAAAAAAATATATCTTAAATGTTTGGAAGTATAAGTTTAAACTAAAATAAAAAAATTTATTCATTTATGTAAAGAGATTCTATTAATTCTTGAAAACCGTTAGTATCTTTAACTATGAAAAAAAAAATTATTAAATAAATATGAGATAGAAAATAAAATATGATAATAGTTTAGGAATTATGGTGATTTCAACAAATTTATATGAAAATAAATAGAGTTCTGCAAAATTATAAGTAAAGGAAATTTATTAAAAATTAAGTTATTAAATATAGATAAGACACTCTTTGAAGGGAAGGCCCTTTCAACTTGGACTGTTGTATATAGGACATTAGGCGCGCTCAATAACCTCCTCTCAGTTTATAAGTCTCAGGTTTTAAGAATGAGTCTAATTCTTTGATTGAACAAATACACTTTGGCATTTTTTGATGGGGCATCCACTGCAGGGGGATAGGTTGTGGGGCAGGGGGATCCTTGAAAAGTATACATGCTCTGGATGTTAGATGGTTCTTCAATTGCGGTGAAGGAACAAATACCAAATAAAAGTTAGTGGGAGCATGGGCTTCTCTTTCCATTGCAAATCTCTTGGACATTCAACATATTTAGGTTTTGGGGGACTCCAAAGTGGTAGTTGATTGGCTTAATCAAATTTGTAATCTCCAAGCCATCAATATCGAAGGGTGGAAACGCATAATTCGAGATCTGGCGACATCTTTCCAAGGTACCATCTTCCAACACATCTTAAGGGAATATAATGAGGAGGCAGATAATTTATCAAAGCAAGAACTCTCAGTGCCTAGAGGAAGACTAACTTACTACAATTGGGATGGAGAAATGGTGGGCCCTTCTCATCATTTAATAATTTTCTAAACTCTTTCTCTATTTTTCCTTCTCGGCAGTTTGGTTTGTGTGTTTGGGACTAGAGTATAAAAACCTTTTTGGTATTTACTAGTCCTAGCATGGAGCTTCTTTGTACTCGAGTAACTGTTTTCTCGACTCTTAGGACAATTATGATCAACATTTTTGGTTGTGATGTGGGGCCTTGTATCCCTCGAAGAAATAGTCTCATTGTTTCTTTTGACCTCACGATGTAAAAATTATAAGTAAAGGAAATTCATTAACAATTAACTTATTAAATATAGATAAGACACTCTTTTAAGGGAAGACCCCCTCAACTTGGACTATTGTATACAAGACATTAGGCACACTCAATAAACTCCCCTCAGTTTTTAAGTCTTAGGTTTTAAGAATGAGTCCAATCATTCGATTGAACGGATACACTTTGGCATTTTTTGACGGGGCATCCACTGCAGGGGGGACGGGTTGTGGGGTAGAGGGATCCTTGAAAAGTATAGATGCTTCGGATGTTAGATGGTTCTTCAATTGCGGTGAAGGAACAAATACCAAAGCAGAGTTAGTGGGAGCGTGGGCTTCTCTTTCCATTGCAAAGCTCCTGGACATTCAACATATTCAGGTTTTGGGGGACTCCAAAGTGGTAGTTGATTGGCTTAATCAAATTGGTAATCTCCAAGCCATCAATATTGAAGGGTCGAAACGTAGAATTCAGGATCTGGCGACATCTTTCCAAGGTATCATCTTCCAATACATCTTTAGGGAATCTAATGAGGAGGCGGATAATTTATCAAAGAAATCACTCTCAACACCTAGAGGAAGACTAACTTACTACAATTGGGATGGAGAAATGGTGGGCCCTTCTCATCATTTGATAATTTTCTAAACTCTTTCTCTATTTTTCCTTCTCGACAATTTTCTCTGTGTGTTTGGGACTAGAGTATAAAAACCTTTTTGGTATTTACTAGTCCCAGGATGGAGCTTCTTTGTTCTCGAGTAACTATTTTATCGACTCTTACGATAGTTATGATCAACATTTTTGGTTGTGATGTAGGCCTTGTATCCCCAAAAAAGCTAGTCTCGTGGTTTCTTTTGACCTGACAATGTAAAAATTATATACTAATATAATTTATGCTAATTTTCTTCAGGAAAAAAAGTTATTAAATATAGATATATTTTTCATAGTTATTTGAGGTTAAAAATTTGTAACTAATATATGATTAAGGTGCAAAGATCCATAATTTGGAATGATGGAGAGATTAAAAATAAAAAGTTATCTCAAATAATTTTAAAACAAAGTTTTAGAAATTTAATACAATCAAACATATTTAGATAATAATATATATATATTAGATAATAATATATATATATATATAGAAATTGGAAAAAAAAGTTTAAAAACCTTTGCATAAGTATAATTACTTTTGACATCATTATGGTTAGTTGAGTTGTGCATTTAAATTACATGGCAATTACATTACATTTTTGGGACAAACATACACATGCAAATAAAGGAGAAAGATAAATCTCATTCTAACATGTCATTGGGATTTAACCAATGAGAGTATAGAGATTTAAGCAATCAGCGTATAGTTTAGTTTATTGTTATAGCGAGCATGGTAACGTCAACATCATAATACAATTTACATCAACGTACAACATTGCTGTTATAATTTGATTTAGATATGAAACTCATATAATTTACGTGCTTACTCTATATAAATCCACATAAAACCAATTTTTTTTCCAATTACTTAAAAGGAAACTAATATAAGAAAGCTCATCTAATAAATAAAAGTAAAAACTTACAGTTCAAACAATTCAATAGATGATGTAAGTATAAAAAACCTTAACATTTTCTTTAAAACTGGATTTTAATTTTAATAACAGTTTCTTTATAATATATATAACATTTTAATTGTACCATATATATCAAACTTACCTAAATACTGAGTATTTTACTCCTACATTTTTATTAACCAATTAAATTCATAATGTTTGACTACATATATTATATCCTTTTATTAACAAATTACCATTCTCCATGTTTGCCTACACATTTCAATTATATTAGAAAATATTTAAATATATTATATTGTTTCATGTATATGCAATGTGTTTATCAACATTTTCCCGTGACTCCAGTTAAATTAAAAATTACAATTCTCAATGTTCTTGTATTGTGTCTACTTAACGGTGTATTTATCCTTTACTTGTAGTTAAAAGTTGTTGTATTTTTCTTACAATATCAAAGCTCGAGGGGTTCCCGTGGAAACATTTGTTTTGGAGAATTCTTTCCCGAATTTATGAAAGTGCGCAGACGCTCCGGCATGGTTGTAGTATTGATTAACTTTTATTTGTCTTATGTTGTAGATTTATTGGGTGTTTCAACTTAATTTTTTAGTTTTGTGTGCACTTGTAATATTTTTTTAATTTTTTTTTAATATTGGGAATAAGTTAGATTTGATAATAACTTGTAAACTCTATATAATAGAGTCACAATTTATTAAAAATATTTCAATTATTCAATAGAGTTTTGTTTTTTTTTGTAATAATGTCGTATTTCTCATATTTTATTTACTTGTAGTTAAAAGTTGTTGTATTTTTGTTACAATGTCAAAGGAGCACATTGATGTAGTGATTAACTTTTACTTGTCTTATGTTGTAATTCACTTGGTTGTTCCAACTTAATTTCTTACTTTTGTGTTTAATTGTGATATTTTCTCAAAGTTAGATTTGATAGCAACTTGTGAACTCTATATAATGGCATCACAATTTATTGAAAATAATTCAATTATTCAATAGAGTGTTGTTTTTGTTTGTAATAATGTCTCATTTCTCATATTTTATTTTAGTATGAGAGTAGGTTTAGGCTTAACTCCTCCATCGAGGGCCTATGAATATGAAAGAGATGTGAGAGTAATCTACTATATGACTAGATTAATGTGGAATAGTACTTTAGCATAGATGAGAGTAGATTGTTGAGGGTGTGATCCTATGTTTTCTCCGTGATGATATTTTGTTTGTTTATTGTTAGATTTAAATCCTTTTGTGAAATAAATGATGATGACGAATCTCCAAAATCAAATGATTTTATGAAGCAGTAAAATGTCTTGTAATATTTACTCAAATACATTCAGTACCTAGACCATTTTCCTAGATAAGTATATCCATAGTCTTTGCAATTAAACAATGAATTGATTTATTTGTAGCACTTGTGTTTCCAAAATTAGAAGGGATCAAATGAAGGTTAAAATCTCAGCATGGATGGTTGTCTTATTAGTTCAATACTTGTGGATATCGGGAATGATCCCCCATTAGTTGTTGAGACATGCATGTGGATTGCACTCTACTAGTGAGATTATGAGAGATGGGTATAGATTGTTGTCCAGTAGTTGACTTCAAGAGATATGTGATTCAGGAGTTTGAGAGATCTGTGATTAAAGGTGGAATCCAAGAACTATGGAATGTGATTCAGAGTTTGAGAGATCCGTGATTTGGGAGTTCAGGGAGGTGGAATCCGAGAAATCTGGAATTCAACTTAGGAGATACATTTTTACTAGGATTATGAGACAACTTGATGGAGTTCATCCTCTGCAATATTTTAGAATGGTTAAAGATGATGATGAAGAATTTAGATGAGTACTAGTTAAGGGAGGGTGTTGGAGTGATTAACTCCTACTTGTCTTGTGCTTAATGTGGGATTATTCATCATACTATAAAGTTGTGATTTGTTAATTATTGTAATGTAGAGTTTATCTCTACATGAGTTACTCGTTCTTAATGTTCGAGAGGTTGTTGTAGATCTATTTAGATATTCTCTCAACCTTTCCTTCTATATTGAGAATAAGTTAGATATGATAACAACTTATGAAGTCTATGTTAAATATATCAGTAAACTCAATGGTGTGTGATTGTACACTGCCAGTTGTCCTGGCCAACTGTACGAGTTAGTTAGGATCTCTTGTTTTGTTTCTTGATTTTCTAGAGCCTATTTAGTTCAGCTCTTTTTTTCCCTTAAAAATATACTCAATGCTATGTGCTCTGGTTATTCTTGTTTCCCAATTTCGTCTTCTCTGTATTATCTTCTTTGCTTCTCATTTTGTCATGGTATCAGAGCTTAGGATGTAAGCCTCTTCATAGTGCCTGGAGAGCAGCCTGATCATAAGAAGAAGAGCACATAGCCTACATTGTCTTGTAGACGAGAGCACGAGATAAAAGATTCTTCACGGAGCTTAGAGAGCAGTTTGCAGTCCAAAGTTGCTCAAAAAATCATTGTAGACAACAAGTGTGAGGAAGCAGAACTACAGAAAGAAGAGAACAATTAAATATTTTGAGAGCATTTAAATAATTTGTGAAAGTTTCACGAAATACTTTCTTAAGATGAAAGTTTGTAGAAGCATCAAAGGAGAAGCAACATGAGCTGTAAGATAATCCCTATGAACATATTTGAGTCGTTAATCAAGAACAGAAAGGACGACGAGCCCACAAGTAAAGAGATTTTTTTATTAGCTGTAAGATCTGAGCGAGAGAAAGATCAACGACCAGATCAAGCAAAGATCAAGTCAGGACCGTCAGATCTCATTGGAGAGAGATTGATGGTGGGGCGACATTGCAGGGATCGGAAACAAAATTAAAGTTTCTACAAGTAGTGAGCCCATAATCGCTCAAGATTGTTGATCATTTCAGATCAACAGATCAACGACAAATATCAATCCCGCTACGAACGAGCATCTTCACATTGCGGGGATCGAAGAGAAAATTAATGTGCGAGCAAGTTGTGAGCCCGCAATTGCTCAAGATCGTTGATTTTGTCAGATCAACAGGTCAATGATGGATATTGATCCCACTACGGACAAGTATCTTTGCCTTGCGGAGATCGATAAGGAGATTAAAGAGTGAGTGATTCAAGTCTCCACAATCACTCGGGATTGTTGACCTTCAAGCAAGTGACACACATTCGGTGATCTCGTACTCCGGGAGGAAGCCAACAGAAGCTAAGGAGTGAAGGACTCCCGAAGTTCTAAAGAGCCGAAGTAGATCTAGACCTTTGATCGAAGTGGACACTTGGCGGGAGATCCTACACTTCAGCGATAATTACTTCAGAAGAAAAATGGATACGAGAAGCTAGAGCTCTCGAAAGCCCGAAGCCTAGAGTTCATATGGACCATCCATCAACGAGGACACGCACCGCCAGATCCATCACTTCAGAGACTTAGCACTCTGAAAGGTATTGAGGAGCGATATCTACTCGAAGTCCCGAAGTAAATCTGAGCCCTTGAAGGCTATGCACACGTGTCGACAGATCTGTCACTTCGGAAAGTTAACACTTCGGAGGTTTGTGATGTTGTGCAACTCGAAACACCCAAAGCCCGAAGTTATTAAGTAAATCTCGGTCGTCAAAATAAAAAGACCACGTGGAGGTAGATCTCCCACTTCGAAGATTTGACACTACGGAGGATTGCACGTATTACAAAATGGAAATTCCCGAATGTCGGAGTTCCCAATAAGATCTTGGCCCTTCGTTTGAAAAGTCCTAAAATCCATTGGATTTATCTTTCTCTCGAAAATTTGCCACTTCGCGAGTTTCACGATTAAAAGCGGTGAAAATTTCTCGAAGCCCGAAGCCTCGAAGTATTTGTGGATTGTTGATCTCAAATCAATGAGGATCATTGATCCTTGCAACAAGCTAGAAAGGAATATCACCCGAAGCCCCGAAGTAATTGAGGATCATTGATCTCAACTCAACAAGGATCATCTATCCTTGGAATAAGACCATTATTCGCCATTTGACTATTCAGAGGAATTGAGACCTTCAGTGTCGAAATGCCCGAAGCCCGAAGACCCAGACTGTCTAGTTTTTAGCCCACAGTCACATGAGAAGTTAAACTTCAATTTTTTTTTGGCTCTCGAGTAAACTCAGAAAGCCCAATTCCACCATTAGAGGGGCTACAGTTGCCAAAGCAGTGGTCATCCCTGTGTTTTTCGTCCCGAAGTCACACAAAAGATTTCGCGGACCTCATTTTTTCACACAGGAAACAAGTAAGCACACAAAACTCTAACAATTTTTTATGTTAATTTTTTTTTAAGTTGGCCACCTCTAACAATTTATGACCAACTCAAGGACTGATTCTTCTTGGAAAGAACTATGAGTTTTGGTCTCTTAGAATGAGATCCTTCTTGAAATCACAACAGTGTTGGGATCCAGTGGATCTTGGATATGTGGAACCAGATCCAACAGACTTTGTTGCCATGACCAACCAACAAAGAACTGCTCAGGAAACACAAAGGAACAGAGAGAATAAGGCAAAATTCTGAATTTAAAACTCAGTGGATGACTCAATTTTCTCAAAAATTACAGGTGTTGTTACTTCAAAACAAGCCTTGGACATCCTTAAAACAACCTACCAAGGAAATGACAGGGTCAAAAAATTCAAACTGCAGACCTTGAGGATGTATTTCGAAACTTTAAAAATCACAGAGACTGAAAACGTTGATCAATTTATGACCGAAGTCATGGGAATTGTAAACCATATCAGATTGACTGGTGAAGCCATCCATGATCAACGAAATGTTGAGAAAGTCCTCAAAAGTTTACAAAATAAATTCGAAATGGTTATTACAGCTATCCTTGAATCCAAGGATCTGTCAAATTTTTCAACAAATGAATTAATGGGCTCTCTATTGACACATGATACCAGACTACATCTCAAAGATGAGTCAACAACCAATGCCTTAAGACTAAATTCTCCTTCAGCGGAGGAAGAGGCAAAGGAAGAGGAAGAGGTCACTGAGGAAGAGGGAGAAGTCCAAGTAACCATCAGTCAAGTGAAGGTCACATACAACATAACCAGAATCAAAATTTCCAAGGTCACAGGCAAAAAAACCAGAATCAGAACTTCCAGCCTCAAAGAGGCAGAGGGAGAAGATCAAATGACAAATCAAGCATACAATGATATTACTGTAATAAGTTTGGGCACTATGAATATGAATTCCGGAAGAATCAAGAAAATCGTCTCTCAAGCATAGAACATGTCTCAAATGCTGAAGGAGAAACCTTAGATGGTATGTTTCTCTCATGCCACAAGACTAAAGAACAACATAAAGATCTATGGTTGCTGGACAGTGGCTGCAACAATCACATGACAGGTAACAAAGATTTACTCTCATGCATTGATTCTTCAATTTCATCTGATATTACACTTGGAAATGATTCGTTAGTCAAAGTTGAAGGAAAAGGAACTGTACCTATTCTTACTAAACAAAATGTAAAGAAAGACATACACAATGTCTATCATGTTCCAGATATGACACATAATTTGTTAAGCGTAGGACAACTAATTGAACATGGCTATAAGATACTTTTTAAAGGAGCATCATGTATGATATATGATAAAACCCCCAACAGAAAATTGATTCTAAAATCCACATGACCAGGAATAGAATGTTTCCCTTGACCCTCAGAACTGCAAATATGCCCCAATCATATGCACAAAGTGCATCCAACCCCAAAGAAACTATGGTTTGGCATACAAGATTTGGACATCTACCATTTCAGAGTCTAAGTATTCTACAAAAGCACTTCATGGTCAAAGGTCTCCCTGTCTTCAAAGAGAAAAATCCCCCATGCGAGTCTTGCATTTTTGGAAAACATAAGAGAACTAGTTTTCCACAATCCTCCACTCAAGCCAAACAACACTTAGAGATGGTTCACACTGACCTATGTGGACCAATGCAAACAAAGTCAATAGGTGGTAGCATTTATTTTCTAACGTTTATTGATGACTTTAGCAGGAAAATTTGGATATATTTTCTTAGACACAAGTCTGAAACTTATGCAAAGTTCAAAGAATTCAAAGCTAAAGCTGAAAAACAGTGTGGCAAATATGTAAAAACTCTCAGGTCAAATGGAGGAGGAGAATAAAGCTCCAAAGAACTTGAAAATTTCTGCAAATCACAAGGCATCATCATGCAAACTACAACCAGGTATACTCCACAACAAAATGGAGTGGTTGAAAGGAAAAATCAGACAATAATGAACATGGAAAGAAACCTTCTTAAAGAGAAATGTCTGTCAAATACATTTTGGGCTGAAGCAGTATCATGCATAGCTTATCTCCTGAATAGATCTCCAACCACC
This sequence comes from Picea glauca, assembly GCA_000966675.3. Classification (NCBI taxonomy): domain Eukaryota; kingdom Viridiplantae; phylum Streptophyta; class Pinopsida; order Pinales; family Pinaceae; genus Picea; species Picea glauca. The sequence continues at coordinate 143,293 of JZKD02S1328110.1, forward strand.
AGTTTCAAGATGAAGGTCCCTCAAGAAGCATGGAGTGGGACAAAGCTAAATGTTGCTCATCTCATGACATTAGGATGCATATAACATGCTCACATACCTTCTGAATTAAGGAAGAAACTGGATGATAGAAGTGAGAAATGCATCTTTACTGGCTACAATGAAACATCAAAAGCTTACAGGCTCTACAATCCAATCTCAAAGAAACTGATTCTCAGTAGAGATGTAAAAAAAAATTAAAATAATTTCTAGAATGAGTCTGAAAATCAGCCAATGGATAGCCAATATCCATTGTTGTCACATCCTGAAGACACAGAGAATTTAGGACAACAAACACATCTGCTCTTCCAAGATTGTAGCTACAAGAACAACCTGAAAGTTCTCAGGATAACTCTACTTCAAGCAGAAATTCATCCTTGCAACTTCAAAATCAGACAACTCGAAGTTTGAGAGAAATCCATCAGCAGTTGGATGACATTGATCAACACAATCTTTTTGTATTAATGCCATGCCAACCTACATCTTTTAAAGAGGCATCTCAAGAGCCACATTGGGTTCAAGCCATGAACCAAGAAATTTACTCCATTGAGAATAACAAGACATGAGATATTGTTGATCTTCCCAGACATAAGAAAAGTGTTGTTGTCAAGTGGGTTTAAAAAACTACATTCAATGAAAAGGGACAGATTGAAAAACACAAGGCAAGACTTGTTGCCAAAAGATTCTCACAACAACCAAGTATTGATTATGGTGAAACTTTTGCTCCAGTAGCAAGGTTGGACACTATAAGGACTCTCTTAGCCATAACAACTCAACACAAATGAAAAATATACCAGATGGATGTCAAGTCAGCTTTCCTGAATGGTGTCTTAGCAAAACAGGTTTATGTGGATCAACTACCTAGATTTGAAGTCCAAGAGCAACCAACGAAAGTGTATCAGTTGAAGAAAGCCTTGTCTGGCTTAAAGCAAGCTCCAAGAGCTTGGTACAACAAAATTGACACTTACTTGATCAAGAGTGGTTTCAACAGAAGCCCAAATGAACCAACCTTATATACCAAAATAAATCAGCAAGGTAAAATTATGATTGTATGTTTATATGTTGATGACATGATATATACCGGAAATCTTGAGTTAACCCGTTTTAAACATGCCATGCAATCTGAGTTTGAGATGATAGATCTTGGCATCATGAAATATTTCTTGGGGATTGAGGTTGACCAATCAACCAAAGGCATTAAGTACGCAGTAGACATCATTAAAAGATTTTGAATGGAAGACTACAATCCAACAAAAACTCATATACCCCTAGGCACAAAATTGAGCAAGAAAGATGAAGGCCCTACAGTGGACTCTACCCTGTATAAAAGTTTAGTAGGCAGTTTGTTGTATCTTACAACAACTAAGCCTGATATTATGTATGCAACCAATCTTGTTTCCAGGTTCATGGAATCCCCCAAAGATTCTCACTGGAAGATGACGAAAAGGATTATGAGATATGTTGGAGGCACTCTCAATTTTGGCTTATGGTACACTCAGTCTGATGATAATGATCTCTCTGATTACACAGACAATGATTTTGGAAGCCTAGATGACAAGAAAAACACCTCAGAACATGCTTTTCACTTGGGCACGGATGTGATTTCATGGGCATAAAAGAAGCATCCAATTGTATCCATATCTTCTGCAGAGGCAGAGTATGACATTGCTACCTCAACTTCCTATCAAGCTGTGTGGTTGAGAAGAATATTGAATGATATCTCACATACAAAAAATGAGCCAACTCCTATCTTCTATGACAACACCTCAGCGATTGCTTTATCCAAAAATCATGCATCTCACAAGAAAAACAAGCATATTGACACTCGTTTTCACTTCATAAGCGAGCTAGTCAATAATGGTGACATAACACTTCAATTATGTGGCTCTCGAGATCAACTTGTAGATATTTTTACAAAGCCACTAGGAAAATCTGTTTTTGATTTTCAAAGACAACACTTGGGCATTATCAATGCTGATGTTTGTAACTGTTGAGTTTAAGAGGGAGTGTTAAATATATCAGTAACCTCAACAGTGTGTGATTGTACACTATCAGATGTCTTGGTTAGATGTACGAGTTAGTTAGGATCTCTTGTTTTGTTTCTTGATTTGCTCAAGCCTATTTAGCTCAGCCCCTTTTTCCCTTAAAAATATACTCAACTGTCAGATGTCCTGGTTAGTTGTATGAGTTAGTTAGGATCTCTTGTTTTATTTCTTGATTTGCTCAAGCCTATTTAGCTCAGCCCCTTTTTCTCTTAAAAATATACTCAAAGCTATTTTCTGATTATTAATGTTTTTGAATTTCATCTTCTCTGTATTATCTTCTTTGCTTCTCATTTTGTCAGTCTATATAATAGAGTCATAATCTATTATAAATAATTCAATTATTCAATAGAGTTTTATTTGTCCAATAATATTTCACAAAAGCGATTGAAATTGAAGAACCGTCTCGAGTATTTCTTCACCATTTCACTATTTATGAAAAAAAACCAGCGTCCAAAATCTGACTTTGAAGTTTCCGTTCTAATTTTTGACGGAGTGAGGAGAAACTGAGTCCTCAATTGGCGAAGCAAAGTTCTGTTGTGATCTGTTAATTTCTTTTATCACTTTAAAAAATTGTCAAATTCTTAGTCCCAAAAAAATCAAATAAAATTATGCCCTTCTCAACAATTTAGGGCATAATTTATTATGTCATTGGGAGAGCGCCGACAGAATAGTGATCATCGGGGCTCTCAAATTTTGTCCTCTCCGGGAGAAAGAGATCGCATTGTGCCAATAAATCAATTATAGCTTAGTACACTCTCAACTTCACAGGTTAACTTTTTCCTCGCCCGAGTACAATAATAACATTTGCCTGCCCATACATTGTATAGGCAAAAGAGAGTCTATCCAGAAGTCATCAACCATTTCACTTTATCCAAAACGCCTCATTTTTTTTTCTCAAATTCAGTGGGTTCTTTGCTRCACCTTAAAAAAAAGTTGATTTATTTAGGTTTACTTTCCAAATCAACGCGTTTTCCAATTAGTTTCCATAGAATGGCAAATTGTTTTGATAAACTTTTTCTTTGAAGTGTACACTMGTATGATTGTTTATGTCACTACAAGTATTCTTCTTACTTCCTATTCTTAGTTAACCATGCCATTGTGACTAAATCTATATTCACCTTTTTKAAATCAAATGTTGTATTTTCTATAGGCTTAGTCTAAAGTTTTAATTTTATAAATGAAATTAGGGTTTTCTATTTTTATTGTTTTTAATGTATAATTAAAATTAATCTAGGTTTAGATTAAACTTTTTATTTTTACAAATGAAATTAAGGTTTTTTATTTTTATTATCCTTAATGCATAAGGATGAGTGCACTAAGTTGGCAGAAGAAAAGGGGGTAAGTAGGAAGGTGAAGGTGCACTAACGTGCACACGTTCCTCATTTCTCCAAGTCAATTCAAGGTTTGATTTCTCTTCTTTTACCTTTATTCAATTAACTTAATATATTCCAAAAGAATCTGAATTATAGAAATTTCTATTCTTCAAGAGAAATCTCATCTAAATAGTCTCTTACATTGTCTAACATTTCCCCTTTAAAAATAACTATAGATGATTTACAACAAATATGATTTTTTTTTTAATTTCTTAAAATATGTATTGTTTTTTTTGTAATTTTCTATTTTAATTTAAAAAACCGACTTAATTTATAAATCATGCATTTTTAAATTGCAAAAAATATTATAAAATGGAACTCGAAGACAATGAAAACTACACATAGGCGAGGAAAACCCCAACCCACCACAACAACCAAAGATAAACGCACATATTGATGAAGGATTGGCCACATTGAGATCACTTGTGCATGAATTAAGGGGCACAAGGGAACCTAGTCCATTTTCGTTGGCCACTTTATTAGGTGTTATCGTATCGTCCATTGCAAGTGAACAAGGGAAATTAACTATTATTTCTGAATATGGGGCTAGGATGTTCGAGTTATATAGGACTAGACTTGATAGAAACCAAGTTAAAGACTAGGGTATCTCAAAACAAGAATTGACATCTCTTTGTAGTATACCTACGGAGGTAATATGGGGTACTTAGGGAGGTATCCAATGGGAATGTATTATGTGGTTATGTATTATGTAAGGTGGAGTAGGTCCACTATATTATTAAATAAGATCCATTATGGTAGTTAGATATAATAAATAATTTTTCTAGAAGATTCATTCTCTAGAATGTTCTAAGAAGATAGATAATGTTATATAAAGAAGTGTAAGCAATCTATTGAATCACAGTGAAGAATATTKTCATCGTAGCAAGAAAKTATTTCTTGAGGAGTGTTATCGTTCCATAAGGATTAATATATGGTGTCACCCTACCTCAAGGGTTTTGTCTACATTCTTGTGTTCAGTATTTTGGTGCATGTTTTKATTTATTCATGTTGATATTAAGGGTTATTTCAGAAGTATACTTGCAAATCTATTCATGTACTTAACAATTGGAATCAAGGCATTTTCCTTGGCCAAAGAAGTGAATAATGTTTTGGCTCTTTTTGCATATTTTTTCTAGGAAAAAAAGAGGGAAGCACACTTTAGGTTCATATTTGAAACTTTCTGAGAAGAATTTGGCCAAAACAATTGGATATTTGAATTCCTCTCAGAAAAATGTCCAATTTCAAAAAACAAAACATCTGAAACAAAGTCTAGAAAGTGAAGTTATCAACATTTAAAATTCGACAATTTTTCAGGGTTTTTCTAGAAAAAACCGCAATTTGCTTAGAAGTTATTTTATAAACCCTAATTATATTTTGATTTAAAAAAAAAAAAACATTTTACTGGAAAATAAGATGGACCTAGTATTGAAGAACTCATTGAATCTGAAAAAAAATAGTCATTCTGGAAAAATAATTGGAAATTTATGTTACCCCTTAGTTTCAAAGATGATGCTATGATATGGTGGCAATCATTGGATCGTGCTACGATGATTTCACTTTCTGATGAAGCATTTGAAAAAGTGTTTTTAGATAGGTGCTCTCATGTTGGAAAAACTTATACAGAGAACACCAAGGGTTTATTTTCATCTGGAAACTCCATACTACAGGTCCATGGATGCATTCAACAAGAGAAGGTTATTGTTTCTATTAACCCTAATTATCAACAAAACTTTATAAATATTCAGTTGGTTAATAGATTGCAAGTTCATGCAAAGAATATTCACAACACATAAGTTGAGGGTGAAAATGTTCAAATTTATAAAGATTTGAAGATTATCATGGATAAATATGTGTTGCATTCATATTTTTATGCTATGGATAGAGATGATTTGGATATTGTTTTGAGATATCCTTGGATAGAATTTGTGGGTACCATTCATATTAGTGTGCAAAAGAAGATTTTGAACTTGTGGTATATGAAAAATAAAATCACATTGCATGATGTGTCTCTTAGTAAGAAACATGGGGCCACAAAGACCAACAAAGAAGTTATTGACGAGTCTAAAGTTCAATCAGAGGTAGAATCTACAAAAGGAGATGAAGAAAAACCACATGAAGGACACAATCATGAAGCTAAGGAGTTCTTTAACTCAAAGGCACAATATTTTTCATATTTGAAGAAAAAAGAAAAGATTCCTACAATTATTGTATATTGACATCCACATCATATCGAGAAACAACAGTCATCAAGGCAAGGGCATGAGAATCAACACACTTATGCATCGGTAGGGAACTAGAAAGGAAATCAATCCAGAGGTGCATGGAGGCCTACCNCTAGAAGATTCTTTATCTAGAATGTTCTTAGAATATAAAGAATATTATATAAATAAGTGTAAGCAATGTATTGAAGCACAATGAAGAATATTGTCAGTGTAGCAAGCAAGGATTGTTTGAGGAGTGTTATCCTTCCATAAGGATTAATATATGGTGTTAGCCTACCACAAGGGTTTTTTCTACATTCTTGTGTTTAGTATTTTGGTGAATTTTTTTATTAATTCTTGTTGAGATTAAGGGCCATTTATGAAGTATATTTACAGATCTATTCAGGTATTTAACACTCTTTTATTGATCCTTGAACTATACAACAACCAATTGTCAACAAGAAAAACATTTGTATGGATTGGTGCATCCACCCACAATTTATTGAAAACTAGATGAATAGGTGATTCGTGGTCTTTGATAAACCTCCTTGCAAAAACATAGAGATGGATTTACATTTTTTGAGAAAATTATGGGAAGAATTTATTTTGGGTAACCATGTGAACTACTTCGACATTAATGATTTCCAAGGGGTGGTTCGAAGGTCTGCATAGGACTGAGAGAATGCTAGATGTGATCCCATGTTAGGTCTTTGTCCCGCTGTGAGACAATCTAACCCCTTGCCTAACATCCTCCCATTATGAAGGACTTGCAACAAACACAAGTAACTCTATCAGCCTTGACTTAGATTCTAGTACAACATGGTAGTTTTGTTGCACTATCGTGGCATGAGGTTCCTATTGGTGACAATGATAGAGGGGTTGGACCTTCAACCCCTAGAGCAGGGTGTAGCAAGGAGAGGCCATGTGGACATAAAATTCATTCATATGAGCCCCACAAATGCTTGAATTGCGGGTAGAATTTCTATGGGCCTATGGAGTCCAGTGGACACTAGAACTTTATGGGGAAGGTTAGTATATTAACCATCTCTATGTTTTTCATTGTTATATATTTATATAGTATTTTGTGTATTTATTTAAATATTTTATTTTATGATGTTTTACAGTTCTCACACTCATATAGTAGACCCTCTATGTTGATAGATGCATCAATGTCTCTCTCCACCAATGATGCAAAAATAGAGGTAGCATGCTCATTCAGTGTACCGCATACACATATATGTGTCACATTTGATAAATTCGCCATAGTGAGTTCTTTATTTTCTGGCATCCTCAAATTTATAATGCTCTTTTTTTTCTATAGGTTGCGGGACCATGCGATGTCGAGGAATGTCTAGCTGATATGGACAAGTTACCTTATTCATAAGTATCATGTGTTGATTTAAATATCGTTTAAATCTCAAATTTGTTGTATTTATGTTGTTGAATTTTACTATTTGGTACTAATAAAAATATTATTAATATGTATGTAGGGTGATGATATTTTCGCTAGTTATAGTACAAGTCCAATCCTTGGGCACTCGACCACAGATTTTGGATTACTTGTTTCTAGGACAAACATTGTTGCATCACTTGTATAACCCATGGGGGTTCATCGCCGTCCACCCCACTATATTTCATATTCCATACATCCTTAGTGGCTGCACCCATAAGACACCCACCCACACCACCTCTTCCATCGCATCCATCCATAATGGATACACTCGTATGCCACCCACCACCACCACCATTTCCACCTACACCATCCACCAATGCTTCCATAATAGATGTTGCCTCAAAGAAGGTTATATAATAGAGCATTGCACCTTCCAGTGACTCTCCATCAATTCCCAAGATATTCGCGTTGAGATAATGTGTTGATGTATTCAATTTTTATGTATAATAAATGGAATTGATTTTATGCATATTTATTTAAATTTCATGAGTTGATCCTTGTAACTAACGCAAGGTGGTATCGTTGATATATTAGGGTCATAGAGGAGGGAAACAACATCATGAATGTCAGTACCATCTACGGTGAATTGTCTTATGTTGAATTGCAAAGTATCATTTTATAAGTCTTTTAATTCATTGGGAAAAAAAACCTATAACAATGTGTTTTATTTGTGTAGTCTCCAAAGTGACAAACCACACCCAGGCGCAAAACCACTCAAGGTGCTTCTTCGAGAAAGAGGAGAAAATAAATTTATGGGATTCTCTTGAGGGTGGCGAGGGTGGTAGTAGTCAATGAGTGACCAATGACTGCCATTTTGTATCTATGCCACCATATATATGTTTTTTAATGTTAGGGCACTTGCTGTCATTTTATATATTAGGCACGATGTGTCATTTTGTAAAAAATTTACAATTTAGATGATGTTGAATATATATATATAT
>JZKD02S1328110.1:158949-204093 GCA_000966675.3 Picea glauca
TTTTCATCCAATGTTGGATTTATAAAGTTCTTGTGGAAGAGGAAATTATATTATTGTATATATCTACACTATAAATATGTTTTTAAAACATAATGAATTAATAAGCTAAATATGTTAATGAACAACCAGAATGCAGAATTGTGATAATGTGGATTTTGTGACAAGCAATTGCTAATTTGGGTATAATTTTTTATAGTGTATCCAAATGAAGTGATTTAAAATGGGTTCTAAATTAGAATCCAAGGGATATCTCCCTTAGAAACAGTTTTTAAAATTTCTTTCATTTGGTCCCCCCAAAATTTATTATCCTCATAGTTTTCTTGATTTCTTGGCTTTACATTCAGTCAATGTTTTGATCATATATTTTTCATTTGTTACGCAAATTTAGATATTCCAATTGAGTTAGAAACTTGATTTTAATGGATATCTTGGTTACAAAAAAATTTGAATTTATGTGTCCAAATTTTCCCTCAAAAATGGAGTCTTTTGACTATTTTCAGTAAGTTCATCAATTCAAAATGGTGCAAGAATCTAATAAACCTTTTTCTCCTACACTGTGATCTTAGTATCTAATACTTTATGGTCATATATTTCCTAGTGTAATTTTTCCCTATACAAAATAAAATTCAAATACCCAATTCCCAAATTCCATGATATGAACTACATAAGATCTGTAGTAAATGCAACTTCAAAACAACATCTACAGGTCATCTATAACAAATTGCTATAGATCCAATAAAAAAACTATATTTCTTAAAGTATGATATGGGTATTTTATATTTTTTTTCGGTGTGTCTATTTCAATGTGATTATCCCCTCTATTGAAAATTCCATTGACACAGATCACAATATGCAAGATACAAACAACTCATTATAGTCCTATTTTCATTTACATGTCCAAATTGTAGAATTATGATTTGCAAAGGTACCAAATTTCATGAAGTTAAAAATGCATCACATACCTCCTTGAAATTTGTGATTTGATCATATTTCTTAAGATGTTGATGTGCTTGTCTTCTGATGAAAATTTATTTATGCCTCATGCAATCAACAATCTTTTCATATCAATTCTCACAAGACAACTTGGAACATATCCGATGTTGGATGTCTCTTCATAAGTAATTGGATCAAACTTTATCAGACTATGTGATCTAATTGTAGACAATTCTATGAAATTTGTATCAACTCAAAATCTCAATAAAGATTGTGAAAGAATAATAAACCATTCATAGATAAATGTTTTGTCTCCTGAGAGTATGCAGATGGTACCATAAGCTATCTTCGGAGGTCATACATCAACAAACCATATCACTCATTAGTACAAAGTATTGAGATTTTTCTTAGGTGGACCCCTTTACACCCAACTCTGTGTTGTACTATGTTGTCATTGATAGAAAAGGGTTGATGTCAAGTATTTTCATAGTGATGTGTTTGTATCATTGATATATTGATTATTGGTTTTATGGTGATTAATGTAATTGTTGTCAAAGGGTTGATGTCAAGTGGTGTCATAATGATGTGTTGATATTAAAGAGATTTATATCATTGATTTCATGTCATGGTTGATAGGAAGAGCCAAATGTATAAACTCCAAAGTGGTCCCCTTATGGTGAAATCCCTCACAGGAAGATGCTCTTCGATAAATTTCTCAAAGTGATCCCCTTATGGTGAAAGCCCTCACAAGAAGGTGCTTTGTGAAGTCCAAATGGTTAGGTGGTTGAGTAGCCTAGTAGTGTGGTTAGGGAACCCAATTTTGATTAAGGACTAATGTAACAAAGATCAGTGAATTTGCAAGATAAAAGATTCCATATGGATAGTATATGTCATGTCATTTCTGATGACATGTGGAACGTCACATAACTCCTCACAGTTAGAGAGTTATGGCCATGTGAAGTTAGAGACCCATAATGATTTATCTAGAAGCCCCTAGAAGGTCAAAGAAGTCAAATTATTATAGAATCTCTTAGAAGAAGTTGACCAATCAAAGTGGTTATACATTGTTTATGTGGTTGCAACAAGAAAACAATTAAAAATAAATTAGTTGCTACTAAAAGTGGAGAGTTTACTATTTGTGGATAAAGTGGTTAACTGGACAAAGTGGCTAAGTGAAAAAAGTTGGTTAAGTTGACAAAGTGGTTAAGTGGCTAAGTCGAAAAAGTGGCTAAGTGGAAAAAGTGGTTAAGTGGACAAAGTGGCTAAGTGGACAAAGTGGTTAAGTGGATACTTCTAGAGGAATCTACTTGGAGAGTATAAATAAGAGAGAAAGGCTCTCCCATTAGTATTATATATTTCATATTGAATATCTACAAGTGACTGAGGTAAAAAAAAGGATATCTAAGGTGAATTTTAGAGGGAAGGTAAAGTAAATAAGGTCAAAATTGAAGGGAGGATAAAGTCTTTTGATTATGCTTTCTAAGGTATGATATTTACAACTCATCTCACCATTTTTGCAATAATATTTTTTCTGGAATGATTCAGATAGTGAAATATGGAGGTTGTTTAGATAACATATCCAAGTAATTGTGATAAAACTTTAATCGTATGCGTCATTGTAGTTTGGGATTTACACTCTGTGGAAGATAGGGTTTGTGGCTAGTCCTGAAACTAGTCTAAAATAGGTGTTCTAGGTAAAAACGTCATAACGCATTCATAACGAATACAAATGAATTGGCTATGGTTAATTCTATATGTTTTGTACCATTTTCAGATCCATACAACAAATATTCCACGCGTGGCATGCTCTACAAGTTATCCCTCTAGATTAAGCAAGAATTCAACAGGGTCTACCATTTTTTCTATAACTCCTTTTTTGGGAGGTTCCAAGTAGTAAAACCTAGAGGATTTGTTTAGAATACACTGAAGAATATTGTGTATAATTTTCATACCTTTATGCATTGAAGGTACATACTTATTCTTGTTGCAAGTTAGGGTTGTTGAATAATTCAAAATTAGTCATGTGAGACTAAAGTAAAGTTTGATGAAAATGCTAGTCTCTTGTTGTTGAAGTTAAGGAAGGTTTGTAGGTGTGTGATCACATACACCAGGTCTCTTACAGAGTTATATATCAGATTTAGATGATGAGATTGATGAGATGGGTTGTTGTGATAGGTTGTTGTGACAGGTTGTGTTGTGCATAGTTGATGCACTTGTCTTGGTATAGATTTTTGTTACAGTTTGACAGATTTCTTTTTGTCTACATGATCGGTCTTGTACTTTAGGATTGCATTCCTCTTCTCAATTGGTGATGAGATCTGTAGGTTGGGTATTTCATTGAGATTTGGTTCTCTCTTTGAGTTGGTGCTCATTTCAGTTGGTGTTGATAAACGCCAAGGATTGTAGTCTGTAATACAAAAGAAACATATAAATATATATGGTGTTCATTGTGTTCTTTATTGTGATGGTGAATACTTCTTTATTGTTAATATATGTCATTGAGATATGTTTACATGCAAGAAACTATGTGTGAATACAAGTAATGAGTAATGATGTTGTGAATGGTGACGGATAACTAAATTTTTGTAAGAAGTTGTAAAAAGAACCTCACACTGATTCACCCCCCCCCCTTAGNTTTTCATCCAATGTTGGATTTATAAAGTTCTTGTGGAAGAGGAAATTATATTATTGTATATATCTACACTATAAATATGTTTTTAAAACATAATGAATTAATAAGCTAAATATGTTAATGAACAACCAGAATGCAGAATTGTGATAATGTGGATTTTGTGACAAGCAATTGCTAATTTGGGTATAATTTTTTATAGTGTATCCAAATGAAGTGATTTAAAATGGGTTCTAAATTAGAATCCAAGGGATATCTCCCTTAGAAACAGTTTTTAAAATTTCTTTCATTTGGTCCCCCCAAAATTTATTATCCTCATAGTTTTCTTGATTTCTTGGCTTTACATTCAGTCAATGTTTTGATCATATATTTTTCATTTGTTACGCAAATTTAGATATTCCAATTGAGTTAGAAACTTGATTTTAATGGATATCTTGGTTACAAAAAAATTTGAATTTATGTGTCCAAATTTTCCCTCAAAAATGGAGTCTTTTGACTATTTTCAGTAAGTTCATCAATTCAAAATGGTGCAAGAATCTAATAAACCTTTTTCTCCTACACTGTGATCTTAGTATCTAATACTTTATGGTCATATATTTCCTAGTGTAATTTTTCCCTATACAAAATAAAATTCAAATACCCAATTCCCAAATTCCATGATATGAACTACATAAGATCTGTAGTAAATGCAACTTCAAAACAACATCTACAGGTCATCTATAACAAATTGCTATAGATCCAATAAAAAAACTATATTTCTTAAAGTATGATATGGGTATTTTATATTTTTTTTCGGTGTGTCTATTTCAATGTGATTATCCCCTCTATTGAAAATTCCATTGACACAGATCACAATATGCAAGATACAAACAACTCATTATAGTCCTATTTTCATTTACATGTCCAAATTGTAGAATTATGATTTGCAAAGGTACCAAATTTCATGAAGTTAAAAATGCATCACATACCTCCTTGAAATTTGTGATTTGATCATATTTCTTAAGATGTTGATGTGCTTGTCTTCTGATGAAAATTTATTTATGCCTCATGCAATCAACAATCTTTTCATATCAATTCTCACAAGACAACTTGGAACATATCCGATGTTGGATGTCTCTTCATAAGTAATTGGATCAAACTTTATCAGACTATGTGATCTAATTGTAGACAATTCTATGAAATTTGTATCAACTCAAAATCTCAATAAAGATTGTGAAAGAATAATAAACCATTCATAGATAAATGTTTTGTCTCCTGAGAGTATGCAGATGGTACCATAAGCTATCTTCGGAGGTCATACATCAACAAACCATATCACTCATTAGTACAAAGTATTGAGATTTTTCTTAGGTGGACCCCTTTACACCCAACTCTGTGTTGTACTATGTTGTCATTGATAGAAAAGGGTTGATGTCAAGTATTTTCATAGTGATGTGTTTGTATCATTGATATATTGATTATTGGTTTTATGGTGATTAATGTAATTGTTGTCAAAGGGTTGATGTCAAGTGGTGTCATAATGATGTGTTGATATTAAAGAGATTTATATCATTGATTTCATGTCATGGTTGATAGGAAGAGCCAAATGTATAAACTCCAAAGTGGTCCCCTTATGGTGAAATCCCTCACAGGAAGATGCTCTTCGATAAATTTCTCAAAGTGATCCCCTTATGGTGAAAGCCCTCACAAGAAGGTGCTTTGTGAAGTCCAAATGGTTAGGTGGTTGAGTAGCCTAGTAGTGTGGTTAGGGAACCCAATTTTGATTAAGGACTAATGTAACAAAGATCAGTGAATTTGCAAGATAAAAGATTCCATATGGATAGTATATGTCATGTCATTTCTGATGACATGTGGAACGTCACATAACTCCTCACAGTTAGAGAGTTATGGCCATGTGAAGTTAGAGACCCATAATGATTTATCTAGAAGCCCCTAGAAGGTCAAAGAAGTCAAATTATTATAGAATCTCTTAGAAGAAGTTGACCAATCAAAGTGGTTATACATTGTTTATGTGGTTGCAACAAGAAAACAATTAAAAATAAATTAGTTGCTACTAAAAGTGGAGAGTTTACTATTTGTGGATAAAGTGGTTAACTGGACAAAGTGGCTAAGTGAAAAAAGTTGGTTAAGTTGACAAAGTGGTTAAGTGGCTAAGTCGAAAAAGTGGCTAAGTGGAAAAAGTGGTTAAGTGGACAAAGTGGCTAAGTGGACAAAGTGGTTAAGTGGATACTTCTAGAGGAATCTACTTGGAGAGTATAAATAAGAGAGAAAGGCTCTCCCATTAGTATTATATATTTCATATTGAATATCTACAAGTGACTGAGGTAAAAAAAAGGATATCTAAGGTGAATTTTAGAGGGAAGGTAAAGTAAATAAGGTCAAAATTGAAGGGAGGATAAAGTCTTTTGATTATGCTTTCTAAGGTATGATATTTACAACTCATCTCACCATTTTTGCAATAATATTTTTTCTGGAATGATTCAGATAGTGAAATATGGAGGTTGTTTAGATAACATATCCAAGTAATTGTGATAAAACTTTAATCGTATGCGTCATTGTAGTTTGGGATTTACACTCTGTGGAAGATAGGGTTTGTGGCTAGTCCTGAAACTAGTCTAAAATAGGTGTTCTAGGTAAAAACGTCATAACGCATTCATAACGAATACAAATGAATTGGCTATGGTTAATTCTATATGTTTTGTACCATTTTCAGATCCATACAACAAATATTCCACGCGTGGCATGCTCTACAAGTTATCCCTCTAGATTAAGCAAGAATTCAACAGGGTCTACCATTTTTTCTATAACTCCTTTTTTGGGAGGTTCCAAGTAGTAAAACCTAGAGGATTTGTTTAGAATACACTGAAGAATATTGTGTATAATTTTCATACCTTTATGCATTGAAGGTACATACTTATTCTTGTTGCAAGTTAGGGTTGTTGAATAATTCAAAATTAGTCATGTGAGACTAAAGTAAAGTTTGATGAAAATGCTAGTCTCTTGTTGTTGAAGTTAAGGAAGGTTTGTAGGTGTGTGATCACATACACCAAGTCTCTTACAGAGTTATATATCAGATTTAGATGATGATATTGATGAGACGGGTTGTTGTGATAGGTTGTGTTGTACATAGTTGATGCACTTGTCTTGGTATAGATTTTTGTTACAGTTTGACAGATTTTTTTTTGTCTACACGATCGGTCTTGTACTTTAGGATTGCATTCCTCTTCTCAATTGGTGATGAGATCTGCAGGTTGGGTATTTCATTGAGATTTGGTTCTCTCTTTGAGTTGGTGCTCATTTCAGTTGGTGTTGATAAACGCCAAGGATTGTATTCTGTAATACAAAAGAAACATATAAATATATATGGTGTTCATTGTGTTCTTTATTGTGATGGTGAATACTTCTTTATTGTTAATATATGTCATTGAGATATGTTTACATGCAAGCAACTATGTGTGAATACAAGTAATGAGTAATGATGTTGTGAATGGTGACGGATAACTAAATTTTTGTAAGAAGTTGTAAAAAGAGCCTCACACTGATTCNAGATTATTTGAAGGTTTGCCGCAAGGAGTGTGAGGAGGGATCCTTTTGGGAAGCTTGAGTTTACTAGTGAAAACTCAGGAAGGATAAAACCTTTGAAGTGCTCAAAGGGGAGATGGAGATCGAAATCGTCTCATAGAAGTCAAATTCAGGAGGGAGAACACCAAGTCGTTTGGGAAGAAGTCATTGACGAGTGCATCTGGTGGTCAAAATTCTCCATGGAGAACTTGTGAAACCGCGAGGACCGTAGGATCCAGAGGAGCTGTAAGGTGGTTAGGAGTTGGATGAATCCTCCACCTTGACATCAAGAGTCAATGTGAACTATTGATTGTGGTCAGTTTGAGCCAACATATCATTTCAGGGATTCGGGATTCATAAGCTTGGAGTACAGGCCAAAATCCTTGGTCACTCTAAATCTCGAATCGCGGAAGGGATATTTAGGTGTGAAATTTTGGCATTTTGGGGTTTGGCATTTCAGCAATTCCGATGACAAGGAGTCGGGGCACTTAGCATTGAAAACCCCAAAGTCATGAAATGCAGTGTGTCTTTGAAGTGGAATTTCGGCATTTCGTCTCTCCGGGGTTCGAGAAGTAGAGGAGGCAGTGACTTTGGAATCGAGAGTTTCAAACTCCCAGTCCGCGAAATCCTAAAGAGGGAAAGGAAAATTTCTCGAAAAAGTTGAGGGACAATAGTTTTTGGGTACCAATGGGGTTTCTAGGTTTCGAGACTCAAGAAGTGGAGTTGCATGGTCAACACAACTCCCAAAATCACAAAGAGGGAAATGTTGAAAGGTGGGTCCCAAGTATCAGTCAGAGGATACGTGCGACGAAAGTCAAAGGAGGGGTCAAGCTTCAGTGAAATCCTGAAAGGACATCGATCTCACATTCCATGGGACATTGAGCCCATTTTGACATTCTGTCATTTCGGAGTTCAGGGAATCATAAGGGAAGAGGAACGATTGTTGGTTGTTCACTCAAAGTCTCGAAAGTCGAAACTAGTGGGTAACAGGTGGCATGTGCTCGTAACATTGGAGCAGTCAACCTTCATTGACGTTTTGCATTTCGGCATTTGACAAGAGCTGTGGAAATACATCGGGACTCTTCAACTCCCGAAATCTGAAGTCCTTTGTGGCTTAAGCAAAAGGGTTTGATTAACCCTTGGTGTAGTTTTAGTGAATATCCTGTGCAGATCAGCCCAAGGGCAAGGGGGTCTGCATCAAAGTGGTATCAGAGCGTAGTATAAATTCTTTGCTTTCTATAGTAGAGAGAAAAGAGGAAATTTTTTCAGCCATGCCACCGAGAAGAAGAGATAGGCCAATGCCTGATCCAGCAGTGGAAAGTGAAATGCGTGAGTTACATGCCATGCTTGATGCTATGGAGATAGCACAGAGGCACACATTCGACGCTGGAGATATCAGCGAGGCGGAAAGTGAAAATGAAGTTGGAAACGAAGGAGAAGAAGTTGCAGTCGAAGATGCTGCAGATGAATGCCTATTCAGGGTTGTTACAAGCATAGGTGCCAGAGAAAAAATGGACATTCCAGTGTCCAAAGGAAACTTGGATGTTGAAGAACTTCTAGAATGGATTAGAGCTCTAGACAAATACTTTGACTATGAGGATGTCGAGGAAGAAAAGAAAGTAAAACATGCCATTACTAGACTTAAAGGGCATGCAACGCTGTGGTGGGATGAACTGCGGGCTGACAGACACTGCAAGGGAAAGCAGAAAATCAACAGTTGGGATAGAATGGTTGCAAATATGAAAGAAAAATTTATACCCAGGGATTATCAAATCACTCTGTTTCGGAGGATGCAAAATTTGAGATAGAAGATGATGTCAGTGAAGGAATACACTGAAGAATTCTACAGGATAAACATCAACGCAGGTCATCAGGAAAGCGATGATGAAAAATTTAGTAGGTACATGAATGGTCTGCGATATGACATTCAAGATGAGATGAGCATGATGGCCATTCAAAATGTGGAGGATTCTTATAAGATAGCTCTGAAAGCTGAAGAGAAACTAAGCCGGAAGCAAGGTCAAAGAGGCCAAGGTAGGAGTCAAGCTAGTGGAGAAACAATTTCCCAAGACAGAACTCAAAAACCTAAAGAAGAGGGAAAGAAACCTCAATTTCAACCTGAGAGAGAAGGAAGCTCAGAAGGAAGGTAGTATGCTGATAGAAATGATTTTCCTTGAGCCAGAGGAAGAGGAAGAGGCAGAGGAGGTGAAGTGAAATGCTTCGTCTGTGGAAAAATCGGACATAAATCCTATGAGCGTCCAGATAAAAAGAAAGATGGTGGTGAAACTCACATTGCCGAAGCTCAAGGACGGAGTGTTGAGGCCAAAGATGCTGAGGGAAGAAGATCTTTGATGATGAGGAAAGTTCTCTTGAAGCCGCAGAAGGAGGCAAAGAACCCAACCCAAAGAAACAGTATGTTTCAGACTGCTTGCAAAACCAAAGATAGGGTATGCAAGGTCATAGTGGATAGTGGTAACACAGACAATCTCGTATCTACAGAGATGGTAGAAAATATGGAGCTGGAGATTGTTGTACATCCAAGCCCATACAGAGTTTCATGTCTACAAAAAGGACATTAGGTAAATGTCACTAAACAGTGTTTAGTTGAACTTAAAATAGGAGGATATAAAGATGAAATATTATGTGATGTCATTCCCATGGATGTTTGTCATATATTGTTGGGTAGACCATGGAAATATAACAGAAACGTAGTTCATGATGGGAGAAAGAACACGTACACCCTGGAGAAAAATGGTAGGACTCAGATGTTGCTTCCAATTAAGGATAAAGAGGTGAAAATAGAGATGAGAAACTTTGTACTTCTCATGAGTGGGAAGGAACTTCTTAATGAGGTTAAGAAGAAGGAAGGCACATAATTTATTGTGGTTANAGATTATTTGAAGGTTTGCCGCAAGGAGTGTGAGGAGGGATCCTTTTGGGAAGCTTGAGTTTACTAGTGAAAACTCAGGAAGGATAAAACCTTTGAAGTGCTCAAAGGGGAGATGGAGATCGAAATCGTCTCATAGAAGTCAAATTCAGGAGGGAGAACACCAAGTCGTTTGGGAAGAAGTCATTGACGAGTGCATCTGGTGGTCAAAATTCTCCATGGAGAACTTGTGAAACCGCGAGGACCGTAGGATCCAGAGGAGCTGTAAGGTGGTTAGGAGTTGGATGAATCCTCCACCTTGACATCAAGAGTCAATGTGAACTATTGATTGTGGTCAGTTTGAGCCAACATATCATTTCAGGGATTCGGGATTCATAAGCTTGGAGTACAGGCCAAAATCCTTGGTCACTCTAAATCTCGAATCGCGGAAGGGATATTTAGGTGTGAAATTTTGGCATTTTGGGGTTTGGCATTTCAGCAATTCCGATGACAAGGAGTCGGGGCACTTAGCATTGAAAACCCCAAAGTCATGAAATGCAGTGTGTCTTTGAAGTGGAATTTCGGCATTTCGTCTCTCCGGGGTTCGAGAAGTAGAGGAGGCAGTGACTTTGGAATCGAGAGTTTCAAACTCCCAGTCCGCGAAATCCTAAAGAGGGAAAGGAAAATTTCTCGAAAAAGTTGAGGGACAATAGTTTTTGGGTACCAATGGGGTTTCTAGGTTTCGAGACTCAAGAAGTGGAGTTGCATGGTCAACACAACTCCCAAAATCACAAAGAGGGAAATGTTGAAAGGTGGGTCCCAAGTATCAGTCAGAGGATACGTGCGACGAAAGTCAAAGGAGGGGTCAAGCTTCAGTGAAATCCTGAAAGGACATCGATCTCACATTCCATGGGACATTGAGCCCATTTTGACATTCTGTCATTTCGGAGTTCAGGGAATCATAAGGGAAGAGGAACGATTGTTGGTTGTTCACTCAAAGTCTCGAAAGCCGAAACTAGTGGGTAACAGGTGGCATGTGCTCGTAACATTGGAGCAGTCAACCTTCATTGACGTTTTGCATTTCGGCATTTGACAAGAGCTGTGGAAATACATCGGGACTCTCCAACTCCCGAAATCTGAAGTCCTTTGTGGCTTAAGCAAAAGGGTTTGATTAACCCTTGGTGTAGTTTTAGTGAAGATCCTGTGCGGATCCCAGCCCAAGGGCAAGGGGGTCTGCATCAAAGTGGTATCAGAGCGTAGTATAAATTCTTTGCTTTCTATAGTAGAGAGAAAAGAGGAAATTTTTTCAGCCATGCCGCCGAGAAGAAGAGATAGGCCAATGCCTGATCCAGCAGTGGAAAGTGAAATGCGTGAGTTACATGCCATACTTGATGCTATGGAGACAGCACAGAGGCACACATTTGACGCTGGAGATATCAGCAAGGCGGAAAGTGAAAATGAAGCTGGAAACGAAGGAGAAGAAGTTGCAGTCGAAGATGCTGCAGATGAATGCCTATTCAGGGTTGTTACAAGCATAGGTGCCAGAGCAAAAATGGACATTCCAGTGTTCAAAGGAAACTTGGATGTTGAATAACTTCTAGACTGGATTAGATCTCTAGACAAATACTTCGACTATGAGGATGTCGAGGAAGAAAAGAAAGTAAAACATGCCATTACTAGACTTAAAGGGCATGCAGCACTGTGGTGGGATGAACTGCAGGCTGACAGACACTGCAAGGGCAAGCAGAAAATCAACAGCTGGGATAGAATGGTTGTAAAGATGAAAGATAAATTTATACCCAGGGATTATCAAATCACTCTGTTTCGGAGGATGCAAAATTTGAGATAGAAGATGATGTCAGTGAAGGAATACACTGAAGAATTCTATAGGATAAACATCAGAGCAGGTCATCAGGAAAGCGATGATGAAAAATTTAGCAGGTACATGAATGGTCTGCGATATGACATTCAAGATGAGATGAGCATGCTGGCCATTCGAAATGTGGAGGATTCTTATAAGATAGCTCTGAAAGCTGAAGAGAAACTGAGCCGGAAGCAAGGTCAAAGAGGCCAAGGTAGTAGTCAAGCTAGTGGAGAAACAATTTCCCAAGACAGAACTCAAAAACCTAAAGAAGAGGGAAAAAAACCTCAATTTCAACCTGAGAGAGAAGGAAGCTCACAAGGAAGGTAGTATGCTGATAGAAATGATTTTCCTTGAGCCAGAGGAAGAGGAAGAGGCAGAGGAGGTGAAGTGAAATTCTTCGTCTGTGGAAAAATCAGACATAAATCCTATGAGCGTCCAGATAAGAAGAAATATGGTGGTGAAACTCACATTGCCGAAGCTCAAGGACGGAGTGTTGAGGCCAAAGATGTTGAGGGAAGAAGATATTTGATGATGAGGAAAGTTCTCTTGAAGCCGCAGAAGGAGGCAAAGAACCCAACCCAAAGAAACAGTATGTTTCAGACTGCTTGCAAAACCAAAGATAGGGTATGCAAGGTCATAGTGGATAGTGGTAACACAGACAATCTCGTATCTACAGAGATGGTAGAAAATATGGAGCTGGAGATTGTTGTACATCCAAGCCCATACAGAGTTTCATGTCTACAAAAAGGACATTAGGTAAATGTCACTAAACAGTGTTTAGTTGAACTTAAAATAGGAGGATATAAAGATGAAATATTATGTGATGTCATTCCCATGGATGTTTGTCATATATTGTTGGGTAGACCATGGAAATATAACAGAAACGTAGTTCATGATGGGAGAAAGAACACGTACACCCTGGAGAAAAATGGTAGGACTCAGATGTTGCTTCCAATTAAGGATAAAGAGGTGAAAATAGAGATGAGAAACTTTGTACTTCTCATGAGTGGGAAGGAACTTCTTAATGAGGTTAAGAAGAAGGAAGGCACATAATTTATTGTGGTTAGGAAGCCCATAATTTTTTTGACCAGTATAAGAATAGATGATTTACCAGAAGAAATCGAGGAGTTGCTGGGAGAGTTTGTTGATATAGTAGTGGACGAACTACCGTGTTCGTTGCCACCTATCAGGAGTATAAGCCATCATATCGATCTTATACCTGGAGCCAGTTTGCCTAACAAAGCCACATATAGGTTGACACCATATGAAAATGAAGAAGTTAAGAGACAGGTCCAGGACTTAATGGACAAAGGATTGATTCAGGAAAGCTTGAGTCCATGCGTTGTTCCGACAGTGCTCAGCCCAAAGAAATATGGAGGCTGGAGAATGTGTACAGACTCAAGGGAAATCAATAAGATTACCATCAGATACAAATTTCCATTTCCAAGGATGGATGGCTTGATGGATTGCTTGAGTGGAGCAAAGCGTTTTTCAAAGATTGATTTGAAAAGCGGGCATCATCAAATTTGAATGAGAGAAGGTGATGAATGGAAGACAACATTCAAGACAAATGAGGAGATGTATGAATGTCTTGTCATGCCATTTGGATTAACGAATGTACCTAGTACTTTCATGAGATTGATGAATGAAGTCCTGAAGGATTTCATAGGGAAATTCGTTATTGTATATCTTGATGATATATTAATTTTCAGCAAGACAGAAGCAGAACACTTAAAGCATTTAGTTGCAGTAATGAGGAGATTACAGCAGGTGAAATTGCTTATTAATATGAAGAAATCTTCATTTATGAGGACAGAACTCATTTATTTGGGTTTTGTTATCTCTGTAAATGAATTAAAAATGGATCCGGAAAAGATAAAGGCGATTAAGAATTGGCCATCGCCGAAGAGCGTGTTTGAAGTTCGAAGCTTCCATGGTTTGGCTAGCTTCTACAGGAAATTCATCTGAAACTTCAGTGGAATTAGTGCATCGATGATGGATACGGTGAAGAAAAGACATAAATCTTTTCACTAGACGGAGGAAGCAGAGAAGAGTTTCAACCTGCCGAAGAAGAAGATCACTGAGCAACCAATTCTGGTTTTGCCAGATTTTAGAAAGACATTCTAGGTCAGTTGTGACGCGAGTGGATTTGCAATTGGAGCGGTCTTGAGCCAAGACGATAGGTCGGTCATATATTTCAGTGAAAAACTGAATGAAGCAAAGATTAAGTACTCCACGTATGACAAGGAATTCTATGCAATCATACAAGCACTGAATAAATGGAGACACTATTTGATTCCCAAGGAGTTTGATTTGTACAGAGATAATCACACTTTGCAATTCATGACTCGACGGGAGAAGTTGAACCAAAATCATGCTAAATGGGTTGAATTCATGCAGAATTTTACGTTTGTGATTAATCATATTTCTGGAACTGCTAACAAAGTTGTTGATGCTTTGAGCAGGAAATGTTTTCTTATGCAGGAATTCAGAGTCAAGACTTTGGGTTTCAATAACCTTAAAGAAATGTATAGGGATGATCTAGACTTCAAGGAGGCATATGAGTCATCTAAGAATCCATTTCTCAGGGGTAGAAGCCAATGGACTGAATACATGATCCAGGATGGTTTATTGTTCAGGGGAAATCAGCTATGTATTCCAAAATGCTCCATGAGAGAGAATTTGTTGAAGGAAAAACACAGTGGAGGATTGGCTGGACATTTTGGTCATGATGAGACGTTCTCAAAGTTGAATGGCTCATATTTTTGGCCAGGGATGAGGTCAGAGGCTAAGAAATTTGTGGACAGGTGCAGAATTTGTCAGCACACGAAAGGAAAAAGGAAGAACACAAGGTTATACCAACCATTACCCATACCTAAAAGGTCGTGGGACACAGTGAGCATGGATTTTGTATTGGGACTACCAAGGACACAGAGAGGATATGATTCGATCTTTGTGGTAGTCGACGGATTTTCAAAAATGGCACATTTCATACCATGCCAAAATACCAGTGACGCAACTCATATTGTGAACCTATTTTACAAGGAAGTCATCAAACTTCACGGTTTTCCAAAGAGTATCGTTTTTGATCGGGATACCAAGTTCGTAGGGAATTTCTGGAGGACCTTATGGAAGAAGTTGGGGACAAATTTTTCTTTTAGCTCAGCATATCATCCTCAGATGGATGGGTAGATAGAAGTCATGAACAGGAGCTTGGGAGATTTGTTAAGGATCTTAGTGACTTAACATCACAGTCAATGGGATCACATTTTGCCATAGGCGGAATTTGCTTACAATGATTCACTCAATAGGAGCACAGGGCGGAGTCCATTCTAGATTGTATACGGAATGCAGCCAAGGGGAGTTTCTGAATTTAAATATTCGAAAAAAAATGAATTAAGGAGTGCTAGTGCAGAGGACTTTGCAGAAGGAATGAAGGAGCTTCATAGCCGAGTTAAGGAGTGATTGTAGAGCTCAAGTCAAGAATACAAGCAGAGAGCAGATCAACACAAGCGATAAATTTAAGTTGAAGTTGGTGATTTGATTCTTGCACATCTGAGGAAGGAAAGGTTCCCAAGGGGAACATATAATAAGCTGAAGATGAAAAAAATTGGACCATGCAAGGTCATAAGGAAATTTGGGGCAAATGCATATGAGATTGAATTACCTGATGGGATCGGAATCTCACTGATATTCAATGTTGCAAATTTGTACCCTTACAGAGTTGAAGAAGTAGGAGCAGAGGAGGAACAGAAAGAAATTCAATGGACAAAACAAATGCCTGTAGTTGTAGAGCCACAGATGGAAAGCATAATTGACAAAAGGGTTAGCAAAAAGACTAGGAGAAAAGAGTATGTTGAATACCTGGTCAAATGGAAGGGACATCCAGTTGAAGATGCCAATTGGGTGAATGAAGAAGAAATTCATAGGCATGGACAGACTGTGCAAGAGCTCATGAACATGAGTTCATGAAAATTTTCAAGCGAGGGAGTATGATGCAAGGGCATCATAAGCAGCCATCCAAGCAAGCAACGTAAAAGCAGGAGACAGCTGGAAAAG
The DNA here is from genome assembly GCA_000966675.3 of Picea glauca. NCBI lineage: Eukaryota > Viridiplantae > Streptophyta > Pinopsida > Pinales > Pinaceae > Picea > Picea glauca. Next base: position 174,862 of record JZKD02S1328110.1, read on the forward strand.
CACCAACGCACATTTTGAAGTGTTTGAGATTAATGAATGGACATTATTGTAATAGCTAAGGGAAGCTTACTTACATCTATATCTAGATATTGTAAACAAATCTTGAACGTTGCTCTCATCTATAGAATGTAGAGGCATTTATGAATAATGAATGCAAGTAGGTAGATTTAATTTAATAGATTAGACAATTTAGAAATATAGGAGGGAAAATGGATACAGACACCCTCACGCTTGTATCATTGTAATTTTGGGATGATCATTCAGAATTCATAAGCTATAGAGATATAGTAGAGAGTTGTAGAGAAGAACCCATGTACATAAGCACTTGAGTTAATATCTGAAGCTTTGACTCAACTTTCATGGTGTTATGATGCTTACTGTTTACATTTTTTTAATGGTATGTTTACAATTGATTTGTTTCTCTGTTATGCATTTGTTTCAATGCTGCATTGTGTGTATGATTTCATGGTGAATGCATGAAATCTGAGAGAGGAGAAGAATGAGTTTCAATTGTTTCTCTCCTTGAGAATTCCTACAAGGAGTGCAGTGAACGTCCGTAAGGTGTGCGTTGACGAGGGTCTAAGTTTTATCTCAGAAAGCTCAGGAGAGATACCATTGTTCTCATACCAGCTGAAGTGCAGGTGAAGCACAGAGTCATGCAAGGTGTGCGTAGGCCAAATTGAAGCCTTCGATTTTATAAATCTAGAAAGAATATTGAGAGGACCACTGTTGCAAAGATTGCACAGGGTCAAAGACTCAAATAACCAGAGGTTATTTGAAGGTTTGTCGCAAGGAGTGTGAGAAGGGTTCCTTTTGGGAAGCTTGAGTTTACAAGTGAAAGCTAAGGAAGGATAACACCTTTGAAGTGCTCAAAGGGGAGATGGAGATTGAAATCATCTCATAAAAGTCAAGTTCAGGAGGGAGAACGCCGAGTCGTTTGGGCAGAATTCATTGACGAGTGCATCTGGTGGTCATAATTCTCCATGGAGAACTCGTGAAACCGCGAGGACCGTAGGATCCAGAGGAGCTGTAAGGTGGTTAGGAGTTGGATGAATCCTCCACCCTGACATCAAGAATCAATGTGAACTATTGATTGTGGTCAGTTTGAGCCGACATATCATTTCGGGGATTCGAGTTTCGTAAGCTTGGAGTGCAGGTCAAAATCCTTGTTCACTCTAATTCCCGAATCGCGAAAGGGATTTTCAGGTGTGAAATTTCGGCATTTCATGGTTCGGCATTTCGGCAATTCCAATGACAAGGAGTCAGGGCACTTAGCATTGAAAACCCCGAAGTCACGAAACGCGGTGTGTCTTTGAAGTGGAATTTTGGCATTTTGGCTCTCCAGGGTTCGGGAAGTAGAGGAGGCAGTGACTTTGGAATCAAGAGTTTCAAACTCTCGGTTCACAAAATCCCAAGAGGGAAAGGAAAAATTCCCAAAAAGGTTGAGGGACAATAGCCGTTGGGTACCAATCGGGTTTTGGGGTTTTGGGACTCAAGAAGTGGAGTTGCATGGTCAACACAAATCCCAAAATTACGAAGAGGGAAATGTCGAAAGGTGGGTCCCAAGTATCAGTCAGAGGATAGATGCGGTGGAAGTCAAAGGAGGGGTCAAGCTTCGGCGAAATCCCGAAAGGCCATCGATCTCACATTCCATGGGACGTTGAGCCCATTTCAGCATTCCGGCATTTCAGAGTTTGGGGAATCATAAGGGAAGAGGAACGACTATTGGTTGTTTGCTCGAAGTCCCGAAAACTGAAACTAGTGGGTAATAGGTGGCATGTGCTCATCACGTTGGAGCAGTCAACCTTCGTTGACGTTTCGCATTTCGGCATTTGACAAGAGATGTGGAAATACATCTGGACTCTCCAACTCTGGAAATCCAAAGTCCTTTGTGGCTTAAAAAAAAGGGTTTGATTAACCCTTGGCGTGGTTTTAGTGAAGATCCTGTGCAAATCCTGGCCCGAGGGCAAGGGGGTCTGCATCAAATACCATGGCACTAAAGAAAATACTCAGGAAACAAGAAGAAGAGATCAACATACTAGAGACTCAAGTAAATGAAAAAGAAGAATCATGCCATAAGTTGGAAGCAAAAGTTTTTGATCTCATAAGGAAAGAAGAGAAGTCAAAAAGTTTCATGAACATCTCAACAATCTTGGATGAAATCTTGGATTGTCAAATATCACCTAATGATAAATCTAGTCTTGGATACAACAAGGAAGAAAAACACTATGAAGTTAGCACTTATAAGAAGAATGATGCAGGTCCTTCATTGTCAAAAGGTGAAAGAAAAGTTTCAAGTCAAGCACCTACACAAGGAAAGGAAACTCTCAAAACAACAGAGCAAGGAAGACACCAAAAATATACATTTACACATCAAAACAAGTTCAGAAAAGAGACACCTTCAAGGTGGACACAAAAGCAAAGGTATGAAAATGTTTTTCATGGTCACTTTTTCTCATGTAATGAATATGGTCACAAAGCTTTGGATTGCAGACATCATGCAAGGAAATAGGTTGGAATATTCAATAACATGTTAATATTTTGGAGATGTAATCTTGTGGGACACATTGCAACACATTATCACACCATGAGATCCTACAGTTGTAGTGGGTTTGGCCACAAATCTCAAGATTGTTGGAATTCAAGGAGATAGTCAATGACGAGTGTTTCATATAGCATGGAAAAAAGATAACATGTAACTTGGAAGGAAAACAATGTTGAAAGGATGGAAGATTAGAGTACAAGTACAGATAAATCGTGACACTCTCAAAAGTGGATAACATCCAGACATGAATGAAGGAATAAAGAATCAAGAAATATTCACTCTTTCTGAAGCATACATGGGCTCATGTGGGATAAGTCGTGTACATACACAAGGTGACCTATATAAAGGTCGTGTACATACACGATTTTTCTATGGAACGGGCCATGTACCTGTGAAAAAAACCTCAAGAAGAGGAGTGTACAGATGAGTTGCATCATGGTTTGATAGTATAACACTATTTTGCAAGGTCTCACATGGTTTGTTGCAGGTTTTCATGATTATATACTTGCTTTGGTACATGATGTATGGGATGATATAGTTGAGATTCTTGGTTGATATATTTATGGCTGATATACATGGTTGTGGCACTTGGTTCATGGTAGAGGCATATCATGAGTGATATGACACTTTTTTGATGCACATGGTTGGCATGTTGGTTGAGTCATATGGTTTGTACACAGTTGGCACATGTTCTTGGCATATGGTTGATACACTCCATTGATGATATCTTACGGTATATTGTATGGTATTGATGTACATGGTTTATGTACATGGGTGTTGTCCATGGTTGGCACACAATATGGAACAGGATGTACACGATTGATGTGTTGTTCATGATTCTCTATTCATTGTTGACATATATTTTTATTCATGATGTATGGTATGGAATGAGTTTGATGTATGGACAGGACCAAGGATTGTCATAATAAGAGTAGATCATTCTTGAGAAGTTGATCTATGTTTCGGTTGAGCAGTAGCATTTGCAGCAAAAACAGATTTCAATGGTAGCATATTGTTCATCTTGTAGATAAGATAGGGGGAGACATACCCACATAGAGAGTTTTGTATTCCCATGATTGGTTGCAGGAACATGATTCCAGGAGGAGAGATTATCGACATCCATTCCATTAGCATTGCATTAGAGTGATATCCCTTTTCCAAAGGGGGAGATATTATTCATAGGAAGCTTAAAGGCATCCAGACAGGGGAGAAGCCCCAAGGAGAGTTCAGGAAGGGGTAGCAACCCCAAGGAGAGAACTACCATTTTCCATTGATGTAAACGGGGACATATAATCACATTTATGTGGAACTATGAACATTGATGAGAAGGGATGATCACAGAGGGAGTATGAGAATTTTCATGTCCAAGTGTTTCCATCAATGATTGGTATTGACATCAATGTTGGTGTTGCCATCAATGCCAAAGGGGGAGATTGTTGTACTACATTTTCATTGATGTCAAAGGGTTGATGTCAAGTATTTTCATAGTGATGTGTTTGTATCATTGATATATTGGTTATTGGTTATACGGTCATTGATGTAATTGTTGTCAAAGGGTTGATGTCAAGTGGTGTCATAATGATATGTTGATATTAAAGGGAGTTATATCATTGATTCCATGTCATGGTTGATAGGAAGAACCAAATGTATAAACTCCATAGTGGTCCCCTTATGGTGAAATCCCTCACGGGAATATGCTCTTGGATAAATTTCTCAAAGTGGTCCCATTATGGTGAAATCCCTCATGGGAATATGCTTTGTGAAGTCCAAATGGTTAGGTGATTGAGTATCCCAACAGTTTAGTTAGGGAACCCAATCTTGATTAAGGAATAATGTAGTGAATATCAATGAATTTTCAGGAGAAACTATTCCATATGGATATTATATTTCATGCCATTTCTGGTAATATGTGGAACGTCACATAACTCCTCATGGTTAGAGAGTTATGGCCATGTGAAGTTGGAGAACCCTCATGAGTTATCTAGAAGCCCCTAGAAGGTCAAAGAAATCAAATTATTCTAGAAGATCCTGGAAGAAGTTGACCAATCAAAGTGGTTAGTCATGATTTAAGTGGTTGCAACAAGAAAACAATTAAAAATAAATTAGTTGCAACTAGAAGTGGAGAGTTTACTATTTGTGGACAAAGTGGTTAAGTGGATACTTCTAGAGGAAGTTACTTCGAGAGTATAAATAAGAGAACAAGGGTCTCCCATTAGTATTGTATTGAAAATATTGAATATATACAAGTGAATGAGGTAACCAAAGGATATCTAAGGCGAATTTCAGAGGGAAGATGGATTAAAGAAGGATGAAATTCAAGGGAGGATAAAGTCTTTTGATGATTCTTTCTAACGTGTGATATTTACAGGTCATCTCACCATTTTCGCAATAACTTTTTTTCTAGAATGATTCAGATAGTGAAATATGAAGGATGTTGAGAAAAAATATTTTGGCGCTTCATCTCCTAGCATTAGGTTTTTGTATTTCTAGGGTTTTGGCATTCCTATTTAGTGTAAAAAAGGCTTGGAGAGCCTCATTGTTGTTGGGTATGTGTTATATTATTTGCATGTGTGTGTGTGGGCGCATCAGATTCGACAATTGCGTCTAACGATCCCTCTAGTAGTGTTCTTTGTGTCGTGTGCATCGGGTGATTTCCTAGGGGGGTCCCAGGGGGGGTGGGTATGCCTCGCCCTGGTTATGCTCAACGTTCAGGGCAAAGCCCCAAAATTGTTTTTTGGGCAGTTTTTGCTATTTTTAGTGGATTTTGCTATTTTTAGCGGTTTTCTAAATTAATCCTAGATTAAGGCATTAGGGTTTTGGTATCTACGGAATACCTAAAAACATTGTATATATTGTATAGTGAATGGTGAAATTCGATATAATGAATATAATAAAGGTTTTTCCCAGTTAAGGGTTTCTGGTATAAAATCTATGTGTACTCTGTGTATGAGCGATTGATTAAATTTTGTTTTGCTTAAGAATATATATGCATTGCTTTACTTCACAAGTTTAAAACTTACATGTGGTATCAGAGCTCATTTTTGGCTTTAGAGGGACGCATTTGTTTCTTTGGGTTTGGCTCAGTCTTGATAGATCAAGTTGATCTTGGGTCAATGATAAACCTAGTTTTAGTGGGAGATTTTGCAGTGGTTATTCAGTGTAGAAAGAGGAATGGAAAGCTCTTCTAGAATCGAGATAGAGAATTTCAATGGTAAAATCTTTGATCTATGGAAGCTCAAGATGGAGGACCTTCTTTTAGACAAAGAACAATGGATCATTGTGGATCTTGGTACACAACCTATTGGTACACCGTCTACTAGCACATAGGCTATTGGTACACAACCTACTAGTACACAAACTACTAGTACACCACCTACTAGTATGTCGAAGGAAGAATGGGAGAAGTTGGACAGAAGAGAAAGGAGTACTATTTGACTCTGACTGGAAGATTCGGTGTTGTTAAATGTCTTAGGAGAATCTACAGCCAAGGAACTATGGGAGAAGTTGGGGAATTTGTATAAATCAAAGTCCCTGGTAAACAATTTGTTTCTTCGAAAGAAGTTGTATCATCTTAGGATGGAAGATGGAGATTCTGTGACANGCTAAAAGATGGAAGGATTAGAACTCTCCCTGGGGTTCTACACATTCCAAAACTTGCCAAGAACCTAATATCTGTAAGCAATTGGATGATGCAGGTGTGGATACTGTATTTGGAAAGAACACTTGCAAGATGGTACAAGGGAAAATGGTGTTGATGAGGGGAGTTCGGTGTGGAACTCTCTACAAGTTCTAGGGAAGCACTTATACTAATGGGTGTAGCATTTATGTTGTCATTGAGTAGACAAATAAAGAATACAAGACCAATATTGTCCCTGAAAAGAAGACCATGTTGTGGCATTAAAGACTGGGGCATATTGGAGAAAAGGGCCTTCTAACACTACACAGTAAAGGCATGGTTGAAGGTATGTCTAATTTCACTCTGAATTTTGATTTCTATGAACATTGCATATATGGTAAATAGAATCGAGTAAGATTCCCATATGGTGCTACAAGAGCAAAGTGGATCTTAGAATTGATACACAATGATGTGTTTGGACCTGTGCATGTTCCATCACTAGGTAAGTATGTGTATTATGTTTCATTCATAGATGATTTATCAAGGTACACATGGATTTATTTTCTTAGAAAGAAATATGAGGTATTTGATAATTTTAAAGAGTTTAAGGCTNAGAAGAAGAAGAAGAACCTCATACCCCAGTATTGAGGAGATCAGTGAGAGATAGAAGGCAACCAGAAAGGTATAGTCCACCTAATTTTCGTTCCAATTTTTCTTTATCTATTACTAATGATGATCCCAGAACTGTCAGGGAAGCGGTGAATTCAGGGGATAGTAAACTCTAGACAAAGGCCATGGTTGAAGAAATGGATGCCTTGGATAAGAATGAGGCATGGGATATAGTTGAGTTTCCAGCTGGAAGAAAATTGGTTGGTAGCAAATGGTTTTTCAAGAAGAAGTTTAATGCACAAGGTAAAGTGCAAAAATACAAAGCTTGGTTAGTAGCAAAAGGTTATTCCGAGGTAGAGGGAATTGACTTTGGTGAGATTTTTTCTCTTGTTGCTAAGTTAACTTCTATTAGATTCTTTTTTATCTATTGTTATTGCTTTTGATCTTGTAGTGGAACAAATGGATGTGAAGACAACATTCCTACAAGGGGACCTGGAAGAAGAAATCTACATGAAGCAACCAAAAGGCTTTGTAGTGAAGGGAAAGAAAGAGCTAGCCTGTAAGCTAAAGAAGTCACTATATGGTCTGAAGCAATCACCTAGGATGTGGTACCAAAAGTTTGACACATACATCCTTGGATTGGGATTTGTAAGAAGCATGGTTGATCACTATGTATATTCCAAGAAGGTTGGTAATCACTTTATTTATGTAGTGTTGTATGTTGATGACAAGTTGTTGGTAGGAAATAATATGGATGTTATCAAGGAGGTGAAATAACATCTATCCTCCAAATTTGACATGAAGGATCGCAGTGCTGCTAACTTCATTCCGAGAATGGAGATTAAAAGAGATTGTGCAAACAAGAAACTCTAGTTGAATCAGAGAAAAATATGTTCAGGCGATATTGCAGATGTTTAATATGCATGGAAGTAAACTGGTCAAAGTTCCTATTCCTATAGGTGTAAAGTTATTTGCATATCAGTGTCCCAAGACACAGGAAGAATAAGAGGACATGTCCCATGTTCCATATGCCAGTGCAGTTGGTAGTTTGATGTATGCAATGGTTTGTACTAGATCGAACATTGCACATGCAGTGGGAGTTTTGAGCAGGTATATGTCAAAACCAGGGAAGGAGCATTGGAAAACAGTAAAGAGGGTCTTCGGGTATCTTCGTGACACTACTAGTTATGGATTGTGCTACCAAGGAAGAGCAGGCTTGGACAAAGTGGTGGACATACATGGATTTTTTGATGCAGACTGTGCTGGAGATCTGGATCGTAGAATATCTACAAGTGGGTATGCTTTTAACCTATTTGGAGGAGTAATCAATTGGATGAGCAACATACAGCCTGTAGTGGCACTCTTAACTATAGAAGTTGAATACATGGCAACCACTCATGCAAATAAGGAAGAAGTATGGTTACAAAGATTGTGTTCAGGTATTGGGTTGGTACAACAAGTAGTGAGATTAGATTGTGATAGTCAGAGTGAAATCTTACTGGAAAAGAACCCAGCTTATCATTTGAAGACAAAGGATATTTATGTTCGGTATCACTTTGTGAGAGACATGGTTGAGGAAAAAAACATGTTGTTGGAAAAGGTTGACACTTTGAAGAATGTTGCAGAATCATTGACAAAATTTGCTAGCACGAAAAAGTTCTCCTGGTGTAGAGTAACAATGGGCATTGTTGCCCTGGATTGTTGACTATATAATCCCCTGGACCCCTAGATGCAAATAAAACAATAAGTGGGAGAATGTTGGGTATGTGTTATATTCTTTGCATGTGTGTGTGGGCGCGTAAGACTCAACAACTGCATCTGACAATCCCTCTAGTAGCTTTATTTGTGTCGTGTGTGTTGGGCGCTTTCCTAGGGGGGTCCAGGGGGAGGGTAGGTATGCCCCCCCCTGGTTACACGCAGCATTCGGGGCAACACCCTGAAATTTGTTTTTGGGTGGTTTTTCTATTTTTAGCAGATTTTTCTATTTTTAGTGGTTTTTTAAATTAATCCCAAATTAAGGGATTAGGGTTTTGGTATCTATGGAATACCTAAAAACATTGTATATATTGTATGGTGAATGGTGAAATCCGATATAATGAATATAAGAAAGGTTTTTCCTAGTTGAGGGTTTCCGGTATAAAATCTTTGTGTACTCTGTGTATGAGTGATTGATTAAATTTTGTTTTTCTTAAGAATCTATATGCATTTCTTTACTTCACAGGTTTAAAACTTACAATTGTAACCATCTTCTTGTGAATGAGCATAACCGTCACATCTCTTCTCAAAGATAAGCCACCACCATTCTAGCAAGCTTGTTTTCTGCTGCATTTTATAGTTTCAGCACATTTTCTTATTGAATAGAATCCAGTTTTATTGTATCTTTGTTATTGTATCTCTATTATCCTTGTGTTTATATGTTCAGAATAATAATAATCTGTATTCATTTCGTTCTGCTCATAAAATCTGGATCAATGGTATTAGAGCGATCTGCTCCTTGTCGTTCTTAATGCATGTCCTCGACAAGGTCAAGGTACAAAGAATTGGGTCTCGAGATTGTTTCTCTTGAGGAAAAAATATCTCGCATGCCCAGGCGACCTTTCATGGTGGGAGAAAATAAAGATGACGGGACATGAGAACCTTTCATAATGTTGCTCAAGGAATCCCTCCTGCAATAGAGGAATGAAATGATGGATAGTTAAATCCTTCGGCGGCTACCAACAGGTGATGCATCTTCCTCGAACGGAGGCGCCACCCCCTTCAAGGTACAACTCAACTTTGATATTCCCATATTTGAAGGTCATATAGACACAGATGTTGTAGACAAATGGTTGAATCTACTAGAAGGGTATTTTTCTATCCATAACTTTTTGAATAGAGAAACGATTATGTTTGTGCTCCTCAAAGTCGTTCCCCATGTCAACAATTGGTGGGATACTTTCTGTGAGAAAAAGGAAACAAAGGAACCCTCATTATTTATAGTCGCGGTCACCTGGGAGTCCTTGAGGGACGCTATCAAGTAACAATGCTACCCTGTCAGAAGTTATGATGACCTATATACAAAATGGACCACACTGTGGCAGGAAAGAGACCATGCAATGCCAGAGTTCACAAATATCTTCCATACCTTGCACACCAAGCTAGGTATCAAATATTCTAAGAGAAATCCGATGCTCAAGTATCATGGTGGTATACATAGATACATCTAGGCTGAAATGGATTTTTTTGACATCTCTTCCTTGGGTATGGCCTATCAATATGCCCTCAAAATCGAGCAAAAGCTTAAAAAAAGATGTGAAAATTTGGGCCTGGGAACCCCCCACATCAGAAGAAAGTAAATGTAAGCCCCAACCTATAGAAAAAAGTACAAAGAAAATATGGACAACCTCAGTACAACCAGTCTAGGCTGCAAGTAAAGAAGGACACTAGAAATACAAAGAAAGATATCGGGAAGTGGTGCGACTTCCATAAGATCCCCTAGCATAACGTTGTTGATTACCGCTCCAAGCAATCGCTGGTGGCTGAGGTGAAATCCTCTAAATCAAATGAGGGTTATGACTCTAAGTCAGAACTAGAAAGGGGGAGATAGATCATTGACACAGAACCAAGTGCCACTATTTCTACCACCAAGGTCAAGCCCGATGAACCAGATGAACCAGAAGAAGGCAAGCGTCTCTTTCATTCACATATGTGGGTAAAAGGCATCAAAATGCACTTTATCATTGATAGCGGCAGCCAGAAGAAACTCATCTCAAAAGAGGTCATCAAGTGGCTATCCTTGTCGACAACGCCACACTCACAACCCTACACCATTGGATGGATCCACCAAGGAAGCGATCTGTGCGTTAGCCAACAGTGTCGCATGTCGTACGACATCAAGCCCTTCAAAGACAAGGTATTGTGTGATGTTGCTCCTCTTGAAGTATGTAATGTTCTTGTGGGCCAACCTTATTTATGGAAACTTCATGTTGTATATGATTCTAGGCCTCGCAGTGCTATTATTACTTTGAACAATAAATTATTTAGGATACTCGAGGAAGTCCCACCTAGTGTTATTTCCTTCATATCTGGCAAGGAATACAGGAAGGTCATCTCTCAAATCAGGAATTTTCTCTTCTTCGTGATTATCTCTCAGACTGAGCGGAATATTGCAACCACATCGAGGGCCTCCGCGACCGACCTCTCCACACAGTAGAAGCAAGTGGACAAGGCCATGGAAAAATACAAAGATATCTTCTCTTCACCTAGCAGGGTACCACTGCACTGTTAGGTCAAGCATCCAATTGATCTGACCCCTGACGCACCGCTACCCAATGGGACAGTCTACCAACGCTCTTTGTTAGAGAATGAGGAGATCAAGTTACACATCCAAGAACTACTCCGCAAGGGGTACATCCATCCCATCTCATCTCCTTGTGGGAGCCCAATCGTGATGGTGCAGAAGAAAGATGGGACCTAGCAATTTTGCATTGATTAACGGGACCTAAATAAAATCATAGTCATGAACCAGTACCCAATTCCCAGAATCGACGATCTCCTTGATCATATCAAGGGGAAAAAAAACTTCAGTAAGATGATCTGAAGTATGGCTACCACCAGGTCCCCATAGAACAAACAGATGTATGGAAGACCACCTTCAAGTCAAAAGAAGGTCTTTTTGAATGGTTGGTGATACCCTTTGGTTTGACAAATTCTCCAACAAATTTCATGAGGATGATGGATGATATCCTGTGACCTTTGACCAATAATTTTGTAGTGGTGTATATGGATAACATCTTCATCTACAACAAGACTTGGGCGAAACACTTGCAGCATATTCAGCGGGTTCTACACACCCTGTGGCAGTACAAGTTATATGCCAACCTGGAAAAATGCTCCTTTGGCATGGACAGGGTCCAGTACCTAGGATACACTATGGATCAACATGGTTTTCATGTGGATCCAGCCAAGATGTAGGTCATCTGTGACTGGCCATCCCCAACCACACTATTGAGCTTCAGATCTTCTTAGGCCTTGCCAATTTCTATCGTAGATTCGTGTTGGGATTCTCCTGTATTGCATGGGACCTATGACAAGTAACCAGGGGTGGTGGTAAGGAAAAATTTGTGTGGGGTCTTTCCCAACATCAAGCGTTCGATGATTTAAAGAAACGCTTGTGCTCAGCCCTGGTACTTTCATTATTGGACCTACAACAACCCTTTGAGATCGAGACAGATGCTTCGAACTATGTTGTGGGCACAGTTCTCACTCAACACAGCCACCCTGTGGCCTATAATAGTGAGACACTATCAGATGTTGTACATAAGTAACCTACTTAGGACAAAGAAATGTACTCCATTGTGCAAGCCTGCCACCTATGGAGACATTACATTATCGAGAAGGAGACAATCATCCACATGGATCATAAACCACTGCAGTTCAGGAAGACACAAGGAAAATTGCAGAATGACTGCCATCAGAAGTGGTCCAGATACTTGCAGTAGTTCCACCTCAACATCAAGTATAAAAGAGGAAGTACCAACCGAGTACTTTATTTCCTCAGTCGACCTCCAGTCGCAACACTCACCATGGTGCTAGACTCTTGCAGCCATGAGACCTATAGATGGCCTAACCTCTATAAGATAGACCTTGACTTCGCCACCACATATCAAATGTTGGGCGTAAACTCAGTTGTCGCTAATTTCCATCTTCAGAACATGATATTGTGTCGACTGGGCCATCTCTACATTCCATCAAGTGAGTGAGTGAAACTGATTTGGGAATCCCACTACAGTCGGGTGGTAGGAGACTTCAGCATCGAAAATATAGTGGTAGTGTTGCAAAAACATTTCTACTGATGGAAACTTCAACAGGATGTCATCAAGTATATCAGGTCCTCCATTGCCTTCGCTATTTCCAAACTGACCATTAAGAAACAAGGTATATATTGTTGTCTATGTGTTATATCCTTTGCATGAGTAGTAGTGTCTAAGCATATGCATTGGGCGTGCAGAGGGGCAGCACCCCTGGAAAAACAAATCTGCATCGGGACCGCATTTTTGGGACCTCATTATATTTAGGTGGTTTTTCGGCACATGGTTTCTTTGTCAATGGTTTTCTATTTTCGGTTAAGGAATTCAGGTTTTGGACTAATCTAGGTCATTGGGTTAGGGTTTTGGATGCCACTGGATCTTATATGTATTTTGTATTGTAAACATTGTAACACAATGAATGAATATAGAATATGTTGGTTTTACCGGTTTGGGTTTCTAGAGGGGAATTCTATGTGTAATGTTTGTATTTTCCATTGTATATTTCTATTCTTTTTCTAAATATCTGTTTGCGGTATATATTGTACAAGTTACAATTTCCATGTACACCCCCCTTCCTACTCTTGATAGGCCATGGGAATCCATCTCAATGGACTACATGTTGGGCCTTTCGTCCACCAAGAGGGGAAATGACTGTGTCTTTGTGTTTGTTTATCACTTTTCCAAGATGGTGATCCTAGCTGCCTGCAAGAAGAGAATCACAACAAAGGCCACTGCTAAGCTCTTCATTGAATGAGTTTGGGTACATTTTGGAATCCCACAAACCATTGTCCCATATTGGGACAGTCAGTTCCTCAACACATTTTGGTCGAGCCTCTAGTCATTGCTGGACACCAAACTCACCAAATCCGCTGCCTTCCACCCCCAGACAGATGGCCAAACCGAGGTCGTCAATCGGATGATCGTGCATATCCTGCGCATGTAAAATTCCAAGTACCCCCACACATGGGATGGGAGTCTTCCCTATGTTCAACATAACTACAATAGAGTCATACATAGCTCAACTAGCCATAGCCCCTTTCAGTTTGGGTTAGGATTCCAACCATTGGGTCCTATGTATTTTTCACTACCTCTTGCGGCCACCCCAATCGATTCGTCACCTACTCCAACTGAAGTTAATAAAGCCTCTCGATTCATTGGGCAGATCCAACACATCCTCTAATAGGTTCATGATATTTTAAAGAAGTCCAATGCTAAGTACAAGCAATGCCATGATCAACATTGGGTGCCACATAAGTTTCAGGTGGGAGACAAAGTGTGGTTACACTTGCAGAAAGAATGCCTTACAGGGCCCCATCAAAATCTTCACCCACTCCATTATAGACCTTAGACCATCACCAAGGATGTGGGTGACAATTATTTTGCGCTCAACATTCCCCCTTTCCTTGGCCTGCAACTAGAGTTCAATGTGGATCTCCTTCAGCCATATTTCCCACCATTATTAGACACCTCAGAGATAGCAGAACAGTTGACACCAACAGAGATAAACCATGACTACATGCAGCAACCATCCAGTGATCATATTGTGGACACATAGGTCAAGGGAACTCACCAGTAAAGGACCCAGCTTTATCTAGTTGTCAAAGCATGGAAGCTCTTGCACCAAGGAAAATGGCTCACCCGAGGCCAAATTCGACAGGAATTTCCTCATATGATGGGGGCACTCAATGCAATGGAGACCATTTCCTCATAATAGGGAAGGATTGATCCAAATGGATTTTGGTGGCCTCCCACCTATTCCGACTGGCTCGTTTTGGTAGTTTTCCACTTTGGTAGTTTTTTCCTAGTTTTCAGGTCCCTGACTTCCAGGGTCATTTTAAGGCCCTAAACAACATTTTTAGGGCTCGCCATAGTTAAACGAAAAAGAAGTCAAATTCTGACAGAAACATGTGTAGTCCTCGGATAGACCTTTCCAATGAGCTATCGTGCACATACAACGAAGATCATATGCAAAAGTTATGACCCTGGGAAGTTGATGTGCTAACTTACCCCAACGGGGCCCACATGACTTTTGGCACTTCATCTCCTAGGGTTAGGTTTTTAGATGTCTATGGTTTTGGAATTCCTGTTTATTGTAAAAAAAATCTTTGAGAGCCTCATTGTAACCATATTCTTGCGAATGAGTGCAACTGTCACATCTCTTCTTAGAGATAAGCCGCCACCATTCTAGCAAGCTTGTTTTCTGCTGCATTTTATAGTTTCAACACATTTTCTTATTGAATAGAAACCAGTTTTACTGTATATCTGTTATTGTATCTTTGTTATCCTTGTGTTTCTGTGTTAATAATAATAATAATTTGTATTCATTTCGTTCTTCTCATAAAATCTGGATCAACTCTATTACAAAATATGGTTATTTCCCCTGATTTACAGAGTGAACATGCTCTTATAAAAGAGCCCTAAACTATGGATGAAGTCGGCCTCCTATGTCCTCAAGGAAAATGAATACAAGAATATTTTTACAACCATTAAAATCAAACTAACTTCGATTATTCCCAGCTTTTAATACAAATTGATTAAAAAGGATCAGATCAAGATTGATCTCGATGTTATTCATAAATATGAACTATAATTTGTTGATTATTTTGAAAAACGAGCTACACATAAATATGGGCAAACCTAGATTAGATATTTGTTCATATCTCTCAAATCCTTTACCTTCTAAAGGATCTACTCGCATGAGACCCAAATTAGGATTTTCTGAACAAAACTAAAGTCCCATAATTGCATATTTGTCCTCATTATCTCAGAAATCGTGATGGAAATTAATTGCTGCAAATTTGGCACGTTTTTTTACTAAAAATTGTTGACCATGCCAAGAGGCTTCCATGTGCGACCTGGGCACGTACAAAGGCACACACACCATGATGGGGGTTAGTTATCCAAAACCCATGTGACCATTCTTGATCCGGGTGAGCTCGCATATGTCGACCTACAAACCTAGGTATTGGAACAACTATGGTATGGGAACAACACTAGCATTCTTTCATTAGTAAAATGTTTCTTAAAAACCTCTAATAATTCATCAAGAACTTAATATTAATGATAAAATAAACAGTTGTA
Source organism: Picea glauca (assembly GCA_000966675.3). Classification (NCBI taxonomy): domain Eukaryota; kingdom Viridiplantae; phylum Streptophyta; class Pinopsida; order Pinales; family Pinaceae; genus Picea; species Picea glauca. The sequence continues at coordinate 190,502 of JZKD02S1328110.1, forward strand.
CCTCGTGATACTTGTCAAGAGAGTTTTAGGCTTGAAATAAAAAAAATGGGTGATATCAGGGCTAGGTTTAGATGCAAAAACAGAGTATAAGTGGAAAAATAAGTTTCTAGATGATGGAAAAATAGGGGTTTAACAACAATGACGCCAAAATGATGAACTATTTTGTCACCCTAGAATTGGAAGTAAGAGTAACAAAACATATTGTGCATTAAATTGTCAACACGGGTCACAGATTCTTATGAGATATATGCATTGTATGTATAGGCCATAGATTCATAGCTTCCATTGGTTTTCTAACATTGTTTTATGAAAATAAATTGCATTGATATCTAAGAATTAAAATTCCATTGTGAAATGAAAACACAACACACTGTAAAAATCCAAAGCTAGTTCAATCACTCTTGGCAATGATCCATATACTTGAACACTAATCATACTAATGGAAGCCATGTTGTCACTAGGAAATATATTTGCATGATTTAGACACTTCTTTTTTCCATATATCACAGCTCTAGATGTTGGAAATCTTTGATAAAAACTAACTATGAATTGGAAATTGCATTGCAGAACAATTAAACCACACCGCAAAAAGTAAACACGCACATCCAAAACTTGAGGAAGTAGCTTCCTCGGGAATCTAAGAACAACTAGAAGGACCTTCATATATTTATTGGATTAGTCTAGAAACATCAATGAATATTCTTTTGCCAAAGGAGAATATATTTGTGTGGTTTGACATTTCTCTTACAGATCTTAATTTTCAATACTAGTAGGTTTTGTGAAGGTTTACCTACTATTGTCTTGGAGGTAAAGATCAAACTATAGCATTGTAACTGTAGAAAAAAACGGTTATGATACCAACATTAAATAAACATGTATTCTAACAAAACATAAAAAAAAAAAATAACTACAGATCCACGACACCTTTTTCTATAGAGTGGCCTCCCTCTAGAGAATATAGTGTTGGGGCATACTAAAACAACAATGAACTTAAATTATGATGCAAATGTGCTCACAATGATCATTATATAATTGCAAAATAAAGGTTTAAATGCTTTGTATTTATTCCATAAATCACAATCTTCTACATGGCTATTGTCCAAACATAACAAACCTCATTTAAGAGTCATCAATCTTGTTTTTATACACACTTCTTCTAAGTAACAAAATTAACAAAGATCTAAATATATATCTCAAGTGATTATAATAGTTTGATAAATTAATAAATAGTTCCAAGATTCTTGTTAATTCATATCAGATTTAAAGTGTCATAGACTGTCAAATTCATAAAAAAATTGTGCGGGTTATAAAAACTTGCCCAAAATATGTTCTAGGTGGTTGTTGAGCCATGAATCTAGGAAAATTTATTTACCTCTTGAGTTGTAGTATCAAAACATATTTAGAACTCACAAATATATGGAAAAATGGAATTTCACATGTGGGATTTTATAAATCTTCCTTCCAACAAGTAAAACCATGAATTTCATCCCTGAATCGCTTCCCCGTGTGGTTGTAGCACTAAATTCATGGCATCTTTGTTGATTCCTTGATTGGTTTCTTTGAATATCTTTTAACTATTACTTGCTTGGTTGTTGGGTTTTAAAATTCCTGATCACATGTTTTTTTAAATCCCCTCCCCTTTAGATCTATGGATTCAAGAACATAATGTGTTCTTGGAATTTAGGTTGAGAAATCAGGAAACATCCTCAATGAAGATTAGAATAGTTGATTGATGTATCGGCCAACTAGAATCACCATCATGGATTCGTCCACATGCACAATATATCCCATATATGTATCCCACGGTTCCAAAGAAACAGAATGTGTGGTAACTATAATGATTCACAATAAGTGATAGGCGACATGTTTGTTGACTAGGATTCACGACAATGGTAATGCAAAAACTATTACCTATAGATCCATAGCAAGTGAAAAAAATGTTGAATTTACTGGAATCATAGCATAGGAACTTGTTTTGTGGTAAATGGGATTTTGAACCAATATTGTAACAACTTAACCACACATGAGCCATTAATTCAAAAGTAAATACAAAATATATAATTTCCCCTCATGTTAATCAGAAATCGAATTAAATATTAAGAAATGCAATAAGAAAACACCTTAAGTCCAAATCCTAGTTTTGACCATAAAAAAAGGGTAAATACATGGTTAAGGGTAGTGAAAAAGGATTACAAATAAGGAAGCGAGGGAGGAAAAAGATGGTAAAAGAAAAACTCATCAAACTCCATCCATGTGTAATGTCTAGTTTGTTGAAGTTTATTATGACCCTACAAATACTATATTCATTGGTGATCGATGTAGATGATGGTTCCCTTTCCCATGAGACAAAGTTCCTTATCATATGTATGGTAGTTTAGGAATCCACCATGAAAAATCTCATAATGATAGCATACCAATTTATCTCATTACATCAAGACTGCTCCCATAGCATATCCACTTACATCTATCTTCACTTTGAAAGGATTCTGCAAGCTAGGAAATGCAAGAAATGGTGATTCGTTGATATTCCATTTCATCTCATAGAAATCTTTCGGTTTATTCTTTCATCAATGGAAAATCTTACCACTGGTTTTTATGGCATGGAGTGGTGCAACTATTGCTAAAATGATGCTATGAACATCCATAGCTATTGTGTTTCCCCGACAAAGTTCCTAAGTTTAGTGACATTAGTAGGAAATGACCACTTGAGGATGGCCTCCATCTCTGTGAGGTCTATCTTGAGTTCTCTTCCACCATTCACGTACCCTAAATACACTAATGAAGGCAAATAAAACTCACATTTCATAAGCTTAGCAAACAACCAATAATTTTTTTGAGTTTCTAACACCTGCATGAGATGTGAGATGTCATTTTCCTAAGTAGAGCTATAAAACAATAAGTCATCCAAATACACTATTACAAATGAATTTAAATAGGGATGCAATACATCATTATTCAATGACATAAATGTATCTAATGCATTATATAAGTCAAAAGGCATGACTAGACATTCATACAAACCTTTCCTTGTATTGAAGGTGGTCTTCCAGGTGTCTTCTTCTTTAACGTATACTTGATGGTATCCCAATTTGAGATCCAACTTGATGAATTACTTGGCATGATACAACTAGTCTAACAAATCATTTATCTTGGGAAAAGGGTGTTGATTCTTGAGTGTGACCTTGTTCAAGGTTTTCTAGTCGATACACATTCACTAAGTCCCATCCTTCTTGGGTACTATGATGATAAGTGACCAATAAGATGAGGTGGTAGGTATAATTACTCCCTCCTCTAACAACTTCTTAAATTATTTGTTCACTTTCATTTCTTCCAAAATAGATTGTTTATACAACCCAATATTAGGTAATGGGGAGTCAAGTAACAACTATATGTTGTGCTCTAGTTCCCTTTTAGGTGGTAACCCTTTAATCTCATGAAACACTCCTTTGTACACCCTCAACAACTTATCCAATTGTTGTTTCTTATCTTTGGTACATATCTATAGGGATTCCTTTACACTTATCAATTCATCCCGTGGTTTTTTCTCTTTGAAGAAAAGAAATACAAATTTTCTACTAGAATTGATCAAATTTTTAAATTTGTTAGCACTTACTAGAGATATATTTGATTTACCTTTATGCACATCAATGATGAAAGACTTCCTATCCTTAATCAAGTAGTACTAGTTTTCTCTCCTCATGAAGATCACATCCTTCATATACATGTAGAGGCTTCCAAACACTACACCACACACATCAAGGGGTACTACTTCTAACTCCATTTCATCAATAAAATTTTCACTTATAGAAAACTTTATGTCAGAATGTTTAGTGGCTACGAGATCTATGTAGTTGTTCACCCATCTCAATGGATATGGGCTCATATGATCATGAAATTCCAACCCAATATTTTGGACCAAACCGTCTGCTATGAGGCTAGCTTGTGAACCAGAATCAAATAAAGCATCCACCTTATTTTTATGGCCTAGATATTAATGTGGAAGAATTTAGTCATATCACTTTCTTCCTTGTGATGAAGGCTACTTAGATTCACCTCATTATGCACTGAGGTGTAGAGAATATTTTGATCTACATCTGAGCTGCTCTCCACCATATTGCTTGAATCCATGGCTAGCATATTCTTTTTCTTGGCATCCTTCTTACGGTTCTTTATATCAAACTTTGGATGTAGCTTCCAAAACTTATCTTTAGTGTGACCATCAATATTACAATGGTTGTTTACATCCTTGCAATGAGGTGCAGTGGCAGACGTTTTCTTGACTTTTCCTTTCCACTTCTTCTTCCCTTGCTTGGAAGCATCGTGGTGGTTTTTCTGTTTATAACCACTTGGTTGTCCTTTCTTATGGCCTATGTTCTCAAGGTACTATACCTACACATACGGCAGATCAATAGTCCTAGGTTTAAAGAGCATCACCTATTTTTGTAGATGGTTGTGTAGATCTCCCCACATACTTGAGGAGTATGTATATTTTCTTAGGAGATATACCCAACATAATCATCATTTTCTTGAACACAATGGAGTACTCTTCCACATTCTGCCCTTGCCTCTTCTTGAAGTGATGTCAAACATACCCAATAAGGTAAAATTGGGATTTGATGAAGGTTTTGAACACCTCCCACTTAGTTACTAGTGGATCAACCTCTAGCCTAAGTCTCTTTGTATGGTTTTCCCACCAGGTTAGTGCATGGCCCTCTAGTTTTAGTCAGGAAAATGGAATTTTCTTCTCTTTGTCTATATTATGGACATTGAAATACACTTCTAATTGTTGCAACCAATGATTCAACTTAAATACATCAGTCTCACATTAATAGGGTTTGATGTCCACTTTTATTTCCATTTTAAATAGAGGTTGTGAAAGAGTGATGACACTAGAACTTCGTTTTTCTTTCTTCGGCTCTTTTTTCAACTCCTTTTTTTGGTCTTCATTATCTTCAAGTTTCTTATTTGATACAACTTTTGAGTTAAATCCACCATCCTCCTCGAAAGTTTCGAACTTATTTGCTTGAGATGCCATGACGAGGACCATGTTGCAAGAGATATCAACAACTTGTTTTTCTATCCTTACAAATCTTTCTTTTGTCGCATTACAAGGGTTGTTGTAACTGAACTCATCCTCTATCACTATAGTTCCATGACTTCATTCGTAAACCAATTCCTAGATCCTGCAACTTCCCACAAAACTACTCTAATACCAATATAATCTTAAAATTGTCATAGATATTCCACTAGAACAATATGTCACAACATATCTTGTATTATTCTGAAATCTTTTGTTATGTAGGTTTATTTCGTTACATCTCATATTTATTATCTCTAGCTCGTTGCTCAAATTTATGAAAATCACTAAAATTTGGAAATGAAAAAACAAACAAATGAACACACAAATCATACAAATGAACACAAGATGTGACTTGGGAAACCTGATATGGGGAAAAAAAGAGCTAGAAGGTGAGGCCTATGTTCTACTCTTTTTTCTTCAGTCATGAAAGTGCAAATACAAAAAACGTGGCACTCACTATGGAGTTGACTATCACTCTATTACTTAAATGGATACTAAAAAGTCTTCTTCCTCCTTTGTTCAAATCTCATTCCTAAATGCTCTACTCAACTAAGAAACACGTACAACATTGAAACAATGGAATCCCCTTTCCTAGCGTCCTAGCTTTTATCATAGTTTGATAGCCATGCAGGTTTAGAGTTTTTGCATGCCTCAACCTTCCATTTCTGTTAAGGTTTTGGACTTTCTAGAATCTTCTTGAAAGTTCACACATGACTAGCCCTACATGTGATTAATTGAGGTTTACATGGAATCCACTTGATACCCTAGTGGTGCACAAGGTAGGTCAACTTGTAGGAACTTCTGCATACGAAATTCGATTGAGTTGATTTTCACATCATTGAAAAGCTCTTAATGTGTAGAATAATATCCATAGGTTGGAAGTTGTGCTTGCAAAATTGACTCCAAAAACATTGTTTAATACTTCAAAATAGTTCTAGACCCCAAATCTCAAACCTACCACTAAAATGAGCTCATGAAACTAATTCCTCTAATTTTCCTACCCATAAAATATATAAATAAATGACATTTTATATAATAACGCATTATGAAGCAACTCTAGATTTATCGTGGGCGAAGAGTCAACTCCCTTAAGATACAAATTTCTCCTCATACTTTAGTCTCTTAAAAAAGTTTAAAGACACTAAGGTTAAAATGGATCTTTTTCATTGCAATGATATTGAAAAGCTATATACTCTTAAATGTATTGTTCTGAGATGACATCAATGAGACTCGTGCATACATAGAAAGAATAGAATTAAATGATCAATTACGTTATTTTTCGAAGTCAAGTCTCCGCTAATACAAAGTATTTAGTACATTATTTTAGATCAAATCAATACCCGATACGCATACCGTCATCCACAATGTCCCCATTAACCTCGTACCCTATGTCATTCAGTGGGGCGACCACGGTTCGATTCCCGTCACCAAAATTGAATAGGAGATGCCAGGCCTAGAATTTGACGTCTCACATCACTTTTTTTAATCATTTTAAGAGGTATTTGATAGGTAGATACTAAATCTACACATCAGTATCAGTATTTACTGGCATGTAAAATTTGAACCCGTCATAAGTTTTAGTAAGTATTGAGTTTACTTAAGCTCTATTGCATAACCTACATGTCTATCCTATAACTTATAGGACTTGACAGAGGTTGGTTCGAAAAGTAAATGCAAAAGTAAATGAAATTTGATGTTGTCCATAGGTAGCAAGCTCTGAAAAGTAGGCTTGAAATGTCATTTCTCTTTCTTTTTAACAGACTTATTTTATTTTTATATTTTTTTTTACAAATTTTTGTATATTAAAAAAAAATAATAAATATGCTTAAAACTTAAAATGATGGATACAAAAAACAAATAACCGTCATCAAATTTTCACTCTACAGTTAAGATAAATTTGAAATTCCAAACCTAGAAAACGCCTCTGCAAACACAACGGGGGGCGTGATGAGCCCAGAGATTCCAACGGTCGGTTGGTTGGATTATGAATACAATGTCAGGATTCCATGATGAGGGGTATGGACAAATTAGCAGACATGACGTGAGGTTAGGGTATGCTCTCCTGCCAATTTTCCATCCCGCCCTCGTCATCTGCGTTGCCCGTACCTCCGCCAAAGCCAACGCTTTTTCTTCCAAAGCTTGATACCCACGCTAATGAAAAGTAGTGTGACTGTGCTAGGTCCCTCTGTTACTTTCGTTGGACATATCCATCGCATTATGCTTTCTTTCAGGAGAATTTGAGAAGGTGACATACATCTAGTGTGTTTGCACGTCGCTGCCATATACCATCTTAATCACTGTCTTTCTGGGGAGAATATCTTTCAACGTTTAAAAATATGTAAGAAGAGGAATTGTATTCATGGATACTCACAAACCTCGTTACCACTCTTAGATGGTAAATTGTTTATAATTTGTCTATCAAGTTTTTTCTAAATTGATTCATAATAGTGATTAAAATTGGACCTTTTGTTGGCACTTTTAGACGGTAAGTTGTTTATAATTTGTCTATCAATTTTTCTTTCAATTGATTCATAATAGTGGTGAGATATTCCAAGGGGTTCTAACATGTTCGAGAAGGGTAATTCAAAAAACATACTCCAAGAAAAATATAAAATTTTAAAATCACTTGTCATTTATGAAGACCACAAATATCATGAAATGTTTGATTTTTAATAACTTATCAATGTTCCCACTTCAAATGCTTGGTTGGTCAATAAACATAGGTTCATCACACAATACTTGCTTTTGGCATATAAAGATTAACATAGTATCATACATGATACGATGTACCCTTCCACATCATTAAATCCATCTCATAACTCACACCTAGATAAATATCCTACCACCATATTGGTGTATGCATTATTTTTATGTGTCACTTATTGAAAACTTCTCAAAGAAGCTTAAATACCTTGTATTTGTGAATCCCCACTTGAGTCCATGTGTTATGAGCATTGTCAATTCTTGTCGATATGGGAATTGAGATCACATTTAGCTTACATACTTCATGTTTTTGAATCCCACACTCAACGCAGTGTCATTTTATTTGTTATATTTGTCAATAATGTCATTTCCTTTGTTATCTTTGCCTCCACTCTTGGATTTGTAAAAGGTTTAAAAAGTTAGTCATAAGCTCTGGATGTAAATTGTAACGACATTGAAATCTTATTGATAAGATAATGACAAATGAGTTGTGGAATTTCAATTTTGAACAACAAAGAATAAACATTGAGAAAACCCAAGGAAATCTAGTCATCTCTCTTTTTTCATGTTCACATATTCCATTTTACTAATATTGTCGAACATGTTGATTCATATTTATTTTTTTGCATTCATAATGCTAAGTGTTTTCCTATTCATGACATGGTTATAGCATTGGTTTATATTATTATTATTATTTTAGCACATTGTTTGATCCGGATTATTGTCGGCACGAAATGAGAGCGGAGATATAACACAAAAATATACAGAGATATTGAATGAGAGACACTAATATAACAGAGATATATCAGAAAGATAACAACAGACACATATATACAATAATACACAATTTATATTAATGAGCGAAATGTACAAAACTGTAGAAAATACAGAGTGAAAGACTCGTTAGAATGGTGGCAGTTTATCTCTGAGAAGAGATTTTACGGCTACTCACATTCGCCAGAAGATGATTTTACAATGAGACTCCAAAGGCCTTTTTATCATAAAGAAAATCCAAAACCCTAACCCCGGAAGATGAAAAGTCAACAGTTTTGTGGACCCCGTTTTTGGTAGTTTGGTGTATTAACTTCCCAGGAGTGTAACTTTGGCATATGATCTTCGTTTGGGGCACACGATAGCTAGTTGGAAATGTATCGTCGAGGATATTTATTTTGGGGGATCAATCAAAGCCTTTGGCTATCATTGAGGAGATCAATCCCAAAAAACCTTCAGTTAGGCCCTCAAAATGTCCCCAAAAGTTTAGGAACCAAAAAACTGCTAAAAATAGTAAGTTGGCAGAAAACTATTTTGAGACAGTTGGAATAGGTGGGTGGCCACTGATATCCACCTGGATCAATCCTTCCTCCTTGGGAAGAAATGGTATCCATTGCATTCAGTTCCTGGGGGAGAGGGGAAAGTGCTTGTTGAATTTGAACCTTGATGATCTACTTGCCTTGTTGAAGAAGTTATGCTTCTCATCTTGTTGAAGGCTGTCACGAACTCATGGATGGAAGGGTTGGACCTTTTTAACCAATCTAGCTACATGAGATGATTGTGTGCAAAAGGAATTCTTATGCTTGGCTTCAATCTTGTCGACATGCTTCTATTGAACAGAAGGTGTTTGGATTGAGGCTGTAATGGTTGCGTTGTTCTTCTCTTCACCTTTTGAATAGATTGTGAAGAAGATGAATTGTGTAGTATGAGATACTACATTGTGGCACTATTTAGGTGGGACATTAGTTGGAACTACCTATTGTATCCTGTAGAGATGACCCCCCAAAGTAAAAATGGCACTACGGGATCGAGACTCATAAATAGCATGGTGCTTCCACATATATGGTTGGCCCAAAATAACATCATAGACATCCAGTGGGGAAACACCACATAATACCTCATCCTTGAAGGGTTGGATGTCGTATGAAAATCAGCACTGTTGGCTGACACAACGATCTCACCCCTGGTGAAGCCACCCAATGTTGTATGTTTGAGGGTGCGGTGTTGTCGACAATGCCAAATGTTTGACGACCTCTGTTGAGATAAGGTTCTTCTAGCTTCCACTATCAACAATGAGATTTAACAGGGTCCCTTTCAGCCACATCTGTGAATGAAATAAGTGCTCCCCCTCTTCAGGATCTGTTGGTTCTTCTGGTTGAATTGGTGCGGTTACGACAGTAGCAGTGGGGTCTGCATCGATGATCTGTCTTCTACCTATATTTTCTGAATTAGATTTTCAATCAGGGTTCGACTCTTTTTCTTTGATCTTGACCACTAATGGTTGTTTTGAGCAACATTCATCGGTGTTGTTCCAGGGGATTTTGTGGAAATCGCACCATTTTCCATTATCCTTCTTCATCTATCCATTACCCTTCTTTCCCTATAGGTTGGATTGGTTTTATGAAGGCTGGTTGTTAGAGTCGTATTTACCATACTTTGGTTGTTGCAGATTTGTAGACCCGAACTCCAGCTTATTCTGGTGCTTAAATTTCTACTCGATTTTAACAGCATATCGATAAGCAGAACCGAGTGATGAGATGTCTAGAAAATCCATTTCAGTTTCGATGTATCTGTGTAGATCCCCATGATATTTCAGAACCAAATGTTGCTCGGAGTCTTTGATACCCAGCTTGGTGCGCAAGGTATGGAAGGTATTGGTTAAATCCGACACGACTTGGCCCCTCTCTTGACGTAGTGTGGTTCATCTCATGTACTGGTCTTCATATTTTTCAACAGGGTAATATTGTTTCTTGACTGCATCCACAGAAAAATCCCAAGTGGGATCGACCCCATATATCTTAGACTCCTCTATGGAACTTTTATCCCAGTAATTTTCCCACCACTGTTTAACATGGGGGAGAGCCTTAAGGAGTGCGAAAGTGATATTTTCCCTGTCGAAAAAATTGTGAACAGAAAAATAACCTTCTAGCAAATTTAACCATTTGTTTCTAGGGAATCCACATTTATTTGACCTTCAAATACAAGAATATCAAAATTAACCTGTACCTTGAAAGGAGAGGTTCTTCCAAAGTGGTCGCTTGATGAATATGCGCCTGCTGCTATCGACACGCATTGAAGGATGTGGGAAAATTTTTCCATCATTTCGTTCCTATGTCGCGTGAGAGCTTGCTCAAGCAACAGATTGATAGAATATTTTGCTCCGTTGTTTTTCTTTTCTTCCGCCATGGAGGGTTTCTTGGGCATGAGAAAGCGATTTTCCTCAAGAGAGACAAGCTCGACACCCAAATTTCTATACTAGGACCTCGTGAGGGGAATGCACCAAAAAATGATCAAGAGCAGCATGCTCTAATACCATTGATCTGGATTATTTTTGGCACAAAATGAGAGCAGAGATATAACACAGAAATATACAGAGATATTGAAAGAGAGACAATAATATAACAGATACATATCGGAAATATATCAAGAGGCACAGATATACAGTAATACACAATTTCTATTAATGAGCGAAATGTACAAAACTTTAGAAAATACAGAGTGGAAGATTCGTTAGAATGGTTGCAGCTTATCCTAGAGAAGAGATGTGACGGCTACTCGCATTCGCTAGAAGATGATTTTACAATGAGGCTCCAAAGGTCTTTTTATCATAAAGAAAATCCAAAACCCTAACCCTGGAAGATGAAAATCCAACAGTTTTGTGCACTGTGTTTTGGGTAGTTTGGCGTATCAACTTCTCGGGGATGTAACTTTGGCATACGATCCTTGTTTGGGGTGAACGAGAGCTCGCTGGAAAGGTATCGCCAAGGAGATTTATTTTGGGGGCTGAAAAGGAGATTTTGGATATCATTCAGGAGCTTGATCCCGAAAAACCTTCATTTAGGCCCTCAAAATGGCCCCAAAAGTTTAGGAACCGAAAAACTACTAAAAATAGTAAGTTGCAAGAAAACTGTTTTGAGACAGTTGGAATAGGTGGGTGGCTAATGATATCCACCTAGATCATTGGTGGGATTCTTAAGCACTTAGTATGTAATTCATTAGATCCCCACTAATACAATAGATAATGGGAACAAAAAACATAACTAAGAATTAAATGCAAATCTCTCAATAATCTAGCTTTCTTGTACAAGTTCAGTTAAACTCATCATAAAGAAAATGCATAATTTTTCTATGTTTCATATCATATTATTTAATGATTATGTTTGGGATTACAAACCCCATTAATCTAGGTGAAATTTTCTAACTTGTATGTTCTTGATTAAGACCAAAACCCATAAAAAAATTTAGAACAACTAGCAATGGTGCACTATACTGAATAGTGCGTATGTATTTCCATCATTTCCCTCGTACAACGAAGAAAGCAATCCCTCCTTGCCCTCCTATCATCAAGCGAACAATCCTTTAGATATGAACTTGCACAAAATGAACCCTATGAACATTACGAAACCTAAAATTGGGATTACAACATTGATAATTGTGATTTTGTCCATTCAATTTATAGCATTATCAAATCCTCACTCATTTGTTCTCCAAAATGATAATTCCCCTTTTTCTAATTCCACACATCTTTTTCCATCACAATTTTTCACTTTCTTCTTCTTGTTTGTAGCAACATCGACATCAATGTGATGATACTTTGCAAATGTTTTGAGAATGCCCCATAGATTTCTTTGCTCCTAGCTCATCCCAAGCCCAAGATCAAGGAGACGTATCCTTTGTAGCATTAATGCTTTGAACAACATTTTTTAATATGGGCAAAGATTCTTAAGAAAGATAGGGAGAAGGTAGCATAATTTTTATTATCATCAAACTTATACATTAAGGATTATGCTCTAGCATCCCACTCCATCGTGCATTTTAACAGGGATTGAGAGATAAAGTGAACAATCAATATCCTCAGTAAAAATGACATACTTGGTGGTGTTGATGAATAATTTCATTTAGTTTCATGTTTCTATGGATCTTGTGAAGCTCCAAATCATAAACATCTTAACATATAAATAACAAACAATGGATGTAGTGACCATATTAGATTGTCATGTTCCTAAAGACCTATAATACAAGTAGGGTCTCTCCATTTCCTTTATAGTATTTTGATAGAATTATAACCCTTCAACGAAGGCTTCAAGATCTACTACAATTTCTTCTTTTCTAATGAGATCTAGAATGAACATGACTCCCATGGTTAAGCACTAAGATATTCTCAAAATATGAATATAAGATGCATTGTTCATGTATTATATGGATACATAGATTACGTCCTCATATTGATGTTCACACAAATGTTTGGTTTTTTGTGTTTGTGTCTAAAATGTTAGGTTGTCACTTAAACCGTTTGAAATTCCTCCAAAAAAAATGTGGCTCAATGGTTATGAATTTTGTTATTAATAATGTATATATAACACATCAAAAGGTTATATTTGAAATTACAAAGTATACTTAAATTATTATAGTGGCTCAATGGTTATGAATTTTTGTTGTTAATAATATATATATAGTGTTAGATTTTTGGATAAAAAATATGTCAAATTTTACAAAAACTTTTCTAGTAGACACTCCACTCACCCTTAAATTTTGACACCAGAAAATACCCTAACACTATGGCTAAGTGTGAAAACCTAAATGCTCTAAATGTATATATAACCCATCAAAAAGTTATATTTAAAATATAACTGTACACTTATGAGTATTTTATATTGAAATTCAACTTATCTATGTCTTTTTTCATTAAATTTTAGCATTTCAAATAATTTGAAAGGAAAACATTTTATTTAGAATATTTTTTTTAAATATGTTAATTTAATAATTTTGTAAAATATAACTATTTTTTCAAACTTTTCATGTTAGAAAGTTGAATAAT
>JZKD02S1328111.1:0-11766 GCA_000966675.3 Picea glauca
TCTATATCTTCACACCATGAGTCCGACCGACTGTGGTCCCTTTCAATACTTAGCCAATTATCTGATCATCGGGTCCTTGGTTTGCAGTATCCAACACTTATGTCCCCTATTCCGTCATATACATCTTGCACCCAAAGAACTTCCATGATCTGCAATTTATGCTTTTACTAGTGAGAACTCACCAGGGATTCGAAAGGATTGGCATTAATAAACGAACAATAGATGTTGCTTATGGATTTCAACGAAATTTGAGAACTGAACAGGATCCTGCAAATTGGAAGATGATCTGCATTTGGACCAGAAATAATCTATTAATATATATTAATATGAATACTATTGGAATAAATATAAACACCTTCTTTTATTTTTTCTTCTTTTCCCCCCCTCTATTATCCCTTTGTGGTTCTATATTTAGTCACATCTATATGATCACAACCTCCTGGATTCGCAAATTGGAAACTCTTTATCTATATCTTCACACCATGAGCCCGACCAACCGCGGACCCTTTCAATACTTAGCCAATTATCTGATCACAGGGTCCTGGGTTTGCCGTATCCAACACTTATGTCCCCTGTTCTGTCATATACATCTTGCACCCAAAGAACTTTCGTGATCTGCAATTTATGCTTTTACTAGTGAGAACTCACCAGGGGTTCGAAAGGATTGGCATTAATAAATGAACAATAGATGTTCTTTTGTGAGATACTTAGCCCTTTTTCCCTTGTCTTCTTCCTGTGTATTATCACTTTCTAGTTATATACTTAGTCACCTTTCTATGATCGCAGGTTCCAGCGTTGGCAGGATGACATATCTTCATCTCCATCTATATCCTCACATGAAGAACCTGACCGACCGCTGTTCCTTTCGATACTTAGCCAATTTTATGCCTGAAGTTGCCGGATTGGCACTTTCGAACTCTGCTGCTTCTTGTTCCATGATATACATCTTGCACTCAAAATTTCCATGATCTACAATTCCACCATGGACTCCTTAGCCCTTTTTCCCTTTTCTTCTTCTCATGTATTATCGCTTTCTGGTTATATACTTAGTCGCCTTTCTATGATCACGGGTTCCAGCATTGGTGGGCTGACATATCTTCATCTCCATCTATATCCTCATATGATGAATCCGACTGACCGTTGTTCCTTTCCATACTTTGCCAATTTTATGGCCACGATTTTCTGGTTGGCGCTTTCGAACTCTGCTGCTTCTTGTTCCGTGATATACATCTCGCACCCAAAACTTTTATGATCTACAATTCCACTATGGACTCCTCGAACTTGCAAACTTCACTCTACCATGGTTCACAAATGTTTCAAAGTATCTGTCGCTGCCGTCCATCCCCACTAACTTCTTGTCCTTCCTAATATACATTAGTTATGCTCTTACAAGTGACAACTTAACACACTGGTGTGAAACAGTTGGCATCCGACCCTCCACAATATACAAATTGACTACCGGATTCCGACATTGTCCCCTCTTCCGTGTTACAAATTATGCATTCAAATGTTCTGAGCGATACAATTTGACTGTCGGGGCCTCACGTCTTCTGGGAAGACCTTCTCACCCTATTTTGGATCCTCATGTTGACGGGTTCACGAAATATCCAATTTTTAGTAACTGTTTCGGGTTGGCGCTTTCGAACTCTGTTGCTTCTTGTTCCGTGATATACATCTTGCACTCAAAATTTTCGTGATCTACAATTCCACTGCAGACTCCTTAGCCCTTTTCCCCTTTTCTTCTTCCCGTGTATTATCACTTTCTCGTTATATACTTAGTCGCCTTTCTATGATCGTGGGTTCCAGTGTTGGTGGGCTGACATATCTTCATCTCCATCTATATACTCACATGACGAATCCGACTGACTGTTGTTCCTTTCCATACTTAGCTAATTTTATGGCCACGGTTGTCGGGTTGACGCTTTTGAACTATGCTTCTTCTTGTTCCATGATATACATCTTTCACTCAAAACTTCCGTGATCTACAATTCCACCGCGGACTCCTCGAACTCGCAAGATTCACTCTACTAGGGGTTCACAAATTTTTCAAAGTGTCTGTCGCTGCCTTCCATCCCCACTAACTTCCTATCCTTCCTACTATACATTAGTTATGCTCTTACTAGTGACAACTGAACACACCGGTACATAATAGTTGGCATTTGGCCCTCCGCAATATACAAATTGACTACTGGATTCCGACATCGTCCCCTCTTTTGTGTTACAGATTATGCATTCAAATGTTTTGAGCGATACAATTTGACTGTTGGGGCCTCACGTCTTCTGGGGAGACCTTGTCACCCTATTTTGGATCCTCATGTTGACGGGTTCACGAAATCTCCAATTCTTAGTCATTGTTTCCTCTTTCGGCCATCCTCGTACTTCTTTCCAAATATGCAACACCAAAGGTTTAATACTAAAACGCCATCATGCAACAACCGTAAGGATCGTCATTAATAAGCCGAAGTCTCGAGGACTAACCATCCCTACATAACTTGTTAAGAAACATGCAAATAATATCTTTCCAGGTAAAATTTCAATATATTAGCGAAAACAAGTCCGGGCTAGCATTTCCCTATTCCATACTCAAACACTTTTTCGAATGCGGGTTCCCAGATTGACGGCCTCAAAATTGTGTTTGGAATATTCCGCAACTTGCAAACAGTGCCCAGAGTTCCGCGATATACAATTTGTCCGCTGGAATACCCCGTCACGAGCCCAACCGTCCAACATTCCTTTCAATACTTAGCCCCAAGTTGGTTGTATTTCCATGACATTGTACATTTACTGTGTATCCCTATTTCATACTTAGACATTTTTTCGATTGCGGGTTCCCGGACTAGCGGTCTCAGGATTGTGTTTCCAATGTTCCATGACTAGAAAGCAGTACCCAAAGTTTCACGATATACAGTTTGTCCACAGGAAAGCATCATCATGCCCGAGAGATAAAATTTGACCCTCGAGCCCTCACCTCTACTAGATGTATCTTGTAGCCCTATTTTGAAGCATCACCAACCACTTTCGATAATTAGCCATTCCTTACTTGTTGTTCCATGTCCCCGCCACCTTCCTACTTCTCTTTGGAAATGCAATTGGTAAGCTTTAATGCTAGAACTTCATTGTGCATGAACCTTAAACATGTCATTAATGAACATCCTCTCTTCCATGCTACACATTTTGCATTCAAGTCCCAAACCATACAATTTGACCTTCGAGAAGTCACATCTCTTGGGGAACCATTGTCGCCCTGATTCTGAGGCTCGTTCAATGACTTTCCATACTTGCCCATTTCATGGAATATCTTTTGCAGTTCCTCGGGTTGGCGGGTTCACAAAATCTCCAATTCTTAGGCACTGTTTACTGTGCCTAACCAAGGTTTACTGCCAATAGTTCATCATGCAACATCTGTACTGACCGCCATTAAAAAGCAAAAGCGTAGACGAGACAATGAAATTTAATTAAAGCTTGACTCGTCAATTTTAAATTAATTTATCTTCTCTTATTTTATCTTTATGGGATATATATTACAAGTTTCAATATATTAGCGAAAACGAAGCTGCCCAACCGTTTCTCTATTCCATACTTAAGCCACTTTTTTTGATTGCGGGTTCCCGAATAGGAGAGCTCACGTTTGCACCTCCATTGTTTCGTGTCCTACAAACATTACCTAGAATTCCGCTATATACAAATTGCCCTCTGGACTGTCCTATCATACCCTCTTCGGTGTTACGCATATTGCACTCAAAATTTTTTGAGACATACAATTTGACCCTGGCGCCCTCACCTCGAACAATTGTACCTTGTAACCCTATTTTGAAGCCCTCCCGACCGCTTTCCATAATTAGATACTCCTTAACTTCTCTTTCCCATCCTCGCGACCTCCGTACTTCTTTCTTAATATGGAATTAGAAACCTTTCATGCAAACAATTCACCATGTAGGAACCGTCAACATTGTCATTAATGAGCGAAATGCTTGAGGAGATCTCCCATTAATACACATTAAACCAAGATCTGCGGAGAGTTATATTGTTCCTTCCGATTGTTCATCTCAAACATGGGTCGTTGCGTTGGTCCGTTCAAGCAATCTACAATGGTTAATCGCTCATTGTCGTATCTGCCATGTTCGCACTTCTATGTGTGCAGTTACTAGTCTTTAATGTTAACATCGCATCACGAAACAACCGTCGAAATTGTCAATAATGAGCAAAAGTCTCGAGGAGATTTCCCATTCACACTCGTTGGACCAAGATTTACGCAACGTTATATTATCCCTTCCAAATTTTCATTTCATTCATCGTCTGGAGAAAATAAACGTTCTTGTAAACTTATGGCAGTAGGTTGACAATAGTTTTGTGGAGATACAGTAAATATCTTCGAACATCAGGACCAGAACTTCTGGTGGTCCAGGGCATACTTTTACTATTCATCCTGTTCTACCCAGAACGAAGTGATTTAGACCTCTGGAATCGCTCATGCAGGCTACGTCCCTGAGTTTTTTGACTGTAAGGAGGTGGTCTCTTGGTGCACTGAAAAATATATTCCAAGCCAAAGAATTATTCCACTACGCAACCATTCTCCTATTTTTTTGTTCACCTCAGGTCTTCCGCAAGATGTTAAAATTGTCGGAGCCAACATTGACCTTCAGAGGACAAGACTGCAAGCAGTTCCTAGAAAAACATGATAACGGGTTGGACATCTTAGTCGAGTTCCTCGAAGACCCGACAATAGTTTCTGAAGATATCACAAAGTTGCAGGTAAGTTCCTTTAGAAATCCATTCCGGGAAATCGCTTGGCTGTTTACAAGAATAACAAGACAGGCATCCACGATAAACATTTCCCATATAATTATATTTGTTTTGTACTTCAGAGTCAAGGAACAATTCATTTTCGATTGGGGGAAGCTAATTTCCATTGAAATCTGTTCCCAGTTGTCATGATTCAAATAATCGAATAAATTTTATATGTCATCCTACTTGATTTTCACAATAGTGCATTGTTGTCCGTTTCCAAAACTATCTCTTTCCAAGAAAATAAACTCTGGATTCGACCCAGTAACATTCTGGTACTAGGCCCTGTGGAGGCACAAGGCATCCCATTGTTTTTATGAAGTTTTAAATGACTTTATCTAAGTTTTCAAAGATTTATTGTTAGGGAAGGATGCTCTATGGATGTCTGGCCATGCAACCAAGTTTTTGAACAAGAAGGGAAAACTTGAACAAAAGGAAAATCACATTGTACTAATGGTCTTTGGCTCCAAGGAAAATACTTCTTTCCTTCCATGCCACACCACAAACAAGATGTTTGTTGCAGAAATAACAAGGCAATATAACCACTGGTTGCATTTTTTCCATGACAAGAAAAAAAAACAGGTCATTCCTCTGCCCTGGAAAGTTGGAGACTTTGGGCGCAGAAACGTCAACAAGATTGACGAATTCACAAGCCATTTCAAGAACTTGAACCTAACATATGCTAAAAGGCTAAAAGGGTTCGACCATACTGGGATTTTTCGAGAACATTTACTAGAATTTGGCTTTAATAACTCTTTTATCCATAGATGCCTGACCAAAGACAAGGACAATGACGACAACAATCCTGCTTCTGGCGTTTGCGACGTAGAGACATTGCAAAGCGCGACTGAATTGTACAAACATCAGGGAAAAGTATCCGGTGAGAAGAGTGCCCAATCTCCTGCCAACACGCTCAAGCGAATGACATCACGAATCATCGCTTCAACGGCCTACCCCAGTAAGAAAGCAACCCAAAAATCTTCAAATGGAGGAGGAGATAAGAACCCTCCTCGCACAAAAATTGATAGTTGTCACAAAGTTCCACTGACGAAGAAGAGAAAAAATTTTATAGGGCAGGCGGATGAACCCAAAATTGAAAGTGAACAGATGCAACTTGAAATTGAAACTGAGCACATGCACAAAGTTGGTCCGTCTGCAATGGAAATAACTGAGACTGACATTTTTGACGAAGATGAATCCTTCGTATTCCAGAGCGTTGTTTTTTACAGCCAATCTAAAAATATGGTCATTGAAAAGAGAGATGTAACTAATAGGAAAGGCAAATCTCACACAGAGATTAACTTTAGGAAAATGCGACTGTCCCAAATCTCCCTATTTCACCACGTAACTGGTGATGCTCTTGATGATTCCATTGGAGGAGTTGAAGCGAAGAATGCCAGACTGAAAGACCGTGTCAAGGAATTTGAGGAGGCTTTCATTGCTACCCCATAGTTTGCTAGTTCTTTAGAAAAAAACGTGCCTGCTACCACTGAAGCCAAGATAAAACTATCCTCCACCCTCCTTGCATCGTCTAGATCCCTTGTAGAGAATAACATAAAGAAAAGAATGCAGCTAGTTACTGGACCCTGGGAAACATCACAATTTATAGCTTCCTTCCGAAAGAGGGAAAATGATTTGTATGAACATTTGCAGGCGAATTTAAAAAATGATCAACATTTCTGTGAACAAGTACTGACCCCTTTTTCCAACCATGCCATCAACACCTCGTATTTGAAAATAAGACAAGAGAATCTCCCCTCCCCAAAGCGGACCAAACAATTAAAAGCATGTTGGAAAAAGAAAGTTAAGAACATGAAGGTAATTGTCAAATCATGTAAACAAGCCATATTAGAAAACGAAGAATTATTCACAAACCTGATCCAAATAGACTTAGCCGGAAGTACCAATGAGGTTCAAGACCCAAACTTAATTCTCAAATACTTGTCAATGACCAAAAAAGCCTTCGATGAACAACTTGATATTTTAAAGGGGTTGTCTTTCGAACTTTTTACGACATCATGGAGTATCGTGTAGATGAGCTCGAGAGGTGGGTATTGGACTATTCGACACACAATGAAGAAATTGAATAGAGTCTGTTAGGATCCGGAAATGCCCCTTTTTCACTATTTATTTTGCTCATTCAACCTTATCATTTCTATGCTAAAATGCCCAATATCATGTTTGCTAAGACCTTTTTCCCAAGGTATGAATCATTGATCTTTATTTTGTATTCTTATTTACTTAACATGTTTGATTGGTAGTGTTTCTCATATTTTACCCATGAGTGCTCAACTAATGATCAAAATGTGTAGATTAAAGAAAAACAACCAAGTCTTGAAGAAAGATCGCTACTGTTACACCAACTGTTACAACTGTGCGCTGGTTCTGCATGCTGTTACACAACTACAACAATTGTGCACCTTTCTTGGAAGCTGTTACAACTGCTACAACAGATTCCCACTGATCCTGGAAGCTAGTATATCGTTCAAATCCATATCCTAAAGACGGATCCTCAAGGTTGTTACACGTTTTGGCTCACGCTGGTGATCAAGATCATTTCCAGATTTTGTGATGATAACAGATCTTTTATATCATACGAACAACTTGAGAATCTCTGATTCTCAAGGCTGTTCTGAGTCTCTTTCAACTGAATGTCTCTGTCTTTAATTAACAGAGCTTTTGTAACCATTAGGGAGGAGAGATTAGCTGTGGAATAGAGAGTAAAATGAATCATTTTGTATCTGGACATTTTGGCGATTTAATAAAGAAGTGATTTGAGTTTCTCCAACCTACTGTAGTCTTTTCAAGTGGATTTAGTGAGAAGGAAAGGGCCCACCTTCCTCACAGACTCCCCTCTGTTGTGAGTTTTAGATTAACTGCTTTGATTGTTTACAATTGTGTGATTGATCTGTTTATGCATTGCTAGAATACATTTGCTGTTACAATTTAGTCCCTTTCTGTTAATGCGCATCGGTGTGTCTCATGAGAGTTAGAATCAATTGTTGTATACTGCTGGAGAATTGCTTTGAAAGTTAATTCCTTTTTCTGCATTAGATTAAATCTCCATTTCCAAGCAAAAGTAAATAGAAGTGTGAATCCCCTTTCTGCAATTAAGTAGACTTCCTTTCAACAATTAGCACAAAACTTCCTTCTGCAAGAGTAAGATAGAAAATTAGAGTAGATTAGATAATCCATGATTCTTATACACTCATCAAATTCTTCTCCTAGAAATTATATTTCAATTATGCAAGTGTGACTTCAATTTTGCAATAATAGATTAGAACTCCAGCTGTGTCAACAACTTGTGTTAGTGTTCAACTTTTCAATTATGTTTCTTTTAGTGTTAGTTTACCTTACTGCAACTTGATTAGTGTTTGCTTTCATAATCTAGCATAGACTGTGCACAATTACCTTACAATAACAAAACTTCCTTGGGTTTGACAATTCATGTTGAACACCTTAATTATCTATTTATTTAGACAATTAAAGTGCACATCATTTTGGAAATGTTGTCGGGGAAGATAATTATAGATTCTTGTAAGCACATTAGTTTTCTTTTCTTAGGAATGAGTAGTCTGCATGAATCGAGGAACAAGAGGACCTATCCCCAAAAGTACTAACCCTACAGGTACTAGAGGACGTGGTGGAAGGAATCCTGCACTGGGAATGCCAACCTTTGTTGATGAGATTATAGCCAGAGCAGATTCTTCTTCGAGATCTATCTTTCACCCTTCAAATCATCCAAGAAGACATATTCCTCAGTCATCAAAACTACCCCATTTTGAAACATCATTTTCATCAGGGGCTGAAGCTGAAGTTGAATATTTCTCACCAACAAGTCATCACGCAACACTGGAGAATATTGAAGATCAAGCGAGTGTAGCTCGGAACAAGGAAAAGCCAAAAGAAGCTGTTCATCAGATCAACGGACAGATAGTCACTAAAGAGGAGTGGGGCACTTTCCGTATTGATTGGAGAGAAAGAGAACGTATGGAAAATCAAGGAGATAATGAAGAAGAGTTCCACCGTGAGGATCCACTGAACAATGGAGATCAGGCAAATGATGAAAATACTATCTCTACCCTGGTCTTTCCTATTACTAATATTCCCACACGGGGGATAGCTCCTATGAAGAACATACCTCTCTCAGCCCTGCCAAATTTCCATGGATTATCTACTGAGGATCCAGATGAGTTTCTGTTTGAATTTGATATTCTGTGTAGAAGCTATGACTACACTACCACTACGTATAAGCTTAATTTTTTTCCAGCTACATTGAAGGGTAACACGTTAAGATGGTTCATGAGCCTTGGAGGAGAGAATATTTCAACATGGGGACAAATGAGACAACTTTTCTTGAACAATTACTAAGACTACTGCCGAACGAGGGAACAAAGAGAGGAACTGTTCAAGATGTCTCAGAAAGAGGACGAGACCTTTGAAGATTTTGTGGAGCGACTCCAGTATAATCTACAAAGGTCAGGACATCCAAATGTGAGTAAGGACATACTGAAAACTATTTTTCTAAAAGGAGTTACAGATAATTGTTTAGATATGTTGAATATGCTTGGCAAGGGAGATATATCTAAGGAATCCTATGAAGACATTGTAAATCTTTGTAAGAGATGCTCTCAAGGATCTACAAGGAATAAGTCAGCTACCAGGGATACCACTTCTTCAAGGGTACAAAAATCAGCCAATGGAGGGGCAACAAGAGCAAAAATAGGTAATCTGTTAGAAGATTTCAAAACATAAATGATTAACTTTTTTGCCTCACAAATTGACACTCTGCAGGTCAAACAAAAACAAGCAGAATCAGATCAGAAATTATCTATTTTTTGTTCTAAATGAAGAAAGAAACATCCACTAAGGGAGTGCCCACTAAACAGTGTCCAGGTATGTCTTATTTGTGAATTAGATCATGCTATTGACTAATGTCCCTCCCTACTAGGTGTAAAAGAATCAATGAAGGCGACTAATGAGGAAGTAGAGGCTGTCTATCTAATAACACATAGAAGACAATGGAGACCATGAGGTCAGGGAACAAACCCTCAATTCTCTCCTACAACACTTAATTATTGGAATAATGTGAACAATCAACTTCAATATGACCAGATGAATGGCCCCCCTTCCAAATCAGATGCCACCTCCTTATCAGGATCCCAATGCATGGGTACCTATGCCCCAACAACAGAATCATCCTGGGCAATGGAACCCATATTGGAGAGGCCCTCAACAACAACTTACTTATCAAAACCCTCACTAATAGAATCCCTATCAACAACAGTTCCAACCCCAGTACCAGCAACAACAGCTGCAGTTACCTCCCAATGCCCCACAGAACAATCCTCCCTTATGGCCTCATATGCCTGTGCAACCTAACCCAAATCCAAATAATAAGGCCATTCAGAATATTGATATACACAATGTGTCAGCTCCGTCTATTACCCCTATGCCTTGTGATGAGATAAAATTAAGACCAGGGAGAATAGTCGAGCCAATAATTGAAGATGCTCCATCTTCGGAATCAGACGAGGAATCAGGGGAAAAACCATCTGCTGATATAGAGGAGATTGACAAACCTATCATAGAATTAGCAGAATCCCCATTCCCCGAAATATTGGAAATTATCAAAACTGTGGAATTACCATCCTTCAATCTCTTAGGAGAGTTGCAAAATCTGCATGTTAAAATTCCACTATTGCAAGCGATTAGGGATGTCCNAAGCTCCCACTTGAACCTCTGAGGACAACAGTCCTCCCGAGCACCTCCCAACCTCCCTAAAATATAAATGATAAAATAAACATTCAACTTTACAGATAAGTCTGTTCTTACCAATGTTTCTTTGTTATGTAAATATGGTCTTCTGCACACTGTTCTGCTGCTCTTCTCTTCCTCTGTTTGTTCAGTAGGTATGCTCTGCATTAACTCGTTCTCTCATTCTACTCTCCTTTTTCTCTTTCTGTCATTCTGCTCTTATACTCAATCTCCTCCTGCGCATCCTTTCCTCTACTTTCCTTACAATTTCATTCTTTCTCACATACAGAACAACCAACACGACATAGTCTGGTTCATCTTCTTTTATACACTCGAACATGATGGTTCAACTTCCCAACTTCTTGGGCAAAATGACGACAACTGTCCAGCCAACCGAAACGCCAACTGATTGACAACTAATTTGCAATCATGAGTCCGTTTCACTAACAGATTTGTAACTGAAAGGTTAATCTGTGAGAAGGAACTGTAACCCTCCGATTACATTCAAGTTTTATCCACACCGTTGGATATGCGACGAGCAAATCTAGACGGTTAGTATCTGTGCTCTCAGATCTACGGTCGGNCCTCTGAGGACAACATTCCTCCCGAGCACCTCCCAACCTCCCTAAAATATAAATGATAAAATAAACATTCAACTTTACAGATAAGTCTGTTCTTACCAATCTTTCTTTGTTATGTAAATATGGTCTTCTGCACACTGTTCTGCTGCTCTTCTCTTCCTCTGTCTGTTCAGTAGGTATGCTCTGCATTAACTCGTTCTCTCATTCTACTCTCCTTTTTCTCTTTTTGTCATTCTGCTCTTATACTCAATCTCCTCCTGCACATCCTTTCCTCTACTTTCCTTACAATTTCATTCTTTCTCACATACAGAACAACCAACACGACACAGTCTGGTTCATCTTCTTTTATACACTCGAACATGATGGTTCAACTTCCCAAATTCTTGGGCAAAATGACGACAACTGTCCAGCCAACCGAAACGCCAACTGATTGACAACTAATTTGCAATCATGAGTCCGTTTCACTAACAGATTTGTAACTGAAAGGTTAATTTGTGAGAAGGAACTGTAACCCTCCGATTACATTTAAGTTTTATCCACACCGTTGGATATGCGACGAGAAAATATAGACGGTTAGTATCTGTGCTCTCAGATCTACGGTCGGGATTTTATTGCGGAGCCCCCTTGCCATTCTATCTTTAAG
>JZKD02S1328122.1:0-11766 GCA_000966675.3 Picea glauca
CTTGTTCAATGTCGCGAGTGATTACCAAGAGTGTTCCACAATAATACATTATCCACTTATTATCATGCCAATATGAAATTAAGACTGCATCGTAAAAAATGTAGGACTGTGTAGGAAGCATAAAAGACAACAACTAAACATGTGTAATATGTCTATCCTTGCGCCTCTAGTCTACAAGGGGGTCCCACCTACTAGTATTATATTATTAACATAGTTAAATAATAACGCTCTTAGCAATAATTTGAGGCAGAATTCATTGTTACGATTTTAATCGTCAACAAACTGGTGACTCCATAGGGAATTTTGTTTCCAACAGATTAAGAACTCAAAATGTTTGGTTTCGTGTATCAAGTAACATCATATCAAGAAGATATAAATAAGAATGATTATGTGACATGGGGAAGTGAGCGTATTTAAGGGGAAAATGATCAGGAATTTGGGAATAACTCATGGAAAGTGTTAAATATGAGGGGGTTTATTCTTGTAAACATAATCATTCAACTAAAAATTGTTCTTGAATTCAAGGAGAATTTTTTTATGAACTTGCTCTTTTGAATCTCAAAATGGATGAAGAAAAGGGAAGTAGAAGAGGAATAAAACCAACAATCTCATAACACAACAGTGGAAGAAGATAACAATTTCATTGATGCCTTCAAGGGGAACATCATGACAATTGTGTAATCTTGATTGTTATTGATTAACAATACTTTGCAGAAGTGTCATTGTAGAAAAACTGATCCAACGTTTTATTTTGACAATAATTGAAGTAAAAAAGAACAAAAAGCAAGAAATTTCATAACAGAATGAAATGGAAAAATTGAAATAAGCAGAAATGAAATGACATAAAATAAAATAGTAGAAATGGAGAACTAGAAATGTAAAAGAAGAAATGAAAAACTACTAATGTAAAAGCAGAAATGAAAGCTACTATAATACATAAACATTCCAAATAGCGTTAAACTCTTCATGTTGGTTCCACGTAATGTTTTAAGTGGGAACCATTATTGTAAGTCCTTTAGAATGTAAGAATTTGCACACAATACAAAAGAGATCTTAAAAGGACCCAACCTTAACTTTTGAAACTTTGAATGCCTTCTTCTATCAGTGTGAGATGAATCCCACAACAATACCTTCTCATTGACTTCAAACTTGACAACTTTGACACTCTTGTTGAAATATTTTTTAATAGTCTACTGTCTTCTCTTTATATTATCCAAGGAAAACATCCTTTGCTCCTCTAAAGCCAAAAGTGCATTCATTCTTTGAGAAATATCAGAAGAATTTAATTCTTCGACCTATAGCATTAACCTTAAGGAGGAAAGTTCTAGCTCAGTAGGAAGAATGGCTTCTTGACCATAAACAATATGGAAAGGAGTGCAACCAATGCTCATGTTGGTGGTAGTTCGATCTTCCCAAAGGGCATAAGTGAGGAGGGTGTGCCATTGTTGAAGCTTATCTTCGATGAGCCTTTTGATAATTCTTACCAGATTCTTATTGGTAGACTCGGCCTACCCATTTCCTTGGGGGAAATAAGCCGATGAGGTAAAATGTTTAACCCCCAACTTAGCTAAAAATTGGGTTAACTTAGAAGAAATAAAAGCAGGACCATTGTTTTTAATAATTTCGAACGGAAGACCAAATCTGGAAAAAATATTATTTTCAAGAAAATAAATTACCTGCTCATCCTGTGAATATTTAAGTGGGATAAATTCAACCCATTTTTTAAAATAGTCTATGGTTGTCAAGATAAAGACTTGTCCTACTGAAGACAGAGGATTAATAGGACCAATAAATTCCAAACCCCATTTTGAAAAAGTAAAGTTCGGGAGGACAGGTTGTAAAGGCATGGATGAAAGGCGTTCTTTCCTAACAAATTTTTGGCACTTGTCAGAAGATCTCGAAAAAACATAAGAATCATGAAATATTGAAGGCCAATAGTATCATTTTCTGATAATCTTAAAAGCAATGGTTTTAGCAGAAAAATGACCTCCTACATGAATAACGGAATTTGAAGAACCATGAGTTTCTTGCAACAGTTTCTGTGCTTCGTCATTGTTTACACAACAAAGAAACATACCATCAACATATATTCTAAACAAGAAGTCTCCTATAATGACGTATCTAGCAGATTTGTAAACCAAATTTTTATACCAAGGATATTCGGACACAGGAAGGATTTGATTATCAATGTAGAATAGTGTTGATAGAGAACTATCATGTTCACCAATTTCTTCACTAGTTTCAGAATGCTGAGCTAAGTGAAGGGCTAAGTCATGTCCCTTGATGGTGTTAAAAGTCATGATAGTTAAATCATGCTCCTGGATCTTGGCAAGCCAATGTGCAAGCTTCCCTGAAAGATAAGTCTGTGAAAGAAAAAACTTGACAGTGGGTAAAGGGAATTTTACCAATGTGTGCTTACCTAAGATGAAGTGGTGAAAATTTTCAACAACTTTAACAAGAGAGAAAGCATGATTTTCAATAAAAGAATATTTAAACTCTTCATCAGACAAGATTTGACTCATGTAAGCCACTGGTTTTTCATTACCTTGGTCATCACCTTGCATGAGGATGGCAGAAAATGATTCCTCTGTGGCATTAGTATATATCATAAATTATTCTTCAAAATCCACCTTCGCCAAAACCGGTGCTGAACTAATTGCTTTCTTGATCTCTACAAAAGCATTTTGGACATCATCTGTCCAAGAAAAGGAACGATCTTGTTTAAGTAGATTATGAATTGGCTTGACCATTACAAAAAAATGAGGAACAAACCTATAGATAAAGTTAATAACACCCATGAAATCTTGAACGTCCTACTTGGAAGTGTGAGCATGCAGATTTAGGATAGCAGCAATCCTTTCAAGATCAATGATTATTCTTGAATTGGAGACAATGTGTCCAAGGAGCTTTCCCTTGGTAATGCCAAAAATAGACTTAGAAGGATTTAGTGAAATTCCAAATTTCCTGAATTGCATGAGAACTCTTTTAAGATGACCAAAATGATCTGATCGATTTTTAGAATAACAGTTAAGTCATCAAGATAGGTATGAATAATCTTGTCGATCAAATCATCAAAATATATTTGCATATCTCTTTGAAAAGTGGCACCTGAATTCGATAATCCAAAAGGCATACGTTCATAATAAAAAGCGTCCCAATGAGTAATAAAAGTGGTTTTATATTTATCTACCCTTTTTACCTTGATTTGATTATAACCAGAAAAACCCGTCAAGTAAGGACATCATTTGTGACCTTGCAACTTACTGCAAAATCATTTCCATATTAGGGAGAGGAAAGTGATATTTTATAATAGTCTTATTCAATACGCGAAAATCTACGCATGATATTATTTGAGAAGCTGCTTTCCGAAGGGGAACCAAATTGGAAACCCACTCAGAATACTTATCTGGGAAAATAATCCCAGCCTTCAAGAGTTTTTCCAACTCCTTTTGAATAGTTGTTTCCAGTGCAGGGTTAATGGGTATTTGTTTTTGCCTAACTAGTTTTATGCCCTCCTTGATAGGAATGACATGTTGTATAAGAGCGGGATCAAAACCACGAAGATCCTCATAATACCAAGAAAAAACATCTTGAAATTCACCAAGCAGCTTAACGAACTTCAATTTTTCTTCATCAGAACATTGGGCACCTATTTTAACATTCTTTGGAGACTCGGGTGTTCCAATGTTCAAGGAAATGGTTTTACCCACTTTCCTTTTTGAATCCTCTTCTTTATGGTTTTCTTTTTTTCCTACATAACTTGATGAAAATGAACTTTCTAGAGGAGTCAAGCCTTTAGGAATTTTTTTTTATCTTCCATCGATATAATTTTCTTAGGCTTATAAGGTTCATTTTGAATGAATGAATAGATGCTCTCATCACTAGGAAAGACCTGCCATGAATCTATGTTGTCATGGATGTGTGAACAATACAGAGATTGAAAGGTACAATCAGGTATTTGTGGCAGAAGTTGTCGAGTAGGAGAGGCTGAAAAAACAACTAACCTGTCATCCACTGAGTTCAATTCCCTTTTAACATGAGTGACGTTGAAAGATAGTAAGTTTGAGATAATTTCCCAAATAGTTTGGGTGTAACATTTCATTAACTTGTTTCTAGGAGAGTATATCTTATGGACAAGGTTTACAATAAGTTCAGAATCCCCAAAAACTGTAAGGTGACCACAACCCAGATTATAGGCATTTTCAATGCCTAGCCGTAACACTTCAAATTGACATTGTTTGTGCAAGAAAACTCTAACCTATTAGAAAAGTTATGAATCTTACCCATAGGAGAGTACAAGATAATACCAACTATGTTTCCTTCATTGGAGCATGAACCATCGAAGTGCATATGCCACATCCCATCCTCTAAGTCGATTTGTTCCAAGGTAGTGTTTTTCTCATCTGCAAAGATGGAATACACTCCTAGGTCCTCCTCGATGTAATTCACATTAGGCTATGGGATGCTTTCTATGTAAGGTGAAATTCTCCCTTCTCTCAGGACTATGATGTTTTTACCATTCCAAGGAATGGATAAGTGTGTCCCGTCGAGTGAAAGGTATCCACCTGTCAAATCTTTCCAATCTCTTCCTAAGATTATCGAGTAATTACTCACTGGGATATCTATTACCTAAATATTAAGGGTTGTCCTTATTTTAGGAAGCGTGCACAAAACCAAGGTTATGTCCTTGATTTCACCTATGGTCTTTTGCTGTAAACTATTATAAGAGAGAATGCTTCTGGCATTCTCATTTGTAAAAGACAAGCCTAGCTCTTCCACAATAATTTTCAACATCACACTTGGGCCCGAATCACCGTCAATGAGACAACAATGGGTAATCTTATCCATATATTTATAGAAATATAAAAAAGGGGGGTTTTTTAGAGGGCGTATAAATTTATGTACACCTACCTTATTTACAGATGAATCCTCTTCATCTACCTGTTCAGAGAGGTTAGCTACAATAGAAGCTTTTCCTTCCATGAAATTTTTTAGATGCTTTTGTTGTTCAGGGATGACAACCATGTCCAAGAGGGTAGCATCTGCTTTGATGTTGGCCAACTGATTTAGAATGTTGTATTTGGAAGAGGGAAGAGGGGAGGTAGTTCCTTGACTGTCAAGAGCCTTAGGAACCTGGACAGTAGCAACTGGTGAAGATGAGATTGGAATAGAAGAATTTCAAGGAGGATCATATTTACTTTTGGGAGCATAGGATTTATTCATAGTATTTATGATCATGACATCCTTTGGCTCTGCAAAATATAGGAAAACAATTGTATTTTCAAGTCTCTTACCAAATATTTTATCTTTGACACTCTTCTTTACCTCACATGTACTTTCCTCATGGTGTTCCTCGCAAAAGTTACACCAACTACAAGGCATGATAGCTTTAGGGTGAAAATTATTTTCATTTGGATTTGTAAAGGGGGGTACAGAAGAAGATGAAGATCCAGGGGTAAGAGAGAGGACATTTCCTTTCTACTCATACACTATCATTCAATTATTCATGTCTTATACAAGTTGTAAGAGGAAAAACATGTCTGTTTGTTTAACTGAGTCTCCCTTAGGAAGACCTGTTCTTTCAAGCTGTTCTTCATACTCTAAACAAGTGTGCAGAGCAGAACCAAGGTTATCAATGGAATTTTATTCAAGCCTATGATAGTAGGGGGAAGGTAGTGCATTATAATAATGCATGAAAGCGGCTTGGTTCTGAGGGAAAATGAGCTCAGGGATTTGATTGTACGATTTGGTGAAACACAAGTTGAAGGACTTGATAGTCTCACCATCCTTATAAGCAATGTTATTGTACTCTCGTAACTGCTCGGCTGGGATTTTGGATTGCACATAGGTATATTTGAACCAATAGACTAAATCCTCCAAAGTAGATAAAATCTTAGGAGGGAGATCAAATAAATCAGCTACATCCTTCCCTTCAAGGGAATTCACAAATAAACGCATACAATTATCGTTGTCATTGGCTCCTATGTTGTGATAGGCATTAGAAAATGCCACCAAGTGTTCATTCGTAGTGATAGTGTTATTCCCTAAAAACCTAGGGATATGTTCTTTGAATTTAGGAAGTGGATGAGTAGAAGGTGCTAGGTTAAGAGGGGAGGAAACATGCCATGGGGTAGTTGTAGCATCCTCTTCAAACTGAAAAAGCCCATACTTTTTAATTAATTTGGCAAGGTTTGTAGTAGATTGGACAGGGACTTGGTGACTATATAGGATACCAATCACTAACGAAGCTGAAGATTGAGAAGAAGAATCACCTCCAGTGCCACCAGAGCCACCACTAGATGCCATCTTGTGAATGATAGGTAAGGGAGAGAAAGACAAACTATATGAATCAGACAAATGTTCCTTCTTCCTATTTCAGCAATAGGATTAATTTCCGTTCATAAAATTGTTTTTCTCCTAGAAATACGAGGGTCTAAGGACATGAAAAGAAGATCAAAACTGTAGGAAAAAGAAAGATATGGTTGATTCCTAGGTTGTCTTTGCCTAGCTTCCCAATGTTCTTGGGCACTTATGTCTTGTTCAATTGTTGCCCATGAGCGATTAAGCTCAAACTGGGTATTAGTAGTATCTAAGATGGTATTAAACAAGTTTAAAGCAATGTTGGTCTGATCTTGAAGATCAATCTCAATATTGGGTTGCCTTGCAATAGGTACAGTCATTAAGAAATGAAATAGTCAAAGGATCAATATAAAAAATGTAAATATATTCAATGATAATCAAGCATAAAATCAACCAGAGAGATATGGAAGATCTCCCCAGTATGGTCGCCAAATAAATGTTGAGGAAAAGATATGAAATAATCTTACTCAAGATTTTTCAAATCTTGCTTGGCTAAGGCAAGATAGGCGGGAATATCACCCTATGTTTATAGCCTCAAAAATTGTTTCCTAATCTACAAGTATTAGTTACAAGGTCTTAGGCTAATTTTTTTAAATAGAAGATTGCTATAAAATTCAACATTTTTATATAATTTATTGAATATAACAGATGCAAAAGTGAATGTGGAGACAAAAGAAAAAATACCAAGTCACATATTAACATAGATGAGATAGAATAACAATTACTTATTTCATTCCAAGAAATCAAAAGAATCGTTCAATTTACAAAACTCCTTGAGGGAGTTTGGACCAAAGTCAAACTTAGATGTCCTCGATGAACACCATACAAAAGGAATTCTGACAGAAAGTAAAAAAATGAAATTTAAAATCTGGATCAACTTGCCACAGATTCCTTCCCACTCGACTCTGCACAATATCCTTTATTAGTCATGAAATTTAATTCATAAACATACAAGTCTACATAGACTATCAAAGATAGATCAACACCTCTGAAAACAAGTGTTTGAATGATGTAATTCATCTTGAATCTCGTTGTCAACAATAGGACCCTATTGTCATAAAAGAGAATTAAGATTTTAATGAATTGAAGAATGAATGAAAAATGAACTATCTCAATAAAACTCAAGAGCCACTCTTAGTATGCTTTCTCCTTCTATTCTCCTTTTGTTCTTCCTCATTTTCCTTTTATGCATCCCAAATTAGTTGAAGTAGTTCAACTACTTATTTTAGTTAATTTAGATAAGACTCAACTAAATTTTAGTTAGGGGAAGAATTAATATAATAATAATAATAATAAGGGTCTTTTAATAAATGATAACTAGTAGGTGGGAACCCTTGTGACTCCCTTTAGTTCCTTAACAAAATAAACATAACTAGTCAATCAATCAAACACATCCCTCCCTGTGGCTCCCATAATCATTCTCATAATTTAAAAATTAAATATCAATGATATTTTAAACCATATCCAAACATATAATATCCAAAATATCCAAAAATAGTATGATGTCCAAAAACTTCAGCAACCAATTGTTCTCAACAAATCAATAATAAAATATCCTCAAAAACCATATTTGTCACTTTGGGAGGCAATTTTCCCTTTGTTCCTGCTGTCTCCCTTTGACCTTCCTGAATTATCCTTAGGCTGTGTGGAGCCTTTATGCTTGATCTCATTGATGACATGAGAACAGTCATCTCTGAAGTGCATGCGGGATGAAATAGATTTGGTTGAATCCCTTGAGGGCAAAGAGGGGGCATCACCAACTTTTCCTTTGTCATGCGTGTGGTGGGATTCAATTTTGAGTCTTTTGCTTGCATGGGAGGACTGTACAGGTGAGTGTGCAAGGGTAATATGGACATTCGGGTTAACCGATGGAGGAGGAGCAGGTAGAGACAAATTCTCAGGGACTTCAGGTTGCAATGAAACATGAGGGGGGAGAGGGATACCAGAGACATGCTGGGGTTGGAAGGGAGGCCTTTATGGCCTAGGTTGGACTACCCCTTGTCCAATCCAATTGAAAAATCCATCTTGGAAGAGATGGTTTAACTCTGGTGGATCTACATCAAAATGTATTGAGAATCTTAGCTTTCTAGGCCCTCTATTCCAATTCCCTCTGCCCTGTTATTTCGGCCATGGCTTCCTCTACTGAAAAATCTCATCCTGTATGTAGTGTTTATTAGCAACTATCTTCTTAAACAAACCATACATGAAATCCCTTTAATATGAAACAAGGTTTGTCTCAACAATCACATCAGACCCATGCAATCCAATCCATAAAATTCATTTAATAATTGTCAATGAGTAGGGGGTGAATAAAGGTTCTGGGATATCTGAGGGGGTTGTATTGAGAGAAAAAATGATAAAATGAAAGGGAGTAAGAACATGATTACTTCTCAAAAAATAATTAAACAATCGAATGTGTTACAAAAACAAAATCATATCAATTGTAATTCATCTTTGTGTTATCTTTTAATTGATGTAATACAAAGTTTCTATTTAATTTTAATTTAATTTTAAGAACAAGGCGTGCAAAGTGAATCTGGGATTGTGACGAGATTCGTAATGAGTGAAAAAGTGAGGAAATGACAGGGTATATAATGGATATTGTTCATAAAACAAATTAAATAATCAATAATCATAAATCTGTATTAAAAACAATCCAAAAAGTACCAACATTCATTGTTTCTCAATTGTATACCAAACTACTTGTTGTTCCAATAATTAAATTTCCCAGAATTCCTTAATTCATAATAGTCTGTGCAATCATAACTTATAAAAAAAAACCTTTCCATTCAACAATCCTGTTTAATAAAACATTGATCCCTTCTTTCTTTTTTTTCCTTTTTTAAAAAATAATAAAAAAAATGCACAACAATATGCTCGACATCTATCCTTGATAATCCATAATGCACCACGATAATAACCAACATCCACTATTTACCAATCAACAATCGGGCCCAATTAAAATATACACAGGTCTCTTTTCAAACGTGAATAGACTTCAAAATATGCCTAATTATACACATTCTTCATCATATCAATCACAAAAAAACAATCAACCAAAACATAAAACCCGAGCCTTATCATTGTGGATATAACTTCCTTCTAAAACAATTGGTAGTCTGTGCGATGTTCCAATATAATATATGAAGAAAACATAACCAACTATACAAGCATCATTTTTTAAAATTTCCAGAACCCTGATCGGTCTTAGCAAAACCACACAGGTGTTTCCATTTTCAATCAAGACCAAGCTGGTTAAAACACAGTCAACGAAACCATAACAAAAAGGAAGACAACCCTCGACTATATGCAAGTGCCTATTTCATTCTTATTCCAACAATTTTACTATACAAGGACGAGACAAAGACTCGGCGAGGGAGCATCTGTTTTAAAGACATCCATAAACATTTCACTGACACTCAATACTTGACAACCCCAGGAGGTGCCGGAGGTGAGAAAAGACAATGGAGTCTAAATCAAGCTCAGTCAAAATAAAATATAGGGAAACAATAAGAGTTTATTCATCCTTAAACAACAACACATAGAGATGAAGATCTTCAGAGATTTATATCAACCACAGGAAAAAATACCTTTCGAAAAAGACACAGAAGTGAGCCACACAGTCTTATTACTTCAAGTCCTGGATGGAACCAATGGTTAACACCCATGGAGAGTGAACACAGGCAGAGTAAAATAACCTAGTGCACACTATGTGTTTAGCTCTTGCAGAGGAGAGGAAAGGGTTAATTTAACAATGGCGGTTATAAAAAAAAAACAGAGATATAACATCCCTTTCCAATCCTCAAGAGTCGAAAAACTTGACATCAACACCAGTGAGGACACACTCATCCTTTTGACAGAACACTCATATACAACTTGTATCAATCCACAACCATACATGTAAACAACTAAACAAGTATGCTATATCTTATGTCTATGATTAAATATGCTAAACAGCTAAACAAGTATATTATGTAGGCCATAAAAAACAACAGCTAAACATGTGTAATATGTCTATCCTTGCGCCTCTAGTCTACAAGGGGTCCCACCTACTAGTATTATATTATTAACATAGTTAAATAATAGTGCTCTTAGCAATACTTTACGGTGGAATTCATCATTACAATTTTAATCGTCAACACCCATGTAGGTCTCTTCTGACCTACTACAATATCTCTTGGAACATCAACTAGAGCTACATGATCAACATGATCAATTTGATCAATAGGCTCAATTGTCTTCCTCTGAATTACTGGAGCGTGAGGGGGAGAAGCAACCATCTCTTACTATCTCTCATTATCAATCTTCTCACCTCAATCTATCTCTGACTAGGAATGTATATTTGGTATGCGTTTGAAGACTCACTGTACCCCACAAATGTACACTTTCTTCCTGAAGGGTCTAGCTTGGTCCTTTTCTCCTTGGGTACATGAATGTATATTAGACACCCAAATATCCTGAAGTGTCGAACCTCAGGCTTCACTCCAGTGAAGGCTTCCTTGGGCATCATGTTCCTCAAAGTCTTATGAGGAATTTTGTTCTAAACATACACTACAGTCATGGATTCTTTTTCCCATAGAAACATAGGTAAATGTTGATCAATCTTAGTCATCTTGGACCATACTTGATATATTGAGGTTCCCTCATGAAAAAAATGTCTCAGGAAGATGAAAAATATCGATACTCCCTCTGGAGCTGGAGGTGACTCCTCCTCTATCTCTACTCCCTCTGACACTGAAGGTAGTTTTTCCTCCTTCTTTGGAGGTAACTCAATCTCTTATCCCTCTAGATGTAGTACCACCTCCCTCTCTGGGAGTGCCTCTACATACATTGGAACTGTTGCCATGCCTGCTTCCTCAACATCTCTGGGACAAATTCCATTGGATATGGCTCTCTCTATGCCTTGTCAATAGTCTATATGATCTCATGGGAAGCAATTGACCAATCCTTCTCCCTCACAGAGCCACAAAGGTAATATGTTGCAACTGTAATTTATCTCATTCTCAAAGTTTTAGTGATTCACTTTTGGTCACAACCATTAGACAACATCATGGAAAAATATTTTTCCCAACAATTAAACGCTCTCCATATGTCGATATTTGTGGTGAACCAAGCCGGTTTACTAGGTAAATACCCAATGTAGGTAAGACAACAGGTTATAATTCATAAAGGATAATATATTAAATAATGTATATGAATATAAGATGGTGAGATACAATAAGAATGAGGGCCTTATATACCCAGGCAGTGATGCCCTTCCATGAAGAGATGTGACCTTTCATTGGGAAGGTGTCTCTTCATTAATTATTCATTAACTATATAATGCATTTATATTTATTATTATATATTATGTTCATAACATTTCCTTCCCCTTAAAAATGCTTTGTCCTCAAAGCATACTTGTGG
>JZKD02S1328144.1:0-11766 GCA_000966675.3 Picea glauca
TGCGCATAAAACTGGACGACAAGGAAGAAAATGGTTGATAGCAAAGTTTGTGAGTAATTGTTATTTCCTTATAACAACTTAAGGTTTTTTTTTTGTATATTTTAAGTTGTTTTACAACAACAAGTGTTAACATACAAAGAAGAGCCATCAGAAAAAATTGATTGACATTGGGTTAATTAACGGTTGTGAGTATATGTTGGCATATCAAAAATTAATTGTGGAATTTATCAGTATAATCTATGTTGTTTTACTTCTATCATTTTATAATTAATGAAAGAAAGATGATACTTTATATTAAATCTATAATTTATTATGGGCTATAAAACTTGTAGGAAACAAAGTATGGAACATGCCAACAGAAGAATTGTTGAAACAAGGCATGATATTGATTTTGAACATATGTGTATGATTCATGAGTTAATTCTTGCTTTGGAGGTACGCCACTTTTCAATTTACATTCATGTATATTATTTATTTCAATTTTCATTATTCTCACCAATGTAGATAGACTCATTATAGTTCATTTTTATGCTTGTAGATGGAACTTGAAGAAGAACAAAAGAATTGATACAATCAACCAAACATTCAGGAAAATAACCCAAGGCATGGAAGTAGCTCAAGCACTAACAACAGTTCCAGTGAAGAATGATGAGCAATATATTTGGATATCAATGCAAGCTGCAATTGTATTTTTTTGAAATAATTGTCTGTGAAAATCAGACATTTTTGTTTAATGTAATGGACATAGTGTCCCAATTGAAAGACAAGGGATTACCGATAAGTGTCCCATTTTGTATGACAAAGACCCTCTTATTCATATAATACAATAAGTTTCAATTTATTCTATTGTGTTGTCCAATGTCGTTGTGAAATGTTACATCGTTGATTAAATATATGGATGAATAAATATTATAATGAAGAGATGCAAAATATGATGATATAACAAATTAATCCAAACATCGTATCCAAATTCACTAATCAAAATATAAGATATATGTAAAAAAAATTATAAATAATGGAATTAAAAAATAACAATAATTGCATTATCACAGGTCGATGTTTCTCAGTGTATTTTAATTATTAATCTCATCGGTGCATTTAATATTAAAACTCACTGGTGCGTTTCATATGAAATTTGCACCGGTGTTTGTATGTAATCAATTAGCATTGGTTTCAATATTAATTTAATACCACAAAATTATATTAAAATTTTGGTCATTGGTGCGTTAATCTTATATGAAGCACCGCTGCATATGTGTTATTGATACCCATTGACGCTATTGTGTTATTGATAAGCATCAGGGCTTGTTTGTTACTGCAAAGCATCGATGCTTTCGATTTTTAATGAACCGCGGGGTTTTCCCCTGTAACGCACCGGTGTATATTATTTTATACAACATCAATGTCTTCTTATTAATAACGCATCGGTGCCTTCTATGCAGAAAGCCCCGGTGCTTATCAATAACACAATATCGTCGATGACTATCAATAACACATACGCATGGGTGCTTTGTATAAGATTAACACATCGATGACCAACTTTTTAATATAATTTGGTGCTTATCAATAACATGAAGACCTTCGTGCTTAATTTCAAGAGGATGAAATTAAGCGAAGGCTTATTAGCTTTGCAAATAAAAATGAAGACCACTTGGCATCAATCGAATAACTACATTCTAAACGTGAAGAATTTGAGGAAGAAATATTCTCACTTAGGGTTAAACAAGATATTATCGTCTTGCCAATGAAGGAATATATTGAAGAATGGCTCGAGAGATCATTGACACAAATAGTTAACCCAAAGTAACTACCAAGAAGSAATTATTCCAAGAAGGTTTGAAGCCCAAGTATAAATACATGAAGACCCCGACATCAAAAACATCTGCCAGAGAGCGAGAGAGATACATCCATCCATCTATYGTTCCTATGCTATTTTGTGAGTGCATTTTTTTTTGAAGCATTTCCCTTCTTTTCTTCCCAATCTCTGAATCATTCAGCTTTATTGGTTTACTATTTACTCATAAAGTTGATCCTCGATTGCATTTCCCTTCTTTTCTTCCCAATCTATGAATCATTCAGCTTTATTGGTTTACTATTTACTCATAAAGTTGATCCTCGATTGCATTTCTCCTTGTCTTCCAGGTTACTGATACTATTTTATTTGGTCCACAGGAGCCCCATCCCAATTTATTTCGACAACTGCATTTCCTTTTATCGTTTAAGTATCGAGAACATTATGTTTTGTGATAAGAAAACACTTTATTGGAACTTGAATATCTATGAATAATTATTTTTTGACTCTTGCAAAGATTTATTCCAAGAGTTCATAACATTTGTGGTTTCAAACTTTTTTTATAAAGCAATGAGATCTTGTGTGTGTTTCTCCTATGCATCTTATGATTTTAAATGAATGAAAACAATTAAATCTCTTTGATTTTTGGGCCATCGATCTTATTTTTGTCTATGGGTCTTGCTTCAAAATATTTTTCTCAGTATCTAAAGTAATATATGTGATGGAATGGATGTAGCTTTTCCATTATTGCATGTGACATTATTATCTTTCTATTATATTTGATATGTTTAGTTATTTTACCACCTAGTCCACTCATAGGTGTTGGTGTTATGAATGAATGAATCTATGTTTCGAGCAAGTATATTGAATATTTGAGTGAGAAAGAGGAGTACCAGCTCTATAAAAAACATAGAGGGGAGTATTGATTAGTCTTTCAAGAATACCCTTGGAGGTTGACTCTTGTCCCTAACAAGAAAAGATATCAACATCGCCTTGACTCTTCACTTTAGTAATGAGTCCATTATTCGTTGAGTTTATTGCATTTAGAAAATCATTAGGCATTTGTTGAATGCACCTTCTCAATGCACACTCACTATTATAGCTTCCATTACCAATTGTAGCATTAAAAAAGAACATGTGTGAATGTAGATGTCGACTCACTTTATGTGTATCATTTTTTGTTATGGTTGCAAGACTTGATGTTATTAATATTTTTGACAAAAGAATTATAATAACATTAGATTTAGTGTTGTTGTCTTCTAATTTTTTTGATAGTTATAAATATTATCACATATATATTTGTTCCTATTTAGATAGTATTTGTAAATGTTGAGAAAAATAAATAAAAAAAGCAAAAACACTAAGTCTAATATGGTCATAAATTTTTTGTTGAATTGCTTAGCGATTTTTTTTTGTTATAATGCATTAACATCGAGTCTTGCAACTACATAAGAGAAATAAAAATGACAAAACTAATATGTTCTTATATTCACATAGTGAGTCCTTTTTAAATGTCGTATTGGTTTTGGAACAAGCTAATAAGATCCACGATGGTGCCATAAGAAGTGTATTTAAATATGATGTTGTTATTTGGTTTGCACTTGTTCTTGTGTTGGAAGGAAAGATAATGGTCAATAGCTTTCCTTCGAGAAGAAGCACAAGTATGCAACTACTGCTCAGGGTTGCATTTGTTCTCACATCCACCTTTAGCACTAGTACATCTATAAATTTGAACATGCTTTTCCATAACCCTAGTTTTGACTTTCTTGCATGATGAGCCATGATTGTTGATCTCTTGACAAAGTAAAGAGGTGATTTCACCTTAACCAAGGTTAGTGTTCTGATGTTTTTATTGGCAATGTGCTTGTACTTGTGCTAGACGAAAAGTTATATGGCATTGGTTTTTGTCCAAGACTATGGCTTTCCAAGGCCAAGTTTTTGCATAGTGGTTCTAGCTACATAGAAAATATGCAAGATCCGTATGTTTTATTGTCATCTTGTCTTCTTCCAAGTTATTCGACGTGTCCTCGGGCTCTGACCATTTTTCTGCGTGGTTGTAATCCCCATCCAACATTAAGTCATTAATTCTAATTGACAAGATGCCATACTTAACATGTAAAGACACTAAATGTAACAACATTTAAAAAAATTAAAAATAAACGTGTTCAATAAAGAAAAGTGAATCATATTTAAGAACTGGTTTCAATTTACTTTCTTAAGAAATGATGCCCATTTTTTCCAATAATGCCAATGTTGGCATTCTCATTAACACCAATACTATAATGTAAAATAATATTATCTGTATAATAGTGAACATATGCAAGGATCACTCCAATTCTTAATTTATATGACAACCACTTTTTTCAAAGCATGCACATCAGAAAACCATTAGATATTTCCCAAGGGTAATTTTATGCTTAGATTATGAAGAACAATCATTTTTCCATCAAATAACATATACATCTATTCAAATCAAGCTAACAACAAATATAACATATATTAGAGAAATGGAAGCAATATTCACTGGGATACAATTTATCTTTGTTCCAAAATCATAGTAGAGAAACACTTTGTAGGTAGCCTCAAACAGAAATAATTTACTCTGCTTAAGCGTGTACTTCACAATGGAATTCACATGGCCATTGAAACCCACATTGGAGTCCATTCCAAAGCCCACTTAGCCTTGTGAACATGCATTCTCCCTTGTGGGGAAAAATAGAGTTAAATCAACTAATACTTGGCACCAATGAAAGCGAACAAAATAGACTTGGTTGAAGCATTTTTACCAACACTTGGCATCAATGCAGTAATCCCCACAGAGTATTCTACATTTTTCAGAAAACGCCAAGAATTCAAAATCGAGTTTGGAAAACCATTTTTTTGGACTCAAGATGAGGCTTACAAGATCATATGGCATGGATACCCCTTGAAGTTTGTTGGATTCAATACAAAATCACCTAGGGAGGTGTTTTATTATCAATTCACGTTGTCTATCCAATGAACTTCAAAGAAATTATCCCAAACATGGTCAAGATCATACTATGGAATTAGTTCTTGAATTTAATCGAGGTCCAACTCATGTTTAGCCTTGAATACTATCATTGTTGGCCAAACCCAAAGAAAAAAATCTCTTCAACATATAAAGTGATGTATGTCACAAACACCCAATTTTCTCAAGCTCAGTGGCACATAAAGACAAACATATCAAACACATTGGGTGTCACATCCAACAGAGAGCCATAATTCTTTCACATAAATATTAATTTATCACATACATGGGTATTACAATCAAAAGAGAGCCAAAATTAGTTGGCACATAAAAACAAACATTTCATGTACATGATTATGATAATTAATGTAATTTTAAATACTCTCCTTTGGATAGCATTTAAAATCCAAGCCTAATTTCATTAACATCAGCATGTGAATCGATTTCCTTAAAAGCGATTATTCATTCTTTGTGGAATAGTTTCTTCTAATT
Organism: Picea glauca; assembly: GCA_000966675.3. Taxonomy (NCBI): domain Eukaryota; kingdom Viridiplantae; phylum Streptophyta; class Pinopsida; order Pinales; family Pinaceae; genus Picea; species Picea glauca. The sequence continues at coordinate 5,274 of JZKD02S1328144.1, forward strand.
CAAGGCTCATAATAAATCAATTTCTTTCTAACAACACAAAGTGATATAATATGAAACTGATACTCTTCTATGGTAGTGATTTACTTAATCTAAGAAGTTGATTTGCAACGTAAAAATAAGCCAAGTAAATGTAGAGTCAGACAACATTCCATATCCATTATGAGCAAGTCCAAACCCAAAATCATTTTGAGAGGAAAATATGTCATTTAGAAAGTGACAAATTGATTTGGCGTCTAGAGGACTTACCCAAACAAAGTTGCAATGAATCTGATCTGTATTATTGCACGCCCAAGAATGAAATATCTTAATTATTTTCTTTATTAGACTGATCAATATGGGTGGTTTTCTAATAACACATGTGGTGAAAATTATAGAATGATTTATGCATTCCACCATTAGCATCATGCATCATACATCATTCATCAAATAGAAACCAAAACTAAAAGCTACAACCATAATGTTTGTACTGAAGAACAAAAAATCACAAATTTTACTTACTAAGAAGCTAAATATATCATTTTCACCGGGCAAGTGTGGTCATAGCTACCATATGCATAACCATAAAATGTTTCCGGTTATAATGGGTTTCAATCCCAATTTAACTAGCAATTTTTTTTTAAACAGCTTTAGAGTAAATTCAAATATCCATATCGGCACTTGGTTAGTAATATCTGAAATCTTAAAATTTATAGCATCTGCTACCAATATCAATTAACATGACAATAGAACAATAATGCAAATGAATGGAGGTAATTGAAGAGAATTTACCTCAATTTACAAGTGACACTTACTCCCAATTCACTTACGTTCTTGACTGGTATGTAGTTTCCTCAATTCTAGTAATACTGCACCCATCAACTACAATTCCTTGCCACTGCCAACTCTCATGGTGCCAGCCGGTTTCCTCCCAGCCATACTCGGGGAAAACTTCTTTTTCTGAGACCCCAGAGCTATGTGGGTTCATAACCAATTTTGGGTGCAAAATATACTCAACACGGATTTTATCATCCATTGGTAAACATCTATATTAGTAATGCTAGCTTCCTTGCAAATCTCATTTACCATTAAGTTAAGTTATTCATGCTAGCAGAATTTTTGAAATATTGTTGTATTTTCGAGGTTACCCCCTAAACCATGGTTTCCCCCTTCTGTTTATAGACCTCGCGAGGCTATCCATCTCACCCCCTTCATGCAAAATTTCCTAAATTATTAATTAATAATTCCCCTAATATTCATCACTCCCCCGCCTTGTGTCCTCCCCATTTTTATTTTTGTTTTTTCCTTTTCCTAATTAAAAATTCATTTTTTTATTATAAAATAATAGTATATTTAAGAGCCCCCTAAAAGTGGGTAATTACTTTATGAATTAATTCAACAGTGAGGTCTTTTAATTTTACTTTAGATTAATTTGGCATTTGGAAGAATTAGTTATTGGGGAATAAGATTATCCCACCTTACTGCATGCCCCCAGTCAAAATAATCAATACATTATGCTAATAGAGACTCAATGCCTCTATTGAGACTCCACAACTTCCTTAAGAATTCACTAGTTATATCCCACACCCATAGGAGGCATTGACAAACCCTCTATAGAGACTAGAAGTATAACCAGTCGGAGGAGTAAAACTCTGAGTAATGAGTACAACTTCCTAAGGCCATACTAAACCCAAACCTTTTATGAATGGACTCAAAAATTTGTGCTATGTTCAAAGGCGACACGACTGTTGTCGATAGGAGACAATACTCTTTTCACACCCTTCTTTTTTTTGTTTTATATATGTGGAAGAATGGTATGATACAAGAGAGGAAACGAGTGTCACGAGCAAGCCAACAATTTCCACGCAGTGGAACATACTCATGCGTGATGTATGGGAACACATGTAGGATATGGACACTCGGGGGGATGTTTCCTCTAGGGGTAAAGGGTATCAAGCTGCAGAGGATATATGGAAGGAATTGCTTGGTGAATGCTGAGAATTATTGGGGAAATAGGCTTATAACGAGAAAGCGAGAGCCGACATTAGGCTGAACAATGTGCACATGATGATGAAATTCAATTACAAATTGACACTAGAAAGAAACTTCCAGTAATGTTCTTTTTCGTAGATTTAATCCATTGGGCCCGAAAAAGCATAAAACAATACCAAGGAGAACCCTTCTAGTCAATGGTGACTAGAGTATTATTTTTTCGTAATTGATCAATTTGGTCCGGAAAAGGGTTAAACTTATACCGAAATAGACAATGTCCTTTCAAATCCATCTAACAAGTGTGAAAGAGACAAGCTCACTCAACAATCTTTTCATTTTAAGGAGTCTAAAAAGAGCCTAACTAAGACTCTAGGATGTTGTTCTGAGAAACACATAATGGAGGGAATCCCATAGGTAGTGGTCAATGATATTGGGTAAGAAGAATGAGTTTCGAATGCAGAGTCGTGACAGGACTACAAGGGACTACCAGACCTATGGAGTAACTTTTGCATGGGCATCAAATGGGAAAAGTGCTTTAATTAGGGCACCTATGTTTGGTAAGTCTCTACCACTTAATAACAACACTTCTAGTAATAACGAGAAGGTTACATGTCACTAAAAAATGGGTTCATACCTAGGGCATATGAATCGTGGTCATAGGGCCATGCAAAAATGCAAAGTGAGGTGAAAACCTATCCTATATGTCAATGACAATATATACCTATCGGAGGCACAAATGGTCTAAAGAACGTTGGAAATCCATTATATCTTGAAAAAACCACTTCAAACAATGTCTTACATTGCATAATTAGTCCATATGGTTTCAAAAATAGGAAATATATGTTGAAAACTATACAAAGTGGGTAAAAGTTTTCTACAAATAGTAAAAATAACAAATTTACATAGTGATTTTGAGGCCATTTCACCTACAATCTTTCAGTGACGATTCTGGGAGCTACAGTCAACGAAATTGGAAATCGTCTAGACCAAGTAAGTGCCCATCATGTGCTCTTCCATTTTCATGGTTTAAATTTTAAATTTAGTCTTCAATTTTTTAGTTTCGGAGGTCGTAAGGTGGGGAAAAGGGGTGTACACGAGATATAGTTCATCGGGCCGCATATACGACCCCATGACCGTGGGAAAAGCAAAGTTTGCCTGCGTACATCGATCCGTATACACGATTGTTCAAATTGAAGCCCATTTACAACTCCGTGAACATGTTCTTTATGAAGAATAACTCAAAATTTGATGTTTCCTTTGCAGGATGGTGTTTGAATAGAGAGAGACGAAGCACAAGGATGTCAATGTTGTCGAAGAAAGAGATATGAGGGCCCAACAAGAATTACAAATATGTGGACTCTATAAGTTTTGGGCCATAAAAGGAATGATGGCACAAGCGAGGTTGCTCCAAATGTTGATAAATTATTTGAATCTAGAGACCGAGGCCTTCAATCTCGATGGGAAACCATTGAGAATTGAGGTGGACGATATTTATTTCACTACAGGCTTGTCTCGTTAGGGTGAGATGGTAAACCTCAAGGCTCGAGGGGTTGGAGGTGGGAGGACCATAGAAGAGTACATCTCCACCTATTGCGTTGCAGAAACAGAGAAAGCAGGGAGCCAAATCCCTATTAAGGCGATTGATAACCTAAGTTTGAAGATTATTGTCCTAGTTCTCACACAAATATTAGGATTGGCCTCGCTACATCAGGAATCGAGGCCACTTATGTTTTATGATGTGGAGTGTTTGAGACCCACAATTTAAGATTGGAGCAACTCTCCATTGGCCAACATGAAGAGCGAACTTACTGACTGCAAACTTGGGAGGATGAGAAACTTTGGGTTTGCATCCATTTCGTGTAGTTTTTTCTTCGAGAGGGTTCCAGCCCTTAGTCCAAGAGTGGAATTTCCTCCACGCGGTTTACGCGATCCAACCATGACCTGGTGGACAAAAGTGATGAGGCAGTTGGGAGGTGGTAGAGTGCCAACCCCTTACAATGATGAGTTCTTTCACTGGTGGCGACGACAGATCATTTCCATCGATGACTATTCCTATGAGGGAATCATGACATGCCATTACCTCCAGGATCCGCATTTGGGGAGACTTGTAAGAATTTTAATTTTTGTATATTTCATTTTTTTTGTGTTTTTTTTTTTTTTTATTTCATAAATGCAAAATAAAAACGCAAATATTTTGGTATGGCATCATATACCAAGTGTATCTCTCTTATGTAGATGTAGGTCCACAACGAATGGATGGATATCCATGACATCGACGCAACGACCAAGGGAAGGAGATGGCAAGCGGGGATGCAGAGCGAGTTCTTTAGAATGTGCAGGGAAACCCATCACGTTTGATGCACATGATTCTTATGCTCCAAGTCAAGGATCTGGCAGAGGCTATGCAAAGGCCAGTTGTAGGTGTACCCCCTGTGTTAGTGAGACTCTTTCGATGTCTCACTAACGCTATAGTGTTCTATCATGACACGCACCCGAGACCACAGGCTTAGACACCATGGTCATTTGATGCACCGGCCATATGTATGTCTTAAAGGATACAAGCCTAATTTTGTACTATGACACCATATTCTTTTAAACTTAAAATACAAGAACTTTTGGTCTTTGGATTTACTTATATATCTTAGAATGGATGAATGTATGAATGTGTGTTTCCTTTGCTTAGCTATGTGACAAATGGTAATCTAAAACGTAATTAACATATGCATCATATACTTGATTACAATTTCTAGGGACATGATTATAAGTAATGAAATCAAAATATCGTTCCAAAAGGCGTACCTGAAGGAATTGTCGTAGTAGCATAAGATCCCTAACACAATACATGTTGTTTAATTGACACACAACTAACTAGGAATCCAAATGAACCTTTAAAGATCAAACACCATGTGAAATGGCATCGTGTAATAGGTCAATAACGATGCTATACTCAACCGCATTGTTCATCAATGGCTCTAGAAAAACGCCTCCTGAAGACACCAGTTGTCCGTCGGGTGAATAGATAACCCAAGCAGTGGAAGCTACATTCCGAGTATGACGACTGGCACCGTCCGTGAATCCTAAGAACACCAATGATTTCGCTGACATCTGCCAACCAAGAGGAAACTCAATAAGTAAACCGACAACAAAAAAGAATAAAGGAAAACTATATACACTAAAGTACAATAGTATACAAAGCTCATGCTCGAGCTGGAGGGCTCAAGCATAATAATTCTTGAGATAGAGCCTATTTTTGGGCTCTTTCAGCACGTTCCCTTCATAATTCTCTAACTCATAGGCTCCTTTTTCTAGGAAACGTCTCACTATATAAGGACCGTGCCACGTGGGATTGATCTTCCCTACTCCCAGCTATTCTTTAGCTTGGTCGTAAAGAAGGACCAAGTCACCCTCACCGTACTACCGGGGACAAACAAATTTATCATATTGAACCTTAACATGATGCTTATTTGTCTTGATGGCTAGGGAGACAGCTCAATGCTGCTCATTGAGTTACTCCAAGTGTACAAGGCATTCTTTGAGATCAATCGTGTTAGGTAGGAGCTCAACTGCTAAATTAAGAGAAAGGATCTCGCACTCAATGGGAAGGACTGACTCCACTCTGTGAACTAGCTGGAACGGTAAAAAACCAATGGAAGTCTTTACTGCAGTTCGGTATGCCCATAGAGCATGGTACATCATCATGTGCTAGTTATATTTACTCTACCTGATAGTTTTTTGCAAAATGGCCTTCAGATATCTATTCATGAACACCACTTACCATTCGCTTGGGGATAATAAGACGACGAATGATCTTGATTGAACCCCATTTTTTATGCCAACTCGGTCATCATTGTGTTATGAAAGTGACTGCCATGGTCAATGACAATCTACTTCAAAATTCCAAATCGAGCCATAATTTGATTGAATACGAAGTGTGTTGCAGTCTCATCATTGGATTTAACTGTAGACATGGCCTCAACCAACTTGATAAAATAATCGACATCCACGATAATGTGATAGTGCCCCCCAGTCGAGGCTAGGTTGCAGTCCATTAAATCCACCCCCCACTTGATGAAGGGACCAACGATAATGACTAGGTGCAAAGGGGCATGGTGCGAGCGCGTCTTACAAGAGAAAACTTGGCAAGGGTGACAATTCTTGACCGCTTCTACACAATCCTTACAAATTGAAAACCAAAAAAAACTAGCTCACAATATTTTTTGGGTTGTCGCAAGTCCATATAAGTGACCACCACATGCCCCATTATGACATTCATTGAGTACAACTTCAGTTTCTTCGTTAATCAAACAACGACGCAAAATAGAATCTACCCCTCAATGATACAAAGTGTCATCGATAATGTGGTAGTTTTTAGCTTGATGGCGTATATGTCATTGACCGTCTCTCAAAAGATGTTGGGGAAGCTTCAGAGTTTGAATATATATTAAAATACCTCCATACCAGGGGTCCAAATGATCAGGGGATCAAATTTTGCTCAATTTTCAAAGTGCTCGGAATACAATGAAAA